>JAZKJV010009069.1:600000-1076960 GCA_037367405.1 Ottelia alismoides | reverse complement strand
TAAAGGATCATCCAATGGCCGTTGTTCCTTCTCCTCCGTCCGTAGCTGGCAGCGAGTTTGGAGCTCCGGCGAAGGAGCTCCTCCTCCGCCGCTCCATTCTGGGCACGGTGAACCTCCCCCGAGTTCTTGGAGAGATCGTTGATGAAGTGGGGAACGCGGGGAAGATCCAGGACCCTCTGGCGTCGCTCGTCGGAGCTCGGATGGGAACTGCGAGGTCGATGAAGTCTGCTCCGACCGGGCTCCGGCCATTGAAGGCCTTAGCTAACCTGCAGTATTAGGCACATAGCCGAAGCCTTAAAAGTGCATGCGTGAGGTGGAGTGGAAGCTCATAGGGCGGAGAAGGCGGGAGCTCGGAGCTCCTCTGCCGTGGGTGGCGGAGGAGGTGGGTCGGAGATGGTTTAAAGGTCTGGAGGGAGAGGAGTGTGGTCGGAGACGTCGCGTGAAGGAGGGAAGTGTGGCGGAGCTCGGTGGGGGGTTAATGGAGGTCGAGAATGACTCAAGCGGCCTAGAGAATTAAGTAAACTTAAAGAAAAATGCAGAGTAAGAAGAAGGAGAGCTTACCTGGTCGGAGGCGGAGCTGGGGCTTAGGCTCGAATCGAGCCTCGGGTCTTCGCTGAACGTCGTCAGCCGGACGACGCAGCTCGGGCGGTCACTAGGAGGCGCCGCGACTCCGACACGAGTGGCAGAGGGTCTCACCGGGGGAGCGGGTCGTCTTTGCTCGATCTTCTCGCCTCCCCCTGTCACAGGGAGGCGGAGGAGGGCTGGGCCCCTCCCCGTGTAAAGGTGGATGGGGCGGATTGAAGGAGGAGGCGCGGTATTTGAAAGGCGAAGGTGGCCGGTTATGGTGGTAGGACGTAGGTTTATAGGGGAAGATGGGATGACTAGAGAGGGATTCGTGGGTTGACGAAGGTGTCGCGAGGATGGTGGATGAATGGCGATGGTCGTGGGGTAGTTGGCGAGTGGAGGTGGTGGCTGGTGAGTGCGTGAAAATGGAAAGGGCGAGTGGGGCGTACGAGGTTGTGAACGTGGGGAAGAGGAGGTTCTGGAGGTTGACGACGGTCATCTGACTGTTGGATCTGGAGATCCAACGGTGGGGATCGGTGTATGAAGGAGCAGTATGGATTAGATCGGGGCGGAGTGATCGGAAGGCTGCAGAGCAGCCACATGTCATAATGAGGGAGCGGCGCGAATGGAGGGCGGTGGTGGGAAGCTGAGGTCGATCGAAGGGATGAGGAGCGCCAAAGGAAGAGGCGGTTGTGATGGAATATCAGGGATGCGATCCAGTGGTGTACACGCCGCCACGTGGCGCGCTCTGCGCGAGGCGCTTACGTGCGGTGCAGATTAAGGGCAAGGATGATCAAAGGGTTGAGGAAAATGGGCGCACATGGAGAGGACTTAGCCGTTGGATCAAGAGATGATCCAACGACCCTGGTCAAGGGCGGATGGGACAAGGAGGAGCGGGCCACGTGGCTCGCCCAGATCGGGCCACGTGGCCCAATCAGATTATTCAGACCTTCCAGTTAATTTTTTAAGGGGTAAATTGTCGAATTTGAGAAAACTCAAAACATAAAAGTTGTAGATCTTGACGAGATCTACAAGTTTCATGTTGACCAAAACTAGAGATGAGATCAAACAGAGTCCCGAAATATTTTTGAGGGTATTTTTGAGTCTAGAAAATATCATGGCTTTTAATTTGTGATTTTTTTGTGGTTTTTAATTTATTCGAGACTCTGATAATTACAGGACGTTAACCGGGATTTATTGCCAAAACTTTAAGCAAGGGGGTTAATTATAGAAAATAAAGATGATGAAACTGAGTTTCATCAGACGGTCCGACCAGTCGAAAGAAAGGTACCTGCAAGGGTTACCGGTATAGCCGAGGCGTGCTATGTGTTCGTGGAGTGATCTGGCGTGCGGTGAGAGGCCTGTGGTGCAGTGAAGGTGTTTGGTGAAGCTGCTCCTCCAAGGTGGCGGAGCTTTGGTCGGAGTAAGGTGTGGTGCGTCGTCTGAGAAGACAAAGGGGCTCACGAAGATCAGAGCTTCCTTGCGGAGCTCGGATGATGATTGGCGGAGCGGGAAGTGAAGAGATGACGGCGGAGAAAATAGGAGAAAAAGAAGATTGGAGAGAAGGTGGAGGTGTCTACCTGAGTTTAGAAGCTCAGATGGTGCTTCCAGGTCGTCGCTCGAAGGCTGGTAGGGGACCTAAGCTCGTGCATCTCATGGAGGAAGCTGCATCACGACGGTGGAGGGCCTTGGATCTCGCCGGAGGTGGATCTCGGCCATCGCTCGTCCTCACGTCAAATTGTTGTCACCAACTCGAAGGTGGTAGCTCGGAGATACTCTCCGTGGTGGCGGATGGGGGTGTAAGTGGACGGAGGCGACTTATTTATAGGATGAAGGTGACGAGGTAGTTGGCTGCGAGGTGGAGTTGGTGGGCGTCGTGGCGCGAAGTTGAGGGCTTTCATGGCGAACGAGGGGGTTGGCGAGGATGAAGGAAGAGTGGGCTACGTCGTGGTGGCTCTAGGGGTCGTAGATGATGGTCGGCATGGCGCCCAAAATAGAAAGGGGGCGGCCCCTTGCACATGGTGGAAGACGTGGGCACGGGGTGTGCGGGAGGTGGAAGACGATTCCTCGATCGTTGGATAGAGCGAACCAACGGTCAGGAGAGGGGCGGTAGCGAAGGGTGAAGATTAGATTGACTTAGCGAAATCAAGGGGAAAGGGAACACCACGTGGCATGCTAAGAATGCGACACTAGTGAGTGGCCCAGATCTGAGGTGGAGGATAATCAGATGGTGATTGTCGAGTGCGTCAAAGAACGGTTGGGATGGAGTATCCTAGGGTTAATCGTGAGGTGCAGCAGATGCCATGTGGCACAAGGAGAGAAAGGCCGTAGCGTGCGGTTGTGATAAGATCATAGTTTGATCAGGCGGCTAAAAATCATTGCGGTGATGAACGGTGAAGATCAAGGCGCTAACAGCGAGATCGGATGGCGCACAAAGTGCCAGGTGGGCTATAGGCGAGGTGCTAGCGGACGATCCAGATTAGGTCCAAAGTCTGATCGAAGGGCCAGGAGGCGTTGCGGCTTGGATGGCCTGGATCAAGAGGGGGGAAGTGTGATCGAATGACGGGGATGCACATGCGCGTGGCGCGCAACGGAGCGGGTGGCATGGTGCAATCAGAGGGCACCACGTGGCCAACTCTGAATGGCTGAGAAAAAAAGTGAATTTAGGGAGAAAAGGAGGCTGAATTTGGAAAAACTCAAAACATGAAAGTTGTAGATCTAGATGAGATCTACAAGTTTCATGTTGGCCAAAAACGGGGATGAGGTCAAACATGATACAAAAATAGAAGAGTAGTATACAGGGGGACCCAAAAACCCAAGTTTTGCATACGAACTCCGAATTGAATGAAATTAATCTCATTTTAACGGTCTTTGAATATGAATTAATCTGGAGTGAGTAGACCTAATTCGGAGTTTGTAAGAGAAGGATATTGGCATTCTAAGATCCAGGGGTTTGGGTTTTTATTGGGTATTTTACAAGATGTGAATTTTGGCCTTCTTCCTTATATTATTAACTAACAGTGTACACATTATAAGGATGGTGTTATTTTCATTTTGGAAGGGATATAAAATACAAATAATTAGGTGGATATTTTACAAGTGTATTTTACAAATGAATTTGCTTCTTATTTAAATGCAAATATGAATGTTAAAATGCATATCTTGTGGATTGATGCATGAATGCTATTTATGCAAGATAAAGGGGAATATGATGCTAAATACCTGAGGACAAAGCTCATATTTTCAACTTTAAGAGTGATGAATCACAGATTCATCAACCACCTATACTTAAACCTTGATCGTCCCCGAGCAACTAAAATGAAATGCAAGAGTGAAATGATTTTGGATTCCATACCAAGGTCATGAACAAAAGTTGAAAATGAAGCTTGACTCGACCTTTGTATTAATTGTGTGGCGAAACCTCATTGGGACATAAACTTAAGACCTAACAGACTTCAAGTTCCACAAGTCTTCTATTCAAGACTCCTCAATAGTCAGGTCAGAACAAATCCTCAAATGCAAATTTCTGATGACTATGATTCTTACTTGTACTGTGTAAGTGAAGTGTAACTCTTCACATCAGAAATGGCTCAGAAACATCCTCCTCTAACAAGGTAACTCAAATAACCTAGTCCAGTAACTCTTTCCTTGAGGAGCGGGGTATTCCCTTCTATGTTCAAGTGCGACCAACTCAAGAGGAGGGGGTGGAGAAAAGAATGGACAGTAGCTAGTGTAGCTACCTATCCCGGGATGCCTGACCAGTGTAGCCAAGTCATCGGATGCATTTCTTTGCTAATATACAGACTCTGACATGTATTTTGTTTTCACTTGGACCTGTCTGATTTTTTTGGTTTTGCTTTTTTTTGAACAATATACAAGGTACATCATGTACATCAAGAGTTTTTCCTCTTGAGTCAGTAGACTATCCCTCTTTTGAAGCATTATTGCAACCCACAGCATCCCGTCCTTAGATTGCAACACCAGCAGACTAGGTTGAGATGCACTACCCTCCCTAGAGGAGGACAGATGTTTCCACCCGTGTGCTACTCCAAGATGAAGGATTCTACCTCCTCACCACCTCATCAATGAAGAGCTACGTGCATTGTGCTTGTCCAAGTTAGGTCATTATCTAAAAGAATCATGCATGTGTACGGGATATTCTACTTAGACTAATCAAGATGACATGTGAACATAGACTTGCGGACTCAAAGAATTAAGCCAATTGACCTGAGAAATTTTAACTCCAATACCTATAAGGTTCCTCTGAAATTAGGTGGATTAAGGTCAAATCAGGTCCATCCTCAATATCTACTCATAACATGGTTCAGAACCCACTAGCTTTTCACATTGCATATGCACGATATGCAGATGAGATGCAGATGACATGTTATGTCGATGAATGAAATGCAAGACTCTTTTTTCTTTCTTTTCTTTTCAGATGCAGAGATGATATGCAAGAGTAAATAAGAAGACTTTGATTTTTTTTCAAGAATTTGGTATACCTCCTATGTTACAAAAATTACAAGGGTTTTATAAGTATTATACAGATTATACAAGTGTATTTTACAAAAACATTTCTCCAAAGTTTACCCAGCCCGTAATTATTGTGTAATATATACACATGAAAGTATGAGCTATGGGTAAAGTATATATGTAATATATACATGCCCCCTATACTTAGCGTGTGCTATGTCCTCAGAGCACGGAAAGCGAGGAAGAAGACATAGCTCGTGCTAAGCGTAAGAGAGCCAAAAGGACGAAAATGCATAGAAGTCATCCTACCCCCTATACTTAGGCTCTGGCAGCCTAAGTGTAGAAGAAGATCAAAAAATGGGGCGGACGAAGTCAAGAAGAGAAGTGGATGAATATATACAAGGCGGGCATTGGTCCCCCCCTATACTTAGGCTCAGGTCAACCTAAGTATAGGACTGGAGTAAGTATGAGGACTGATGTGATCTGGAGGATGTACAGAGAACAGACTCAGGTGGCTCATCCCCCCCTATACTTAGGATCTGGCCATCCAAAGTATAGTCCAAGATGGTGATCAATGAAGCTGGGATGAGTTACTAGAGTCGCGGGGGAGAAAGGACAGGATGTACATGAATGATGTGAGTCGGTCTGAATCTTTTAAAATGTTGATGATGGCTAGAGCTCACTGTTGTAAGGTCTCATGTGCGGCTCGATGTGTATCTGCTGAATCTGTGTCGCGCATGAATACAATCTCCTCAACATGGACTAACTGCTCATTGGATTCGACGAAGTGCTTCAATAGTTGTCCATTCACTAGGAATGTTGGTGCGTCATCTGCGAGATCTAAGATCACGACACATCCACTATCATGCACCGTACGGATGACGAATGGGCATGTCCACTTGGACTTTTACTTGGCTTGGAAGATCTTCAGCCTAGCATTAAACAACAATACCTTTTGTCTAGGAGCAAAGGTCTTTCGTGTAATATATCTATTGTGCCAATGTTTAACCTTGTCCTTGTACACAAAACTATTGTTATATGCGCGGTTTCTGACTTCCACAAGCTCATTCAGGTTCATTTCTCTCTGCTTCAGCCCAAGGCGAGTGTTCCAATTGACCTTCTTGGTTGCCCATTCTGATTTATGCACTAACTCTGTGGGCAAAAGGCACGACTTTCCGAATACCATGTGGAATGGGGAGGTTCCAAACGGTGTCTTGTAAGCTGTCCTATAAGCCCATAGGACTTGATCCAAGATCTGAGACCAGTCCTTCTTGTCTGGGCGGACAAGCTTTTGCAATATAGTTTTCACCTCCCTATTCGACACCTCAGCCATACCATTAGTCTATGGGTGGTAGGGACTAGCGTCACGGTGTTCGATGTCGTAGTCCCTCAAGAGTTTCTTCACCTCTCGATTTACAATGTGGCTACCCCCATATGTTATCAACACTTTAGGGATCCCGAACCTAGAGATAATATGCTCTCTGATGAATTTACAGACAGTCCTACTGTCTGCGGCTCGGGTTGGGATAGCTTTCACCCACCTGGATAGGTAGTCTACTGCTAGAAGGATGTATTCGAATACGTGGCTAACAAGGAATGGGCCCATGAAATCGATGCCCCAGGCATCAAAGACATCACAAATGATGACAGGTTGCATCGGCATCTCATACTTGGAACCAACGGTTCCTCCTATTCTATGGCATACTGGACACAACTTCACAAAGGTGGTGGCATCGTGAACCAGAGTCGGCCAGTAAAAGCCACACTGAAGTACCTTCCATTTGGTCCTCTTCCCAGAGTGGTGTCCTCCTGCCTCCAAGTTGTGGCATAAAGAAAGGACACTCTGGTATTCCTCCTGAGGAATACACCATCTCCAGACACAATCCAGTCCTTCAAAGAAAAGGATCGGATCCTCCCAATGGTAGTGTCTAGCATCCGACTTCAGTCGGTCGATGTGGCTCTTAGGCCAACCTTCAGGAACCTTCTTGGAGACAAGATAGTTCACAACGTTGGCATACCATGGGAGTGAGTCTACAACAAAAATCGACTAGGCAGGGAAGGAGTCTCGAATTAGTAAATCCTCGAAAGTATTAAGATCTTCGAGACGAGAGAGATGATCGGCTACTACATTCTTTTTTCAAGGTTTATCACGAATATCCAAATCAAACTCCCGGATAAGGAAAATCCACCGAAGAAGACGTGCCTTAGCGTCCTTCTTTTCCATTAAATATCGTAGCGCTGTGTGGGAAGGGAACGCAATAACCTTTGATCCAATTAAATGAGATCTGAACTTGTCCAAGGCAAACACTACCGCAAGCATCTCCTTTTCTGTAATTGTATAGTTATGTTGGGCGGTATCAAGCACTTTGCTTTCGTAGTGAATTGCAAACCGGATTCCATCCCTCCTTTCTCATAGGACAGCCCCAACAGCAAAATCTGAGGCATCCGTCATAATCTAAAAAGATTGAGACCAATATGAGGCGTGTAGGATCGGGGCATCCATGATCATCCTTTGCAATAGCTTAAAGGCTTCGAGACATTTGCGATCGACAATAAACTCCATGTCTTGCCTAAAATCTCAGTTAGCGGTCGGGCAATCATAGAAAAATCCTTGATAAATCTCCGATAAAATCTGACATGACCGAGGAATGACCGCAACTGCTTAACGTTGGTTGGTGGCTGGAGTCCTCTGATTACATTCACCTTGGCAGGGTCAACATCCATTCCTCTCTTGGAGATGACGTGCCCCAACACAATACCCTCCGTAACCATGAAGTGACTTTTCTCCCAGGAGAGCACCATATTAACCTGACAACAACGTTTGAGAACTCGGTCCAGATTCCTAAGACAGGAATCGAAGGAATTGCCGTGGATCGAGAAGTTGTCCATGAAGACTTCCAGGAATTCGCTGACTATTTCGACAAATACAGAAATCATGCACATTTGAAAAGTACCTCGAGCATTGCATAACCCAAAGGGCATGCGCTTGAAAGCATAGCTACCAAAGGAGCATGTGAACGTGGTCTTTTTCTGGTCCTCCGGAGCTATGGCTACTTGATTGTAGCCCGAGAATCCATCCAAGAAACAGAAGAATTCTTTCCCCACTAGTCTCTCTAGAATCTGATCAATGAATGGTAGGGGAAATGATCCTTCTTCGTCGCAGCATTCAGGCGTCTGTAATCCACACAGACGCGCCACGATGTGGGCACTCATGTCACGATCTCTTCTCCGTCCTCGTTGGTGGTCGTTTGAATTCCTGACTTCTTTCAGACAACATGGAACGGGGCCACCCATTTAGAGTCGGAGATGGGATAAATAAAACTCGCGTTGCACCATTTCTCTATCTCCTTCTTCACTACCTCTCGTAAATTTGGATTCATATGATGTTGGAATTCACGAGAGGGATTGGCTTCGTTCTCCAAATAGATATGGTGCGAACACAGAGCGGGATTTATCCCGTGGAGATCGAAAATGCTCCAGCCTATTGCCTTGCGGTTTTTCTCCAAGATCTCTAGCAAGCAAGATTCCCGCTCCTCAGTCAATCGCGAACTGATGATGACCGGATATTTCTTCTCCTGACCCGCAAGGAAGGCATATTTTAGTGTTGTGGGTAAAGGCTTGAGCTCTGGTAAGGTATGATCGTCTAGGAAATCTGGCTCAATCGAATCTGGTTCAGTGTTGAAAGTGGTTGGATCTGTCTCGATAATTGCTGCCACCAAATTATTCGGCTCTGGAGTCGGATCGTCAAAGGTCTCCATGCAATCGGCAAAAGCCATGTCCGACTTGTCACCCTCATCTTCCGATTGTCCTAAAGAAGAAGGATTGACAGGTCAAGCTGGGTCTCTAAGTCATCGAAGATGTAGGGGGAAGCAGGTTCTGAGATGTACTCATTTCTGAGGACCTCGCAAACTGACTCAAGTACGTGATCATCTCCGGAGGGGATGGACTCGTCGGTGCTGGCTGGGTTCTGTCTCCATGATCCAACTGTGTCTACATGGTCGCAGTCTGCTTCGGTTGAAGAGTACTCGGTGCTGGATTCAGAATCCGGTTTCTGCCATTTGGTTTGCTTCATCTCAAGTTCCTCATCTCCACCTGGAGTTTGGAACGGATCTTCCTGATCTTGTAATCAAACAAGGCTCCCGCTGTTCTGAGGAAGGGCCTGCCTAGGATGATCTGGGAATCTCACCAATTACGAGGGGTTTCCATATCTAGGACAGTAAAGTCCAGCATGTATTCTTGACCCTCGACTTTGATGACAACATTCCTCAATTCTCCTTGGGACCTCTTGATTGATTTATCAGCAAAATGCAGGAGGGCTCTAGATTTCCTAAGAGGTCTGAGATTAAGCTGCTCATAGAGGGTTGTAGGCATTAAGTTGATTGAGGATCCGTTGTCTAGGAGAGTGCATGCAAACGCAATGCCATCGACATGACTCACCAAATAATGTGCACCCATGTCTCTTCGTTTCCTTGGAAACGAGTTCTTTATTACACAAGTCGTGGCTACTGATAGAACATGGTTCTCAACACGACTTTTGGTTTTCTTGCTAACCCTAGTAGGTGTGCATCTCACCTTAAGGTATTTCTGAATTGCAGGACTCATTTCCATGTACTTGTCAAAGGGGATTGTGACCTTGACATGTTTGTTACAAAACTCTGCCATATCAGGGTCATCTTTTTGGATTTTTTGTCTTCTTTCCTCCCTTAAGAGCTCAGGGGAAAGGGATTATTGACTCCAACTCAGATTCTAAAACAGAAATGTTTTCATTTAAAAACGCAATTGAGTTCTGTACAAGACTTGGACCTTGAAACAGACTCGGACTCTGACTTTGACTAAAAGGAAAACACTGCTGTGACGTCGGTGATGTGTCTTCCACGACTTCTGGACGGTCTTCCTTAGATGGAGGTGCGAGCTCTTCATCGGTTTCGGTTGACTCTCTGCTGCTGCAGGTTCGTTGCTGCTTCGAGGACCCAGAAGTCCTCTTCTTCTGTCGGTGGTGGTGATAGTGGTGTTGCTCTTCTTCTACCTCCAAGTTCTCCTCAGGTAGAGAATTGGTGACTTCTTCCTCCGGTGCATGTGCCCGATCAAGTACGATCACGGTCCTTCCGCTCCTGAGGGACATATGGTTTACATTATCATATGAAAGGATCTACTGTTAAGATAAAGAATTATCTGAATAGTATACATGATCATGAGGTCGGTTCTGGCCTTGAGTTAAGCTGTTCTGGTTGGCCTGAACCTGGGCGGGAATTGCGATCTTTGGCGCCATTTGTTGATCCTGGGTACGAGAAACACGATTTAGATCGGTTCTCATATCCAGATAGTCATTCTAGATCTGTTGGACCCTATCAGACAGGTCTGGATCACCAAGGTGAGGGACTCCAATTCGGTTGGCTGGGCTGGCTGATGCTGACTTGCGGATGAGGTTCTGTACTGGCCCTGCTTGCCATGCCGATACTGCTGCTGCTGATGGGACGGTGACGGGCCCTGCTGGCCCGAGTGGAACGTGCGCTGCTGCTGGTGCTGCTGAGGCTGGTACCCTCGTTCGGGCCTGGACTGAACAAAGCACGGTGCGGGGACGGAGTTGGTAACCTGGTAAGCTGGGGAAGGTCGGTTAGCTGATTGTTCCCCATCTCTAACTGTCTGCCGACGCGGTCATGGCTGTACCACAACCCGTTGATCTCGAACACCTGTGGAGGCTCCTCGTATCCGATTTCCACTTGTGGGGGTGCATGCTGGTCCTGCTGGGTGTAAGTCTGATCCTCTACCCAACCATTCTGACGCCCCAGTGCTTGTTCCTTTACAAGATGGACTCGGTGTACATGCACATGTGGTATAGAAGGGGTAGGTAGCTTGATCTTAGCTACTCTTTCAGTAAGTTCCTCCACTTGCTTCGGCAAACGCAAGAGAGACTCAAGGTCAGTGACCCTCTTGTGGATGTGCTCGACCATGGTTAACTTATCATCTATCATCCCTATGCTTGGAATGAGATCCTCTGTCAGATCCGCTACCGTCCTCCTTTGTCTCTTTGGATAGAATTGATGGAGACAACTGTTAGGCTCTAGTGGCCTGTGACCTACCTGTTTCTGCCATCTGCTCCATTATTTTACATACATCATTCTCATTCTTGTTCATATAGCTTCCTCCATAGGCGGTACTGACTAACCCCTGCATCTCCAGGTGCATGCCACAGAACAAGGTCTGTACTAAGATCTCCTTAGAAATGCCATGGCAGGGGCATTTCTGAATTAGGTCATTAAACCTATCCCAGGCTTCATGGAATGGTTCACTGGGTCCCTGAGAGAAACTAGCGATCTTTGTTCTCATTTGATTAGTCCTACTGAGGGGGTAGAACTTCTTCAGGAACAGGTCCTTGAACTGCATCCAGGTTGTACATATCACCCCTAGGTTCTTCTGCCAATGTGCTGCTTTATCTCCTAAGGCAAATGGGGTGGCCTTCAGTCGAAGATAATCCTACCCAACCCTAGGAGGAATGAGGTTGTTGCAAACCAGCTCGAAGTCTCTGAGGAAGGCATATGGTTCTTCATTGGCATTTCTGTTAAAGTTCGGTAGCAGGCTAAGGAAAAGGGGCTTGAGCTCGAATGCTTCGAGGGGAACCGCTGGTGCCAACCAACTAGGTATCTCGTTCTCTGCTGGGTTGTAGGCATCAACCATTGGTCGGTCGATTCCTCCTGCCATAATTATCTGTCCCATTCTTGCCGTAAGATCCGCATTCTGTTGTTCGGCTGTGGCGAGGCAATTAAGAATTTGTTGCAACGTGTCCTCATCCGGTGGCTGCTTAGGTGGCATCTTGTCCTCTAGTCCTTGGTATAAAAAATGGTCTTGTTAGAGGACAAATCAAGGAAGGGATTCTTACTGAGGCGATTGTCTTCCTCGGTAAGCTCAGAGGAGAGGAAAGGGTTGGTTTGAGAGTAACCACCCTGGGTGTGAGGGAGCCAGAACTTAAGAGGGTCATGAGTCCTAGGAGGTCCAAGTTGCGCTTGGGATGGTGAAGAAGAGTTTCGTGGGGGGCTCAAAGAGAGATTGGTTAATAAGGAGTCGATATCCCTCCAGTCACTCATCTTGGTTTGGCGAGAAGAATCGGGAGTTCTAATGAAGATAGGATTTGACTCCTACCAGAAGCAAACAACTCAATCCAAAACCCTGGGTTCACACTCAACACAGTGAGGGACCCGAAATCAAGTCCAATTAATCTTGTTAATTTTAAGTGTGATTTTTCAAGCAAGATAGCAAGGAGTTACGCGACCTATAGGGAAGTCGGCTCAAAGCCAGATGCATCTTCCTTGTTTAACCTGTCGACTAAGATACCACCGGTCCTTCCTCTCTTCGCTCCTATCCCGAGTTGATGGATTCAAAGACCTACACCTATCTACCTGCAAGCAGGCGGAGGCTGACAAGGCCGGAACTTCACCCAGGAGGTTACTGGCAACTTGTCGGGAAGTACCACAATTTCTCCCCTATCTACTTGAGACAGGTGGAGGCTACTTGGTACTAGTCAATGAACCTTAATAAATTCAACTTGTGATGTTTGCTAGGATTAGTCGGAACGTGATATGGAAGGCGGGGATTTGGGCTCTGCCTTAAGGTGTTCACACATACACACACACACTCAAGTACCCTCACTCAGCCAGAAAATAAGGTCGAGGATTAGTCTCCTGCAAATAGATTTTCCAATTTTATTAATTTTTTGGGTCAATAATGTTAGCAGTCCCGGTTTTAGGTTAAGTTATCACTTGTTAGTACAACCACACAGCAAGCATATCGTCCAGTCCCAATTTCTGTTTTAACTTAAGTTTGAAAAACAGAGGGGGAAATCGAGAAAAGCTTATGCACGAAAAACAATGATGTGTATGCTGAGTGAAGAATACTTACAACGATCCCTTCGCTTTTATGCAGGACGCAAAACAGAATTGAAATCTTTATACACTATATGCAAATGCAGGCGACAAAATCCACTCCTAGACAAGCAGTTCTATTAGCGAGTGAAGCACATATTGTTTAGACTAGATCTGTTGTCTAAGTGCATCTTTTAAGTGCATTGTGTGGTCCTAAAGATTTACGAGCACAAGCAAATCCTAGAGTGGCTCGAGGAGCTGCTAGTACAAGTTTAATATACAATTCAATCCACATAGCACACGGGGACACGGTTACACTATGTTTACACACGCGAGAACCCATACGGGGACCGCTAGAAATAATGAAAAAAATTAAAAATAAAAAAAAATGAAAAATACAAGTCCTCTCACGTCACTCAAAGAATTAAAATGCAGGTTCCTCAAAGCGTCTTCGACTCCTCGCGTTCGTCGCACAAAAAACAGGTTGAGGTCAAATAGAGAATGAAACAAAAATAGAAAAATTAAAAGACAGAATAATATTTATAATAAAACCGGCGGTCAGACTACCCGTAGGTAAAAAATCAAACACTCAAAAATTACTGCAAATTAAGCTAAGCCTTGCCTCCCCGGCAACGGCTCCATTTTGAAAAGCATCTCACTACCCTTGTTAATTCAATCAAAGTAATGGTCAAATTAATCATTGCCGTTCGTTGCAGTAAATTAATGAGAGAAGATCAAAAACCACTTTTAATTATGTTCAATTAATTTTGAGCGGTAATATTTTTTTTACTTAGGCAAGCCAAGGTCGAACTCAGGGAGGCAACTGTCTCCTTAGGTAGATTTTAAGCAAATTACAAGGTTTTTTTTTCAGGGGAGATTTTTTTGTCTTTTCAATATTTTATGCAAGACACGTGCACAACCCAGCCAGTTTACAAGTTAATTCAGATAAGTGATAAAATAAAGTCCAAAAATTATGAAACTTTTCCAGATGATGAAATGCAATGAACTTAAGCTACTTTATTTTTTTGGATTTTTCTTAAACTAAATAAATTTACTGTGAATTAAAAATGAATGCAGGGAGATTTTGACTAAATTAATTTTAATAAATATCAAATCAAAATATTTTTAGAAATAAAAATTATCCTAGATAGATCTAATGTGAAGGATCCAGGAAAATTAATAAACCTAAATTTCTATGTGAAATGAACCTATTAAATATTAATTTAGAAAATCACTAAATGATTTATTCAGGCCTCGGGATGCGTGCAAATGAGTTGAGTTTTTTACACAATGTGAATTTAATTATCCTAGATCTAATGTGATTTTTTGGGGATTTTTGAAGTCACAGAGAAATTACTACAAATTAAAAGGCATGAATGGGCAAAATATAGGCAAATTCCACCAATTAATTAATAGAAAAATCCGCTGAAATTACAAAAATGTGCCAAGTGTCACAGATGGAAGAGGACAACGTAAGCTACACAATTCAATTTTCCAAATTGAAAATGATTTAAAATGAGTGCCTAAATATGCATGCAAAGATAGGGGTATAAATACAATTACAGGAATAAAATTGGTAAAAATAAAACGTGCTGACTGGGACCAATATGCAATTACCTATAATGCTGAGGGGGTGGATGCAATTTTTCCACAAAATACGTGCTCCTCACGTGGGGTCTCCTGGCATGGACTGAAATGCAAATCTGGAAATAACCCATGCCGCACGTGTAGATCACGTGGAGGTCCCAAGCTCGGTGGTCTTCGGAGGCTCGAATCGAGGCTCGGGTGGCACTGGAGGTTCGGATCTGGCTCAAGGTAGCTTCGGGGGATCCGAGCCTAGTGGTCGGGGAGGAGGCTCGGATCGGGTGACGTGGCTCGACGTGGACCGTGGGATCAAGGAGGATCCAACGGCAGCTGGCTACTGACGCATGGCGTGTCTAGATCTGTTAGATAGCAAGTGATCCAACAGCGGTGGTTTGCTCCTAAGGCGAAGGCGTGGTCGATCAATGATCGTTGGATCTATATTGATCCAACGACACCTAGAGCACGAAGAAGCGATGACGTGGCTCGATCTGGATGCGTAGGATCCGCCTGATCCTACGGCTGCGGGACGTGGGCGACGTGGATGGCTCCTGATCATTCGATCAAGGGGATTGAACGGTGGTTGTTCTTCTTCCTCAACCGGCCCGCCGCCTCCTGCGGCGGAGAAGGCTGGGCTCCAGCAAAGGAGGGCTGACTCCGCCTCATCCTCTAGGCGTCGGTGAAGCTCGGCGGAGGCTCCCAAGTATCTGGGAAGATTCGTAGAAGCTTCGGGGAGTCTCCGGTGGTCTCAAGAGTGGTTGATCGGCTTTGGGGTGCGGTGGCGGAGAAGCTCGAGGAGAGCTCCGGTGACGGTCCGACCAATCAAAAGAAAGGTACCTGCAGGGGTTACAGGTATAGCTGAGGCGAGCTATGAGATCGTGGAGTGATCTGGCATGCGGTGAGAGGCTTGTGGTGCAATGAAGGTGTCCGGTGAAGCTGCTCTACCAAGCTGGTGGAGCTTTGGTCAGAGTAAGGTGTGGTGCTCTGAGAAGACGAAGGGACTCCCAAAGATCAGAGCTTCCTTGCGGAGCTCAGAGGATGATCCGTGGAGCGGGAAGTGAAGAGATGACGGCGGAGAAAATAGGAGAAAAAGAAGAAAAATAAAGAAGAATATTAGAGAGAAGGTGGAGGTGTCTACCTGGGTTAGAAGCGCGGATGGAGCTTCCAGGTCATCGCTCGAAGGCCGGTAGTGACCTGAGCTCGTGCAGCTCACAGAGAAAGTTGCAGCACGGCGGTGGAGGGTCGTGGATCTCACCGGAGGTGGATCTCGGTCGTCGCTCATCCTCACGTCAAATTGCTATCACCAACTCGAAGGTGGGATCTCGGAGATACTCTCCATGGTGGCGGATGGGGGTGAAAGTGGATGGAGGCGACATACTTATAGGAGGTAGAGTTGGTGGGCGTCATGGCATGAAGTTGAGGGATTTCATGACGAACGAAGGGGCTGGCGAGGATGAGGGAAGAGTGGGCTATGTCGTGATGGCGCTAGGGGTCGGAGATGGTGGTCGGGTGGTGCCCAAAATAGAAAGGGGGTGGCCCCTTACGCACGGCGGAAGACGTGTGCGCGGGTTGTGCGGGAGGTGGAAGACGATGCCTCGCCCGTTGGATCGAGCGATCCAACGGCCAGGAGAGGGGCGGTAGCGAATGGTGAAGATTAGACTGACTGAGCGAAATCAAGGGCAAAGGGAACGCCACGAGGCATGCTAAGAATGCGACGCTAGCGAGCAGCTCAGATCTGAGATGGAGGATAATCAGACGGTGATTCTCGAATGCGTCAAAGAACGGGTGGGATGGAGCATCCTGGGGGTGATCGTGAGGTGCAGCATATGCCACGTCGCGCAAGGAGAAAAAGGTGGTAGCGTGCGGTTGTGGTAAGATCATAGGTTTGATTGGGCGGCTGGAAATCGTTGTAGTGATGAACGGTGAAGATCAAGGTGCCAACAGCGAGATCGGATGGTGCACAAAGTGCCACGTGGTGGGCTATAGGCGGGGCGCTAGCGGACGGTCCAGATTAGGTCCAAAGTCTGATCGAAGGGCCAGGAGGCATTGCGGTTTGGAAGGCCTGGATCAAGAGAGGGGAAGTGTGATCGAACGACAGGGATGCACGGGCGCGTGGCGCGCAATGGAGCGGGCCGCGTGGCACAATTAGAGACCGCCACGTGGCATGCTCTGAATGACTGAGAAGAAAAGTTAATTTAGGGAGAGAAGGAGGCCGAATTTGGAGAAACTCAAAACATGAAAGTTGCAGATCTCAATGAGATCTACAAGTTTCATGTTGACCAAAATCGGGGATGAGGTCAAACATGATACAAAAATACAAGAGTAGTATACAAGGGGACCAAAAAACCCAAGTTTTGCATACGAGCTTCGAATTGAATGAAATTAATCTCATTTTAAAGGTCTTTGAACATGAATTAATCTAGAGGTGAGTAGACCTAATTCGAAGTTTGTAAGAGAAGGATTTTGGCATTCTAAGGTCCAGGGGTTTTGTGCTCTATTGGGTATTTTACAAGATAGGAATTTTGGCCTTCTTCCTTATATTATTAATTAATAGTGTAGACATTATAAGGAAGGTGTTATTTCATTTTGGAAGGGATATAAAATTCAAATAATTAGGTGGACATTTTACAAGTGGATTTTACAAATGAATTGGCGTCTTATTTAAATGCAAATATGAATGTTAAAATGCATATCTTGTGGATTGATGCATGAATGCTATTTATGCAAGGTAGATAGGAATATGATGCTAAATACCCGGGGACAAAGCTCTATTTTCAACTTTAAGAGTGATGAATCACTGATTCATCACTGCTCGCTGGAGGTCCTGCTCCTTGGCCAACCACCCTGGTTTGAGCTGCGAGTTTACCTTCTTTATCTTAGAATTAGCTCTTGGTTTTACGTTCCTGGAAGCCTCCTGCATCTACTAATGTCTTCATTCGAGGCCTAGGTGCTCTAGGATGATTAGGCGGTGATGGAGGAGGGCGGAGGAGCTCGCAATCTCTTATCGAAGCTCACCAACGTCGACCTTCTTCCCCGTTCTTCCACCTTGCTCTGTTGCCATCTGATCAAGAAGGAGCTGCCAGATCGAGCCAGAGCCGTCGGATCTTCCCGTGCTGCAACCCTCGGATCACACTAAGTGATCTAATGTCCACCGTTGATCCGTAAAACGGTATGGGCCATTGGATGGATGCCACATGTCAAGTCAACTTTCTAGAGTTGTCCGATCCAACCTATTGAGGGGTAAATTACACTCATACCACTGCCCGTTTTTGTATTTAATTTTTAATAGTGTAAATAAAGTATAATGTTGTAAATAAATATGGCAATTTGCATGTAGACCCTCAAACTATTTATATTTACGTTTTGATCCTTGCCAGCGTCACGTGCAGTCCTCACGTGACGCTAGAAATTTTGCAAAAAGTACCGTAGCATTTTTTTATTGTAAAATAATTCCAGAACTTTAAACAAATGTTTATTATGAAGGGTAAATTGTAATGTGGTTTTTGTACATTATTTTATTTGTGGTTATTCCCCTGCTAGGATTGATTATTTTTCACTTTTATCGAATTATTAAAAATAGCTAAATAGCTTTGAAAATTCTACAAAAATAGAATTAGATTCCCCATGAAGTGTACTTTCATGCCACACACCTATTTTGCATTTTTGTGTATTTAACCTATTTTTTAAAATTAAAATGGATCTTAAATAAACCCTGTTTAATTAGAAAAATACCAAAAAATATAGATACTTTTTGAAAAAAATCCAAAATAATTATATACGATATATTTTGATATTCATTGAGTCTAGAAAACAAAAATTCCTAAAAATAGTAAAAGAAAATTATAAAAATTAGAAAGCTCCAAAATCAAATAAAAAAATATAAAAATTTAACAAAAATCCTAAATATAAGTTTTTCTGTTTAATATTTATCTATATATATAATTATTTACATATCAAAATTAATTTGGAAATTTTCAGACTAATTTATTATTTTTAAAACCCAAATCAAGTTCAGGTATTTAATTAATCCCATATTTGGGATTTTTTTTACTTTAAAAATATATCAAAATTAGAAAAATTCTTGGATAAATATAAAAACATTATAAAAATAATTAAAACCCAAAAACAATTTATTTTGAAAATTTAATGTATATATAATGGCCTTTATAAATATATTCTTATGTATTCTTTAAATAAGGCCTTATATAGGGTATATTGTATTTATAAAAGAAAAAAAGAAAAGATAAAAAGATAAAAAGTAAATAAAAAACAGTCATAAAATTAAAAATCAAATAAAAAAATATAAAAATCAAAAATATAAAAAATATAAGAATTAAAAACCCACAAAACAATAACATGGACAAGAAAAGAATTGAATGATTTTGTATTCATTTTCTCTCCCAACCGTTTGCTCCCAGTGTTCGACCTCTACCTGTTCTTACACCTATACACATTAGCATGTAGAGTTATAATAAATTTTAACTCCGTATTTTTGAGATTTAATCGCTTTATTTTGATTGTGGGTTAATTGTTGATTGATTGGGATTTTATTTGAGGTCACCTCAGCGACTGTCGATCCGCCTTGTGGAAAGACACGACCTCGGCTCAATTCCCTTCATCAAATGGCGCCGTTACAAGGGAGCAACACTGTTTGGGATATTCATAATTTATTTAATTCTTCACTCTTGTCCATATTTATTTATTTGCTTTATTTTTTTAATTATCATTGTGAACTGTCTGATGCTCTTCTATGTTTGAATTCGTTGCGAGGGACCGCAACGCAACAGAGGATCTCCTAGAAGGACCTATGCACCCGAGCAATGCAGAGCCGACCTTCTGACTAAGCTGGTAGGATAGAGCAACCACTTCAGATCTGGAAGAATTTTTGAGACAGATTCACCGCTCCATTTTATCAGTAAAAAAAATATAATGTAATTTTTGTGAGAGATTGACCATTGGATTGTAATAATACAGGACTCTCAGATGCTCAGGCTTCCCGAGTTCCAGTGCCCGAGGGATTGTTCCCTCGGGGGCGCCTATGATTTTGACACTTTTCCCTTTTATTTTATTTTTATTATTTTGTGTGAATGAGCTTATGCTTAGGAACTGCTTGACGATAGATTAAGGTCCAAACACACTAATAAATTTGCATGTACATATACAATCGTGCTTGGACTTAGTCAAATCATAAAATTTTTACTTATTTGTATCTGAGATCGAGCACCGAGAGAAGTGCTATACAGCGCATGCAGGATCTGTTGTGGAGGACACCGATGCACTTCGGTGACCGGACTTTTGGATCTCATTTATGAATATTTAGCATTTTTGTGCTTCACGATAATAGCAGTTACTATCCTAGGGCGATTTCTTTGGATTGCATCTCATTTAGCATAGGTTTCAATTCTGTCTTGCATCCCACATGGAGAGAGCTGGGAAGAATTGTAAGTCCTCTTACTTGGCATTCATCATTCGATTTTCATCTTACATGGCTTTTATGATCTTTTCCCTCTGTTTTTGCTCACCTAGGATGTAAAAAGAATTGACACCCCATTAGGCACACGCATTAACAAAATTACAAAAAAAGTGATAACAAAAATAAAATCAGGACTGCTAACTCTATTAGACTTAAAATAAAATGTAATGGATCCGATGTCTTGGGGAGACCAACCCCTCTTTTTTTGAGCATTTTATTCATACGTACACGCTAAGGATTAGTGCCCCAATGGAGGCTAGCCCACTCCTTTTTCAACAATCCCTCATTCCAGGGTCGACTGTAAAGCGAAGAAGTCTGAGCTCTCTTAATCAGTTGGGAAAGAGTGCCAGCATTCTCTTTTCCCGGGCATTCCATTGTGGGAGGCCAATCTCCTAGTGGTGGCAGGACCACTAGGGGATTGGCTCCGGGTGTAGGTAGGGTCGACATCTCCAAGGGTCTTGCAAATACGTAGGCCCCTTCCCTTCTGCCAAGTAGTTTAGAAGGCGCTTTCCATTCTACGGTCCCCCAGAGCGAAGGGTACGGCAGGTAGTACAGGCCCTCTGACTTCCAGCTATGTGCTGTGCGGCTCCCGTGAAGCTTCGAGCTTTCTCCGCCAGTGGTTTATGTAGTGGCCGGCCACCCCTAAGCTCGCTAAGCAGACGGGGGGGGGGGGGGGGGGGGCAAAGCCTAATTCCGGTGTATACAACTATCTATGATCACCTAACTCTGAAATCGACAAGATTAAAAGACTACATCTCGATCTATACTGTCTTGAGTAGGTGAATCAGGGGTTTGCTTTGTGTATTGATTATGAGTTGGTGTCCATTTGTATTTTTATCTCTTGAGTTATCGGTTCATCTGTGTGAGTCATGCATTTTTCATCTTTGAGTCTCTTTTCCTCTCTTATAGACATACCCCCTCATTTGCAAGATATTGGCGCTTGTACTCAATCATCTTCACCTGAACTTGGTGTTCTTCTTCTTGCCCACCCTCCTTTTGTCCCCCGTATCATCTATTCAATCACCTGGGGTTGTTGCGCTTGTATATATCGCCGCATTGAGGAATTTTGATTTACATTAATTATTGGAGTAAGTCGGGCATGATTTGAGGATGTTGAGATTGATTTGGTGGATGCGACTTTCGATTCCTGCTGAGAGATTCTTGAGGACTTCTTTTATGATGCATGATAAACATATGTGATTATTATTTGAGGATTTATATCTCGCACATCGGATTGAGGATGTGATGCTTTGTGATGATTTGATGAAGATATCATGCGCTTCTACTGATCTATATATTTTGAGGTTCCATTCGTCATGATTTCTGAGCTGGATAGAGTATCTTGATTTGTGCTTCATTGTGATGGTGACCAGACCCACACGATATCTCCCATCTTACTAATTGACCCATCCCTGATCTCCTACCTTTGTCATCCAACTATGGCACATTGAGGTTTTATGATTATTTATTGTGCCATCTCAGCCAGATTAGATTGGTTTGACGGATGTTATGGGGTTGACCTGATTATTCTCTCCCTCACATGATCTTATGCCCTCCTGAGGTTTCACTGATAGAGTGCTTTTGAGGACCTGAGATTCGATGCCAGCAATCCCACATCTTGATTGACTTAGCTTACATGACTCCTCGAGGACTATCTATAGGAGCATGTGACACATTCTTTACGATCAGTTTCATTCACTGCCTATATTGCCCATCTGTTGGGGTACAAAGCCATATCGTCTATTCGGCCTCCCAACTGATTGTGTGTCTGATTTGTTAGTACACGAGGCCCATGTCTCGGAATCCTGTGAGTCTGCTCACCTTGACGGTCCTCGCAAGGATAAGCTTTACTTTTCTGACTATTCCATGCCATTTCATAGTATTCTCCGAGGGTTATCTGCGAGAGACTATGACACCTTGCTATATCTACGCTCTCTTTTGCTGATAGATGACTTTCTTCTACCGATACCATTCGGATTGACTCCTTTGAGCCCTCTCTCCTTGACGACCCTCGCAAGTGTGAGATCTGACCTGACTATTCCATGATTAGCTTGCATTATTCCCTGAGGACTATCTGCAGGAAAATGCAACATTTTCTTTATGCTCGGTTCCCCTTACTGATTCTGTCTCCTGACTGTCGGAACACGGAGCTAAGTCATCTGATGTGTTTTCGGTCCCTGCTACTTCGCTGATAACCCGATCTGTTGGATCATGGGACTCGTCTGACTTGACTCCTTCGAGTCTTCTCTCATTGAGGTCCTCGTAAGGACGAGTCTTCTTTCTCTGATTATTCTCTGCTCAGTTGGCAGCACGCTCCCCAAGGGTTATCTGCGGGACACTGCCACACTCTCTTGATTTATTGGTCTCTTTTGCTAGTGGTCGATCTGTCGCCTATTGAGATCGTTTCTGCGATCCGTCTGATGGTTCAGGTTCTTTTGAGCCCGCTCACCTTGACAACCCTCGCAAGGGTGAGCTTCTATTCTAATTATTCATTGACTAGAATGTACTACTCCCCGAGGGTTATCTGTAGGAGAGTACCTCATATTTGAGGTACTCGACTTCACTTATGGTGCTTCTTTCTATTGGGACATGAAGTTGGGTCTGCTGATTTTGGTACTCGATCTCTTCCTTGGTTGTGTCTCCCCTCTGTTGGAGCACAGAGTCGAGTCTTCTGAGTATTCTTTGATCCTACTCACCTTGAGGATCCTCGCAGGGTTGAGCCTTGATGTGTGGTGTTCGATATGTTCTTGTGACCTTCTGATTTTATGCCACCTGGATACCACACTGCTGCATTAGAAAAGTTTCCTGATCTTTACCTTTCATATCTTTCAAAGACCATGATTGACATGGAGGAGTCTTTACTGTTCTTTCTTCCTCCAGGTCGTACTGCGACTATGATCACTCATTCCCTTCCTTATGACCGGACTGTTGGACATGCAAGCCCACGACGAGCCATTATGCAATAAATGTTATTGTGGAAATCATTCCCTAATCTGAAATGAAGAATAAATAATTTTCATAAAAGGTCCCTTAGTACAATTAGGGTTATGTACCATGGTCATCTTGATGATCATACAGCTGTTGATTCAAATATTGAATCATAGAGGCTGGTGCTTAGATGAACATCTAAAGAGTTAGATTGAGGACTCATCAAGCTCCATCAAATGATTGTTAAGAGATGATCACCAGCCTGAGTAGGAGATGGCAATCCTTTCTCAGTTAGGCTGATATCTGACCGACCTCTTGATGCAGGTCCTATGGATGGGAATAGAGATTCGGAGGTGTCAGATTAGTTAGGTCAAAGAGTTGACTTAACGAGATCGAGATAACCAAAGTCCTATATCGTATGCTATCATGATATAGGCACACATCCTCTGACCGGAGACAGATGTGTGACTATATGTCTGAGTATGTACATTTGGCAGACTAATAGGTTGATGACCTAATCAAGGTCTACACACCGGCGTGCTGGTGTGCTTGCAAGGGCATATGAGTAATATGATCTCTCAAAAGGGTCATACAGGTTCATTACTGAACCGGAAGACATGAGCTCACTCATGAGATATTGGGAAGAATCAAATTCCGTGCACAATCGTTTTGCTTTGGAAGCTTGACTGAATTTGTAGGTTTGATATATACTTTTGGAATGTATATGTTCAACACCTGGGTATGATATATGCTTTTGGAAAGTATATGATCGAGACCAACTCCCAATGATCGAATGAGAAACTTAATGAAAAATCCATGAAGTAGACAATGTAAAATTGATCTTATACTACGGGATTATTCTAGGTCTTCCAGTATGCAGGATGTATAGGTATTGGGAATACCTGAGGGTGATGTCATCATAAACGATTGTGTAACCATGACGCTTCCATTCCTAGGGAGTGATGAAACGGGTCTAGATTTTAGTGACTCCTCTAAGTAGAGATTTAATCTGATCTTGATCCAAATGTTGGACATTGATCTGAATGTGATTAAGATACAATGAGAAGATGTGATTTACGGTCATGATTTAATCAAGCATCTATGGGAGGCCCGAGATCTGGATGTGATCTCAATATCCAAGTCACTATATGTGGAACAATACAATCGCCATGTCCTTATCTCCAAGTATTCACGGAGAAAGCGCATTATCCTTGAAAGAGTTCATGGATAATTCTATTGTTGATATACGTATCCGAGCATTGAGAATATGGATAATTATATGTGATAATTATCATGAATAATGTGAATTTGATTCATATTATAAAGAGAGTTATCTTAGATAATTAAATGTGATTTGATTATCAAAGATGTAAATAATATGAATGTGATACACATTATTTGGGCACATGAGAATAAAGATCCAAGATGATTAATGTGATTTAATAATCATGGATACGAATAATGTGGATAACACTATCCACATTAATTATATATATATTATAAATGTGGTTTATAATATATAAGAGAGAGCTACTTGTAATTTACATTCATTAATGAAATGTTGATGCGAATTGGATTCATATTGGATATTAAATTAAAAATGTAATTTACTTTTTATTTTGAGTTGTGTATATGATTCACAAATTCTTCAATGGCAAGATTGCAATGTCTACAAAATAATTATGAATTATTTTTGTAGAATAATTTACAACAATTGCTGTTGTAAATATTGGAGATATATGCAATCTTGGAGATTGCATTGGAGTCTCCCTTTCCTAATAGGAGAGGGGGGATGGCCACCAATCCCTAAAGGAAAGGGTGGCCATCCACTCTTACTATATGGAAGGGAGGAGCCTCCTTTCCATTATCTCCAATGTTATTTGATTTAATTTGCAGAATGAATTATATTTATTTATCAATATATATTTAATCTAAGTTAAATTAATTGTTGTTGGTTTTACCAGCACAAATCCTGGCCATTAAAAGAAACACAATCAATGAGAGCCATTGGATTTGTGTTGTCCATGGATTGAGATCCATGGATCTCAAAATATTATAAAAGGAGAGGCATCCTTTGCTCTCCTTTACACAACACACAAGAGAACATAATTCTCTCTCTCTCTTTCTCTCTACACGTCAGCCCTCTCTCTTCCTCTCATGGTCGTCCACCATGGATGCCCTAGAGAGAGTCTACATCGCTGAAGCATCGTCGTTATGCTGCCCGATCGTCTGCTCGTGGATCTCTGTCTCCTTCGGTGGACCTCGCTCGTGAAGAAGATGCCGGATAACGTGTGTCGAGATCAGGAGATCCGCCGCTTGGATCATCAACATGGATTGCAAGAAGCACACGATTCATCCCCATGCTCGCAAGTGTCTCCTCCGTCGGATCGGACTTGAGATAGGAAGTCTCTTCGTTTAGAGACTCGATCGCAACCACGCTTCAAGAGGTAATCCTATTACTTGTTTATGGTTTAGACGAAAGGGTCCGAGAAGTGTTCTTGGATCCTGTGGTTTCGTCACATGAAAATTTTTAAATTCCACTGCATAGAACACTTCCATGATGTGCTTGCGAATCTAATCATATCCTTCAAGTGGTATCAGAGCATTAGGTCGAATATTTCGGGTATGATCCGTAAACCTAAGCCGACTTCGGTTCGTTATGGTTGCGAAAGTTTTTGTCGCATTTCATTTCCGCACATCTGTTTAGTGATTATTTTCGTCCCTGTTTAAATTGTTTAAACACAAAAATAATAATTGATTTCGTTCCCCATTAAATAAGGAAACCGTAGGATCTGAGTTTATGTAATTTGGATTCCGTTTTCTCGAGATATGGTTCTTTTAATGAACATGTATTCACTGTTACGAGAACTGCGAATCTTAACGTAATTAAGGAATTAATTATTGTTTATAAACGCCTTGAAATGCATGCAAATCAAATAGATTCTGTTGTAAATCAAATTGGCAAACTTTGGAAACTTACTTTACTTAATTTGGATTTAAATTAATTGAGATATGCTAATTTTTGTAAGTAGAGGTCACTGCTGAAATTACTTTCCTAATCAAGAACCATGTGATTGTCAATTAGTGAAATTAATTGTTAATTTAATGAAATAATTATGGAATATATTTGAGAAATATTTGATGATGATTATTTTCTTAATTGACTAGTTCTCATCCAATAAATTGATTATATTTGATCTAGATCATAATTGGAAACACAATCATCAAACTCCTTGCTTGAATAGGACTGGGAATTTGTCTAGCAAATTTCCTTATAATAAAAAATGTTTTGATTATTACTATATGGTATAATTTCGATTGAAGAACCTATGATCATCTCAAGTACAAAGTTTGACTCACCATTACTTTTTCTCGAGGCGGATATGGTGTCTAGTCAGGGATCGCTGGGGTAGCGAGTTGCACCGGATGCGGTCCGTCCCATTCCCGCCGGTACTGGCCATGACAACAGGTAGGGAATGAATGATGCCTGAGAGATCATGATGTATTTTTCTAATTATTAAATTCAAATTAATACGTATTTTGAGATAATACCATGTATTTAAGTAAAATCAAGTTGTTGATTGAATTGGAATGATAATTAATTTATATGATTAAGTTAATTATATCCAAATTAAAAATACTCTATTATGAATAGGTGTGTATTTCCCTTGGAAGAATTAATTATGTGAATATTATTCATGATCATTAATTGAAATTTGAATATGAGGTGGAGGATCACATAAGTGACATCCATGGTCTCCCGTCAAGGCAAAGGGTTCCGTCGCCAGATATTGTTTATGGGAGACGTATGTCCGATGTGACAGCTCCTGCATAGGATCCATTTGTATCGGGCTCATCGCTTCGTGAAAGAGTAAGGAAGTATGCGTAGTGACCCCAATATCGGGTCCTCAAATTACTGGGGCGATATTGGATTGCGCATAGCGAGTTGTATTCATGTTGACGGTTGGTTGAATTAATGACGGGTCAACATCACCTTTGGGTTGGTGGGCCCGGGTGTTAAAGACCGAATTGGGAGATGCAAGTTGAACTTGCAAGGCGGAATGTGTTCCCGCTTCTTTTTATCCGAGATATAGGTTCTCATATTATTGGGATGTAACAAAGATAAGGAAGGAGATCCCATATCTTGCTTGAGATTATGGTAAGTATATCTCTTACATTGAAAGAAATTAAGGGCATGAACTTTCATTGTTGACATGGCAAGACAACTTTGATATAAAAATTCTTGAATCAAAGTAAATTATATATTTATATAAGTTTATGCAAATTTCTTATTTCAGCTAATCCTTATTTAATCCCACTTAATGTTATACTCAATAATAACCAGTAAAATATCATGGATTGGACTTATGATCCAAATATTGTACTTGCAATCGGACACATAATGTATGTGGTTGCAATGTGCAAGTTTCCTCTTAATAATGAGGAATAATAATTAAATAGACAATAGGACTAAAACCCTAGGGTTTGTATGTCTCTATAAGCCTTGATCTTATCTAATGTACTTTTGAAGTGACATGCCGATAATGATCGTAGTTATCAAATAATCCTTATAAAATCTAAGAAGATAATCTGTCATACATATGTGCTCTCGACATATAATCATGAATGACATGGTTATCTGCATTATGCAGAATGGTGGCTCTATTGGAGATGATGTATTCAAATTGTTTGAGTACCTACCTGAACCTTAGTTTTATGAGTTTAAATGGATGTAGATACGATAAGTGTCATCATTCTACTATCTATACTCTATTCATTCATGAAGCTTCATAATATTCATATTGTATGAATTGAATGAAGCATGTATAAATGTTGAAATACTATTATATTGAAATTTTGATTTCAACATAAGAGATCCTTTGTCTTGAGCAATGGTTGCTTATAGATAAAGGGAGCGCAGTGAAAGCATGGATTGGACCCAAGTAAGAAGTATAGTCAAAGAGTTGACTGTACTTCTTGACTTCCATATGACATCCAAAGAGTTGGATGTATGCCAACACTGCAATAAATTGATGTGTTGATAGTATGACTATCAAATCTATCTAGAATCCTTAGAGAAGGAATCGGATAATACATCAGAATAATCTACATATAATCATTGAAATTTACTTACTTATTTGAGAAGATAAAGACTAATAATTGTATCTCAATCTTCTAATGACACTTGTAATTGGTTGCATATGTGTTAGAAGATTAGAAATTTGATCTTAAGGTTTAATGGTCATCCATGCTGGAATTTATGCAATTATTGCAACAATTTTCATTGGATCAATAGACTTCATATTTTCAGTGGGAGCCCATAGTCTTAGAGAATGTCTCTATGACCTAGACATTAGATAACACTCATTGTTTATTTCTAAATGTTGGTAATAAATATGAATTCTGGAATAGACCTCTCATAAAGAGTTGTGATGGAGAAATTTCAGATAGTAATCTAACATCTAGTGAACTCCACAAAATTTGAAAAAAAAGTGATTGGTTCATTAAGATTTCTAATACTGAAAATTGAACCATTAAAGATCTATAGGAGAATGAAGATCATTTGACAATGATCGGGCATCAAGCCTTGGACATTTGTCTATTGCTATGATCAATAGACTGATAAGAGATGAAACTTTAGATTGTCTAAATGTTCAAATCTTACATACTTGTGAATATTGTATTCAAAAGTAGAAATGTCCAATGCACCCTTCCTTGGAATGGTGAATGATGTCAAGGTATTCAAGATCTCATACATATTGATGTATGCGAATCATCTATATCATAATAAACATTTTGGATACGTGATATCTATTGATGATTATTTGTGATATGAGATTTCTTCTCTTCACTAAGAAAACTTTGAAATGTTCAAAGATTTCACAATTTTGGTTTAGAACCAAAGTTTAAAGGAAGATGAAATGAATTTGATCTAACCAAGGTAGCTTGTACCTATTGAATGAATTCAAGGAATACCTTATGGAGATGTGAATATCATTCCTATCTCAATCCTCCTAATGAACCTTAACTCAATAGAGTTGTAGGGAGATACAATTGATCATGTGTGACATGATTTGATCAATGATTAATCTTAGCATAATTATCTCTTCGTTTCTGGGTTTATATATATATGATAGAGACTACATTATATATATCCTTGATAAGGTTCTATGTGATTAAGCTGGAATCTGGCACTGGAGAGTGCTACTTCATTAGGAAAATAAAGGATGGTATTGGATTCCTACTTTATGACCTTGAGATTCTTAAAGGATCTCATCTCTGAGAATATGATTCTTAGAGGATGACTCTCTTGAGAATCAAGATGGGAATGAAGTAAAGGAACTCATTTAATCTTGAGAAGATAGTGAGGCTCCTGAAATCGGAAACTAAAAGAATAATTGAAGATGAAACACTAATACTTTTTCAAATAAGGATGTATTCCATGTGCCAGTTAAGTCTGAAAATGATCGGACTTCATGTGATGAAGCTCCTGAGTATCATGACATGGAAAGATGGATGTTAGCAATAAAAGTCTAATGTAGACTTCTTATACAAGTGTTGTATACGGACCCTTGAGGATCCACCTATATGGGT
Organism: Ottelia alismoides; assembly: GCA_037367405.1. NCBI lineage: Eukaryota > Viridiplantae > Streptophyta > Magnoliopsida > Alismatales > Hydrocharitaceae > Ottelia > Ottelia alismoides. The sequence continues at coordinate 1,047,491 of JAZKJV010009069.1, read as the reverse complement.
AAGACCCATTAAGGTGTAAATGGATCTTCAAGAGAAAGAGGGAACCTGATGAGAAGGTAGAGACCTTCAAAGCATGGTTCGTAGCCATGAGTTGCACACCAAAGAGAAGACATCACTTGCGATGAGACTTGCTCTCTAGTGACCTTTCTTTAACCCATCAGAATATTGTTAACCATAGCTACACAACTTGACTATGACATATTCATGATGTGAGTCAACATTGCAATTCTCTATGAATACCTCTCTGAGGATATTCAAATGAAGTAGCCACAGAGCTTCAAGGTTGAGGAAAGCAAGGTTCTAGCTAAAGAGCCCCATCTTTGGACTCCAATAAGTTTCTTGTAGTTAGAACATAAGATTTGATGAGACTATAAATGTTATGATTTCAGAAAAAAATCATGATGAACCATGTGAAGCTTAGCGGGAGTGCCATTGTGTTCATCGTGCTAAATATAGATATTATTCTAATCATTTGGAATGATATAAGGATAATAATAAGTGTGTTATAATTTGGTTGTTCCATACCTTGAGATATGATCTCAAGGATAACTCTTAGATCTTAGTTCTGAAGTCGTTCAGAAGCAAAGAGAAGAGGGTATTGAGACCGTCGCATTAGTAGTACACCTTGGACTTATTCCTTTTTTTGGAAAATTACAAGAAAGGCTTCCTTCCCTTAAGATGTGGTAGTGACTTTTCTAAAGGGATAGTACCTCAACAAGTTGAGGAAGTGAATGCTGGAACTTATTGCACTTGTGCATCTGTTACGAGAAGCTAAGTGTATGCTAGATGTGTACAAGAGCTAGATGTCTGCCATGTAGTGGGAGTAGTAAACTGTTACTAATCCTACTATGGAGATAAAACACTTGATTGCAATAATAACAATATCTTCAAAGATGATGAGACTTAGAGATAGTGATCTCAAAGGCTTATCTTCAAAAGATTAAGACCTTGTAGATAGTGATCTATAAGGGTCTTAACTATAGATACCTTAGGAGATAGAGATCACCAGAAATAAGGGTATTCTAATAAGGATTATGGTAATACTGGTTATAATAATTATTGAGCTATAGTGTCAAGGACACTACAACGAAATTGAGTATTGGACGCATAAGATGCAACATTCGCATTGGATGCGATCCCTGTTACTAGAGGATACACGTGCCGTAAAAGGATAAAGCATAGTCTCTTGGGAACAGAGTGACTGATCATCTTACCTATCTATTTTCTAAATAGATTATGATTGTCACATGAGTGTGGGTTTAAATGATTATCCCATTAATGGCTCTTTGGGCTAGTGGGAGATTGTTGGACATGCGAGCCCACGACGAGCCATTATGCAATAAATGTTATTGCGAAAATCATTCCCTAATCTGAAATGAAGAATACATAATTTGCATAATAGATCCCTTAATACAATTAGGGTAATGTACCATGGCCATCTTGATGATCATACAACTATTGATTCAAATATTGAATCACAGAGGCTGGTGCTTGGATGAACATCTAAAGAGTTAGATTGAGGACTCATCAAGCGCCATCAAATGATTGTTAAGAGATGATCTTCAGCCTGCGTAGGAGATGGCAATCTTTTCTCAGTTAGGCTGATATCTGACCGACCTCTCGATGCAGGTCCTCTGCATAGGAATAGAGATTCAGAGGTGTCAGATTAGTTAGGTCAAAGAGTTGACTTAACGAGATCGAGATAACCAAAGTCCTATATCGTATGTTGTCATGATATAGGCACGCATCCTCTGACCAGAGACAAATGTGTGACTATATGTCTGAGTATGTACATTTGGCAGACCAATAGGTTGATGACCTAATCAAGGTCTACACACCGGCGCGCTGATGTGCATGCAAGGGCATATGGGTAATACGATCTCTCAAAGGGATCATACATGAGATCACTCATGAGATATTGGGAAGAATCAAATTCTGTGCACGGTAGTCTCGCTTTGGAATCTTGACTTAATTTGTAGGTTAGATATACTTTTGGAAAGTATATGATCAATACCTGGGTATGATATATGCTTTTGGAAAGCATATGATCGATACCAACTCCCAATGATCGAATGAGAAACTTAATGATAAATCCCTGAAGTAGAAAATGTAAAATTGATATTATACTTCGGGACTATTCTAGGTCTTACAGTATGCAGGATGTATAGGTATTGGGAATACCTGAGGGTGATGTGATCATAAATGATTGTATAACCATGACGCGTCCATTCCTAGGGAGTAATGAAACGGGTCTGGATTTTAGTGACTCCTCTCATTAGAGAAGTAATGTCATCTTGATCCAAATGTTGGACATTGATCTGAATGTGATTCAGATGCAATGAGAAGATTAGATTGACGATCGTGATTTAATCAAGCATCTATGGGAGGCTCGAGATCTGTATGTGATCTCAATATCCAAGTCACTATACGTGGAATAATACAATCGCCATGTCCTTATCTCCAAGTATTCGTGGAGAAAGAGCATTATCCTTGAAAGATTTCATGGATAAGTATATTGTCGATATATGTATCCGAGCATTTGGAATATGGATAATTAAATGTGATTTAATTATCTCGAATAATGTGAATTTGATTCATATTATAAAGAGAGTTGTCTTATATAATTAAATGTGTTTCAAATATCAAAGATGTAAATATTAATAATGTGATACACATTATTTGCGCACATGATAATAGAGATCCAAGATGATTAAATGTGATTTAATAATCATGGATATGAATAATGTGGGTAACACTATCCACATTAATCATATGTATTATAAATGTGGTTTATAATATATAAGAGAGAGCTATTTGTAATTTACATTCATTAATGAAATGTTGATATGAATTGGATTCATATTGGACATTAACTTGAAAATGTAATTTACATTTTATTTTGGGTTGTGTATATGATTCACAAATTTTTCAATGGCAAGATTGCAATGTCTACAAAATAATTATGAATTATTTTTGTAGAATAATTTACAACATTTGTTGTTGTAAATGTTGGAGATATATGCACTCTTGGAGATTGCATTGGAGTCTCCCTTTGCTAATAGGAGAGGGGGGATGACCACGAATCCCTAAAGGAAAGGGTGGCCGTCCATTCTTCCTATATGGAAGGGAGGAGCCTCCTTTCCATTATCTCCAATGTTAGTTGATTTAATTAGGTGATTGAATTATATTGATTTATCAATATATATTTAATCTAAAATAAATTAATTGTTGTTGTTTTTTACCAACACAAATATAGGCCATTAAAAGAAATACAATCAACGAGAGCCATTGGATTTGTGTTGTCCATGGATTTAGATCCATGGATCCCAAAATATTATAAAAGGAGAGGCACCCCTTTGCTTTTCTTTACACAACACACAAGAGAACATAAGTCTCTCTCTCTCTCTTTCTCTCTACATGTCAGCCCTCTTTCTTCCTCTCATGGTCGTCCACCATAGATGCCCTAGAGAGAGTCTTCATCACCGCAGTGTCGTCGATGCTCCCTGATCGTCTGCTCGTGGATCTCCATCTCCTTCGGTGCGGCTCGCTCGTGAAGAAGACGTCGTATCTCGTGTGTTGAGATCAGGAGATCCACTGCTTGGATCATCAACATGGATTGCGAGAAGCACGCGATTCATCCCTGCACTCACAAGCGTCTCCTCCGTCGGATCGGACTTGAGACAAGTGGTCTCTTCATTTCGAAACTCCATCGCAACCACTATTCAAGAGGTAATCCTATTACTTGCTTTTGGTTTAGACGAAATGATCTGAGAAGTGTTCTGGGATCATGTGGTTTCGTCGCATGAAAATTTTTAAATTCCGCTGCATAGAACAACTAGTGCAACTAGTCGTTCCTCGTTGTATTCGATACGACGATCACACTTCTGTGATGCGTTTGAGGATTTAATCATATCCTTCACCGACATTCTGCTTTCGCTACCGGTCCCTGCTTGACTTTCAGATCTATTTGTCCCCAGTAGTTGACACCCACTTGATTGTCCATCAGGGTGTCTTTTCATTATCTGAATGCATCCTTGTTCTCACTGGGAGACGACGATGAGAGCACGATACTCGCTTACCAGATACAGTCCTGTACCTCATCAATCTTTCCTTGTTGTATATATATGTTTTGTCTTCTATTTCCTTCTTTCTCCCAAATGTTATTTGTGCCCCAAATCTATTGCCATATCTTTGTGTCTACACTTAGGACGTACTTTGTCCTAAGTATAGGGGAGTACACACCATGTTGTTCTTTCATCGTTTTGTTTATGACTACTGTTGTTACCTATACATAGGGATATTTTACCCAGAATATAGGGGGGAGTGATGCGTACATTCTTCACGATCGTTTCGTACATATATATCTTTTCTTCTTTTCCTTTTCATTTTTCATTTTCTACAGAAAAGGTGTCGCCCCTTGGTGTCAAATTTCTGTACTTAGGACGTAATTTGTCCTAAGTATCGGGGGGTGTACACCCCTGATTATTTCACTCATTGATCCCCTCTACTGTCTCCTCCCTTGTTGATCTGCTCTGCTACACTTAGGGATATATTGCCCTAAGTATAGGGGGAGACAACCTGAGTTGTGATCTATTTATTTTTAAATTTTCATTTATTCCCACCCGTGACCCACCGTCCGTTGTGTACAGTCTGCTATACTTGGGATTATTTGGTCCTAAGTATAGGGTGGTCGGTCACCTTCTTATTCATTTAGATCTTCATTCTTTTATTCTTTATTCAGTTGTTGTAGTATAGACTTTTCTATACTCAGTATGAGTTATGTCTTCTCTTTCTCTTTTTCGATCTATGAGGATATAGCTCATGCTAAGTATAGGGGGGTTGTATATACTCTATATATACTTTAGCCATAACTCTTACTTTCATATTAATTAATAAAGATATCTAAATATACTATATACATATAGATTAAAGAGGAGAAAAGAAAAGTCGTAAAATATTATAAATATTTTACGACCCTAACCTCGAGACCAAGTCTAGAATGGAGTTGGTCGACAAGTAATAAAGTAGGGGGAGATAAGGACCGGAAATAAAATAAATACCTCATTTTATTTATTCTTTAATTATGGATTTTTGACACGTATTTTATTCTAAATTATTTATTCACCAAATAAAGAAATTTTGTACATGAATATTGTAGATAATAATGTAAATAAAAATACAAAATTGAGTTTCTACAAATAGAACATACCGTGTTCATTTTAAACAAAATAAAAAGCCAGAACAAACTTCACAGACCCATATTTTTCAAATAAAAATTCAAAACATAGCAAAATCACCTCTAATTGTATATAACTTTTCACGATCTATTTAATAGTGGTGGTTTCATATTTTTTGGAATTACCCGGTAGAAGTTAGGTTTTGGGCCCCTATTGTACATAATAACGATTAAAATAATCAATTTATTCATTATTTGTTATCTTTACAAATTCATATTTCTATATTTTCTAATATTATTTATAAAACATGTGCATATTACAATTTGGATAAAATCAAAAAGGAAAGGGAAAATAAAAAAAAGTTTATGTCAAAACATAGACAAAATACCTGTATAGTGATATGTATATGAATATAAGAGAAATACATTATTTAATTCTTTATTCCTTTATATTTTTATAATATTTTAATTATTATACATATTTCATAAAAAATGTAAAACTAAAATAAAACTCATAAAAATACATTAAAATAAAATAGTATACATAAAACATAGGTAAAATACCTATGAATATACCTATATAATATACATCTTTATTTATTTAGGTGTGCAAATAACATCATAAAAATCCAATAAAAATATATTTCTACTCACAAAAATATATTGTAAATATATAAAATAAGAAAATAAAATAATAAAATAAAATATACAAAATAAAAAGAAAAATGTACAAAATACAAGTATATATACCTACAAAAAGCTATTAAAAATAGACTTGTAATAAAATACATCAAAAAATAACTATAAATCGTAAAAAATACTACAGAAAATAATAAACATTTTTTATTTTATAAAAAAAATTATTAAAATCATTTATTATTTTAAATTAATTATTTTTGAATAACACTTCAGTTTTGTCCTGTAGTGGCATGAGCTGGGCCAATCAGGATGCGGCTCGCGTTGACCTCCAGTCAGCTTCCCCCTTCGCCATCTCATGTGATGCTATGCGTCCTTTCCCCGTTTTTCTGCCCTTTTTCGTGGGCGAACCATCCAACAATCACCGATGCTTTCTTCACAAGAATTCCTCCTGTATCATCGTACATACACACCCACATCTTGTACACATTGTACAAAGCCTCAAATCTTCATTTTTGGCTGGTCAAGTAAGGGTGCTCTCCATCTGCATAAATAAACATCCTCTTCTTCCTTCGCATTTTTGGTCATTCCTAGAAGCCTAAAGTCACTCCATTCCGACCTAGCGTGCATCCTTCTGACAAAGGGAGGTCCCCTGGAGCTTGGAGGTGGCTGAAGGAGGAAGGGGATGCACCCACGGTCGCTGCTCACCGGAGATCCTGCTCGGCCAACCAGCCATGTTTGAGCCGCGCGTTTACCTTCTTTATCTTAGAATTAGCTCTAGGTTTTACGTTCCTAGAAGCCACCTATGTCTACTGATGTCTTCATTCGAGGCCCAGGTGCTCTAGCATGATTAGGCGGTGATGGAGGAGGCCAGAGGAGCTGTAATCTCTAATCGAAGCTCGCCAGCATCGACCTTGTTCCCCGTTCTTCCACCTCGCTCCATTGACGTCCGATCAAGAAGGAGCCGCCATATCGAGCTAGAGCTATCGGATCTTCCCACGTTGCAACCGTCGGATCACACTAAGTGATATAATCTCCACCATTGATCTGCGAATCAATATTAGTTGTTGGATGGACGCCACATGTCATGTCAATTTTTCCAGAGTCGTCCGATCTAGCCTATTAAGGTGTAAATTACACTCATACCCCTGTCTGTTTTTAATTTAATTTTTAATTCTGTTAATGAAGTATAACGTTGTAAATAAATATGGAAATTTTCATGTAGACACTCAAACTTTTATATTTGCATTTTGATCCCTGCCAACGTCACGTGCAGTCCTCACGTGATGTTAGAAATTTTGCAAAATGTATCCTGGCATTTTTGTTTATTGTAAAATAAACCTAGAACTTTAAATAAATGTTTATTATGTTGGGTAAATTGCAATGTGGTCCCTGTACAATACTTTATTTACAATTATGCCCCTACAAGGCTTATTTATTTTTGTCACTTTTATCAAAATATTAAAAATAGCTATATAGCTCCGAAAATTCCACAAAAATAGGGTTATATTTTCCATGAAGTGTATTTTCACGCCACGTTCATATTTTGCATTTTTGTGCAATTAACCTATTTATTAAAATTTAAAAAGATCTTAAAAAACCCATGTCTAATTTGTAAAATACCAAAAAAATATAGAAACTTTTTAGAAAATTCCAAAAAAATTATTACGATATATTCTGATATTCATTGAGTTTAGAAAACAAAAATTCCTAAAATAGTAAAAGAAAATTAAAAAAATCAGAAAGCTCCAAAATCCAACAAAAAAATATAAAAATTCAACAAAACATCTTTAAAATATGTTTTTCTGTTTAATAATTATCTATATATATAGTTATTTACGTATTAAAATTAATTAAGAAAATTTTGGGACTAATTTTTTTTTTAAAACCCAAATCAAGTTCAGGTATTTAATTAATCCAATATTTGGGATATTTTTGACTTTAAAAATATATAAAAATTGGCAAAAATTCTTGGATAAATACAAAAACATTAGAAAAATAATTAAAACTCAAAAAGAATTTATTTTGCAAAGTTTATTTAAATTTAATAGCCTTTATAAATATATTTCTATGTATTGCTTAAATAAGGCCTTATATAGCCTATATTGTATTTATAAAAGAAAAAAAGAAAATATAAAAAGATAAAAAGAATATAAAAAAGTCATAAAATTAAAGATCAAATAAAATATATAAAATTTAAAAATATAAAAAATATAAGAATTAAAAACCCACAAAAACAATAACATGGACAAGAAAAGAATTGAATGATTTTGGATGCATTTTCGCTCCCAACCGTTTGCTCCCAGTGTTCAACCTATACCTGTGCTTACACCTATACACAATAGTATGTAGAGTTATTATAAATTTTAACTCCACATTTTTTAGATTTAATCGCTTTATTTTGATTGTGGGATAATTATTAATTGATCGGGATTTTGTTCGAGGTCACCTCAGCGAATATCGATCTGCCTTGTGGAAAGACACGTCCTCGGCTCAATTCCATTTATCAAATGGTGTCGTTGCCGGGGAGCAGCGCCGTTTGGGATATTCATTATTTATTTAATTCTTCACTCTTGCCCATATTTATTTATTTGCATTATTTTCTTTTTAATTATCATTGTGATCTATCTGACGCTCTTCCATGTTTGAATTTGTTGTGAGGGACCGCAGCGCGACGGAGGATCTCCTAGGAGGACCTATGCACCCGAGCAATGTGGAGCCGGCCTTCTGACTAAGCTGGCAGAAGTGAGAAACCACTTCTGATCTGGAAGAATTTTGGAGATAGTTTCTCGACTCCATTTTATTATGTAAAAAAATATAATGTAATTTCTGTGAGAGAGTGACCCTTGGATTGTAATAATACATGACTCTTAGACGCTTCGGCTTCCAGAGGACCAGTGCCTGAGGGATTGTTCCCTTAGGGGCCTCTATGATTTTGATGCTTTTCTCTTTAATTTTATTTTTATTATTTTGTGTAATAGAGCCTTAGCTTAGGAAATGCTTGACAATATATTAAGGTCCAAACACCCTAATATATATGCATATTTGGATTTGAGATCGAGCGCCGAGAGAAGTGCTAGACCGCGCATGCAAGATCTACTGTGGCGGACACCGATGCATCTTCAGAGACCGGACTTTTGGATCTTATTTCTAAATATTTAGCATTTTTGTGGTTCACGATAAAAGCATTTACTATCCTGGGGCGATTTCTTAAGATTGCATCTCATTTAGCATAGGTTTCAATTCTGTCTTGCATCCCACATGGACAGAGCTGGGAAGCATTGCAAGTCCACTTACTTGGCAAGCATCATTTGATTTTCGACTTGCATGGCTTTTTCGATCTTCTCCCTCTCACTTAGGATGTAAATAGAATTGACACCACGTTAGGCATGTGCATTGAAAAAAATAACAAAAAAAGTGATAACCAAAATAAATCAGGACTGCTAGCTCTATTGGACCTAAAATAAAATGTAATGGATCTGATATCTTGGGGAGAGCAACCCCCTCCTTGTTTGAGCATTTTATTCATATGTACACGCTAAGGATTAATGCCCCAATCCCAAAGCCTAATTCCGGTGTGTACAACTTTCTATGATCACCTAACTCTAATATCGACCAGATAAAAAGACCACATCTCTGTCTATACTATGTTGAGTAGGTCAATCAGGGGTTTGCTTTGTGTATTGATTGTGACTTGGTGTCCATTTGCATTTTTATCTCTTGAGTTATCGGTCCCATCCGTGTGAGACATGCACTTTTCATCTTTGAGTCTCTCTACCTCTCTTATACATATACCTCCTCATTTGCATGATATTGGTGCTTGCTCTCAATCATCTTCACCTGACCTTGTTGTTATTCTTCTTGGCCACCCTCCTCATGTCCCCCATATCATCTCTTCTATCACCTGTGGTTGTTGCGCTTGTAGATATCGCCCACATCAAGGAATTTTGATTTACATTGATTATTGGAGTAAGTGGGACGTGATTTGAGGATAACGAGATTGATTTGGTGGATGCGACTTTGGATTCGTGCTGAGAGCTTCTTGAGGATTTCTTTTATGATGCATGATCGACCGTTGTCATTATTATTTGAGGATTTAGATCTCGCATACCAGATTGAGGATGTGATTCTTTGTGATGACTTGATAAAGATATCATGCGCTTCTACTGATCTATCTATTTTGAGGTTCCATTTGTCTTGATTTTTGAGCTGGATAGGCTATCTTGATTTGTGCTTCATTGTGACAGTGATCGGACCCACATGATGTCTCCCGTCTTACTGATGGACCCATCCCCGATCTCCTACCTCTGTCATCCACCTATGGCACTTTGAGGTTTTCAGATTATTTCTTGTGCCATATCAGCTAGATTAGATTGATCTGAGGAATGTTCTGCAGTTGACCTAATTATTCTCTCCCTCACATGATTGTATGCCCTCCTGAGGTTTCTCTGATTGAGTGCTTTTGAGGACCTGAGATTCAATGCCAGCAATCCCACGTCTTGATTGACTTAGCTTACATGACTCCTCGAGGACTATTTGCAGTATCATGTGACATGTTCTTTATGATCGGTTTCACTCACTGCATGTACTGCCACCCTGTTGGGGTACAAATTCGTATCGTCTATTCAGCCTCCCTACTGATTGTATGTCCTATTTGTCTCGGACTACTGTGAGTCTACTCTCCTTGACGGTCCTCGCAAGGCTGAGCATTACTTTTTTTACTATTCCATGCCTAGTTCATAGTATTCTCTGAGGGTTATTTGCGAGAGACTTTGACACCTTGCTATATCTGCGATCTCTTCTGCTGATAGACGATTTGTTGTCTGTCGAGACCATTTTGATTGAATCCTTTGAGTCCTCTCTCCTTGACGACCCTCTAAAGGATGAGATCTGACATGACTATTCCATTATTACCTTGCATTATTCCTTGAGGTCTATCTGCAGGAAAATGCAACATTTTTCTTTACGCTCGGTTCCCCTTACTGATTGTGTCTCCTGACTGCCAGAACAAGGAGCTGAGTCATCTGATGTGTTGGATCATGTTGGATCATGGGACTCATCTGACTTGACTCCTTTGAGTCTGCTCTCCTTGACGTTCCTCGCAAGGACGAGTCATCTTTCTCTGATTATTCTCTGCTCAGTAGGCAGTATGCTCCCCGAGGGTTATCTGCAGGACGCTGCCACACTTTCTTGATTTATCGGTCTCTTTTGCTGGTGGTCCATCTGTCACCTACCGAGACCGTTTCTGTGATCCGTCTGATGGTTTAGCTTCTTTTGAGTCCGCTCGCCTTGACGACCCTTGCAAGGGTGTACTTCTCTTTTGATTATTCATTGAATAGCATGTACTACTCCCCGATGGTTATCTGTAGGAGAGTACCTCATATTTTATGTACTCAGCTTCACTTATGGTGCCTCCTTTCTGTGGGGACACGAAGTCGGGTCTGTTGATTATGGTACTCGGTCTCTTCCCTAGTTGTGTCTCCTCTCTGTTGGAGAACAGAGCCGAGTCTTCTGAGTATTCTCTGATCCTACTCACCTTGATGACCCTCGCAGGGTTGAGCCCTGATGTATGGTGTAAGGTATGTTCTTGTGACCTTCTAATTTTATGCCACCAGGATACCAAATCGTTGCATTAGAAAAGTTTCCTGATCTTTACCTTTCATATCTTTCAGAGACCATGATTGACTCGGAGGAGTCTGTACTGTTCTTTCTTCCTCCAGGTCGTACTGTATAGGCTATGATCACTCATTCCCTTCCTTATGAGCCGACATTCTGCTTTCTCTATCTGTCCCTGCTTCACTTTCATATCTGTTTGTCCCTAGTAGCTGACGCCCACTTGATTGTCCATCAGGGCATCTTTTTATTATTTGAATGCGTCCTCGTTCTCACAGGGAGACGACGATGAGAGCACGGTACTCGCTTACCAGATGCCGTCCTATACCTCATCAATCTTTCCATGTTGTATATATGTGTTTTGTCTTCTATTTCCTTCTTTCTCCTGAATGTTATGTGTGCCCCAGATCTATCGCCATATCTTTGTGTCACATAGGACGCTATGTATAGGGGGTACACGCAGCGTTGTTCTTTCATCGTTCAGTTTCATCACTCCTGTTGTTACCTACACTTAGGGATATTTCACCCTAAGTATAGGGGGAGTGATGCGTACATTCTTCACGATCATTTCGTACGTATCTATCTTTTCTTCTTTTCCTTTTCATTTTCCTTTTTCTACAGAAAAGGTGTCGCCCCTTGGTGTCTGTTTTCTGTACTTAGAACGTACTTTGTCCTACGTATAGGGGGGTGTGCACCCTGATTATTTCACTCATTGATCCCCTCCACTGTCTCCTCCCTTGTTTATCTGCTCTGCTATACTTAGGGATATCTTGCCCTAAATATAGGGGGAGACAGCCTGAGCTATTATCTATTTATTTTTAAATTTTCATTTATTCCCAACCGTGACCCACCCTGTGTTGTGTACAGTCTGCTATACTTGGGATTATTTGATCCTATGTATAGGGGTGTCGGTCACCTTCTTATTCATTTCTATATTCATTCTATTATTCTTTATTCAGTCGTTGTAGTATAGGATTTTCTATACTCAGTACGAGTTGTGTCTTCTCTTTCTCTTTTTCGATCTTTGAGGACATAACTCATGCTAAGTATAGGGGGGGCGTATATACTCTGCATATACTTTAGCCATAACTCTTACTTTCATATTAATTAATAAACATGGCTAAATATACTATTTACATACATACATATTCCATTAAACTATTTAATAACAACAGTCATTCCACAAATTATTTTTGTATTTACTAATTAATAAATCAGGTGAAAATGTTTTTCGCAAACTGATTTGAAAAATGGTGTGAACCATTTGGAAAATTTATTGTGAAATGTTTTCAAAGTTTGTAAAAGTATTTTCATTTGAAAAATTCTCTTCTTTGTGTGAAATAAAAAGATTTGAAAACATACTTGCAAATGATTTTGAAAATGTTTGTAAAAATATTTTTGAAAAATGTATATACTGTTTGAAAAATCTTTGCAAAATAGATTTCAATGTTTGTAAATATTTGCAAAAAATTATTTTGTATTGTAGTTTTGAAAATGTTTTCAAATAAATTTGAGGAATGAACGTATAATTAAAATAGGAATAAAATATTTATATAAATCAAAATAGAATTCTTTATCAATTGTATATATGTACCTATAATAAACTTATCGAAACCTGTAAATTCTTAAAATCCTTAACTATTGTAAATAAAGAAGCACGCCTGTGTAAATAGTTGTAAAAACTTTATACTTTGTGTGCCAAAATTCTTTTTTCAAAATTCTATTTGTAAAAAGATTCTTTGATTTTTAAATTCTTTGTAAAAATTGCATCATCTTTCTGCATTATACCTAAGCATTGGGCATAGCAATTGCATATTATTCTTTGATTGAGCTTGATGATTGAAGTAGTCCAATAAAATCGAAGATTGGAGCTTAGTTGGACCTTACTTCACCTAACTGCACTGGAACCTTACAGGAACTAGGTTTAAGGTACTACAGGTCCAATAGGACTTAATTCTTTGAGACAAAGGGCTGGGTTCAAGTCACCTCAACTGACTAAATGGAACTTTTCGAGACACACACATAACTCTTGTCGGTTGTGACCTAACTTGGACACTTGCGCCTTTCACTTGGCTCAACTCAGTTGGAGTGGTGAGGGAGGTGGATTTTCCAGTCTGAGATGCACACGGGTGGAAACATTCATCCTCGTCTCGGGAGGGAAGTGCACCCCAACCTGGTCCAGTTTCAATGAAGTCTAAAGACAAGAGAGTGTGGGTGGCAATAAAGCTTCAAAAGAAGGATAGTATTCTGGATCCACAAGAAAAACTCCTTATGTAAATGATGTCTGAATAGTATGTTTGAAAAAATAACTCCAAAAAAGTGGACACGCTTGAAAATAAAAATAGAATGCTTGCTGGAGTATGTGTATATGTTGTACAGAAAATAAGAAAGCTTGAGCAACAAGTTAAACCATGTGAGCCTGCAGTTGGATGACTTGACTACACTGGTCATGCATCCAAGGATAGGTAGCTACACTGGCTACCGTCCATTCTTTTCTCCACCTCCTCCTCTTCAGTTGGATGCCACCAGAACTTAGAAGGGAATACCCCGCTCCTCGAGGGTGGAGTGCTGGATTGGGGAATCATTGGATTGTCATTATGGAGAAGATAGTCTCTTTGTCATTTTAGTTGGGGAGAGCCACTATCACTTACACTGTACAAGTTAGCTTCATAGTCATAAGGGTTTGCGTATGATGTATGCTAGTTCTGACCTGGCTATTGAGGTGGTTTGAACCGAGATCTGTGACTCTCGAAGGCTGTTGTGCTTTAAATTTGGTTCCCAACTAGATTCCATACACATGTTCACATCTGGGTCTAACATGAGCTCTAAACTTTGATTTTGTACGAATGAGTAGTTATTTAGATCAATTCCATTTATTCTTGACTCTTCATTTTTTCTATCTCTTTTCTTCTTATTCTATTCTTTCATCTTTTTGTACTTATTGCATAAGTACTTGTTAGGGACTAGCGAAAGCAAGTATGGGGGGTGATGAATCTCCATTTCATCACCTTTATTCTATCATTTTGACTTTAAAAACCCCAGGAAAAACATGTAAATAACATTCATTTATACAAATTAGCATTCATTAATTATTGTATTATTTGTACATAAAATAAGTTTTTTAATACAAAAATTTTAGAATAAAGAGAAGAAAAGAAAAAGAGTAAAATATTGTAAATATTTTACGACCCTGACCCCAGGACGAAGTCTAGAATGGAGTTGGTCGACAAGGAATAAAGTAGAGAGAGATAAGGACAAGAAATACAATAAATACCTCATTTTATTTATTCATTAATTATGCATTTTTGACACCTATTTTATTCTTTATTATTTATTAACCAAATAAAGAAATTTTGTACATGAAAGTTGTAGATAATAATGTAAATAAAAATAGAAAATTGAGTTTGTAAAAGAATAATATACCGTGTTCATTTTATACACAAAATAAAAAGCCAGAAACCAAACTTCACAAACCCATATCTTTCAAAAAAAATTTAAAACATAGCAAAATCACTCTAATTGTATATAAATTTTCACAAGCTATTTAATAGTGGTGATTTTATATTTTTTGGAGTTACTGGGTAGAAGTTAGGTTTTGGGCCCCTATTGTACAAAATATCGATTAAAATAATCAATTTATTCATTATTTGTTATCTTTGCAAATTCATATTTTTAGAATTTTGTAAATATTATTTATAACACATGTGCATATTAAAAATATGCTAAAATAAAAAAGAAAATGGAAAATAAAAGAAGTTTATGTCAAAACATAGACAAAATACCTGAGTCACTATATGTATATGAATAAAAGAGAAATACATTCTTTAGTTCTTTATTGCTTTATAATTTTATAATATTGTAAATATTATACATATTTTATTAAAAATGTAAAACTAAAATAAAACTCATAGAAATACATTAAAATAAAACACTTTACATAAAACATAGGTTAAATACCTATGAATATTCCTATATAATATACATCTCTATTTATTTAAGTGTACAAATGACATCCTAAAAATCAAATAAAAATATATTTATTCTCACAAAAATAAGTTGTAAGTATATAATATAAGAAAATAAAATAATAAAATAAAATATACAAAATAAAAATAAAAATGTACAAAATAAAATTATATATACCTATAAATAAGCTACTAAAAAATAGACTTGTAATAAAATACATCAAAAAATGAATTAAAATCATAATAAAGTACTACAAAAAATAATAAACATTTAATATTTTATATATAAAATTAATAAAATCTTTTATTATTTTAAATTAATTATTTTCGAATAACACTTCAGTTTTGTCCAGTAGTGGCTTGAGCTGGGCCAATCAGGACGTGGCCCGCGTTGACCTCCAGTCAACTTCCCTCTTCGTCGTATGAAGTGATGCGATGCGTCCTTTCCCTATTTTTTTGCCCTTTTTCGCGGGCGAACCATCCATCAATCGCCCATGGTTTCTTCACAAGAAATCCTCCAGGATCATCGTACATACACACCCACATCTTGTACACATTGTACCATGCCTCGAATCATCAATTTTGGCCGGTCAAATAAGGGTGCTCTCCATGTGCATAAATAAACATCCTCTTCTTCCTTCGCAATTTTGGTCATTCCTAGAACCATAAAGTAACTCCACTCCAGCCTAGCATGCATCCTTGTGATAGGGGGACGTCCCCTGGAGCGTGGAGGCGGCTGAAGGAGGAAGGGGATGCACCCACGGCCGATGCTCGCTGGAGGTCCTACTCCTTGGCCAACCAGCCAGGTTTGAGCTGCGCGTTTACCTTCTTTATTTTAGAATTAGCTGTAGGTTTTACGTTCCTGAAAGCCTCCTGCATCTACTGATGTTTTCATTCGAGTCCCAGGTACTTTAGGATGATTAGGCGGTGATGGAGGAGGCCGGAGGAGCTCACAATCTTTGATCGAAGCTCGCTAGCGTCGACCTTCTTCCCCATTCCTCCATCTCGCTCCGTTACCATCCGATCAAGAAGGAGCCGCCAGATCGAGCCAGAGCCATCGGATCTTCCCGTGCTGCAACCCTCAGAGCACACTAAGTGATCTAATCTCCACTGTTGATCCGCGAAACGATATGGGACGTTGGATGGACTCCACGTGTCAAGTCAACTTTCCAGAGTCATCTAATCCATCATATTAAGGGGTAAATTACAGTCATACCCCTGTCCGTTTTTGTATTTAAACTTTAATTCTGTAAATATAATATAACATTGTAGATAAATATGGTAATTTGCATGTACACCCTAAACTTTTTTTATTTGTGTTTTGATCCCTACCAGCGTCACGTGTAGTCCTCATGTGACGTTGGAAATTTTGCAAAAAGTACCCTGGCATTTTTTTATTGTAAAATAATTCCATAACTGTAAATATATGATTATTATGATGGGTAAATTGCAATGTGGTCCATGTACTTTTTTTATTTACAGTTGTGCCCCTACAAGGCTTATTTATTTTTGTCACTTTTATCGAATGGCTCTAAAAATTCCATAAAAATAGGGTTAGATTCCCCATGAAGTGTACTTTCATGCCACACATTTAACCTATTTATTAAAATTAAAAAGGAGCTTAAACAGACCCTATCTACTTTGAAAAATACCAAAAAAATATAGAAACTTTATGAAAAAATTAAAAAAAACTATATACGATATATTTTGATATTCATTGAGTCTAGAAAAAAAGTTTAAAAAAGTAAAAGAAAATTAAAAAAATCTGAAAGCTACAAAATCCAACAAAAAAAAATAAAAATTCAACAAAAATCATGGAAATATGTTTTCCTGTTTAATAATTATCTATATATATAATTATTTACATATTAAAATTGTTTGGGAAATCTTGGGACTAATTTAAAATTTTTTAAAACCAAAATCAAGTTCAGGTATTTAATTAATCCCATATTTGGGATATTTTTGAGTTTTGAAAGATATAAAATCTAACAAAAATTCTTGGATAAATATAAAAACATTAGAAAAATATTTAAACCTCGAAAACAATTTATTTTGCAAATTTTAT
This sequence comes from Ottelia alismoides, assembly GCA_037367405.1. Classification (NCBI taxonomy): domain Eukaryota; kingdom Viridiplantae; phylum Streptophyta; class Magnoliopsida; order Alismatales; family Hydrocharitaceae; genus Ottelia; species Ottelia alismoides. Next base: position 1,030,036 of record JAZKJV010009069.1, on the reverse strand, counting down.
TTATATTTAATAGCCTATATAAATATATTTCTTTGTATTGCTTAAATAAGGCCTTATATAGGCTATATTGAATTTATAAAAGAAAAAAAAAGAAATATAAAAGGATAAAAAGAAAATAAAAAAGGTTATAAAATTAAAAATCAAATAAAAAATTTTAAAATTAAAAATATGAAAAAAAATAAAAGAATTAAAAACACATAAAACAATAACATGGACAAGAAAATAATTGAATGACTATGGATTCATTTTCGCTCCCAACTGTTTTTTCCCAATGTTCGACCTCTACCTGTGCTTACACCTATACACATTAGCATGTAGAGTTATAATAAATTTTAACTCCGCATTTTTGAGATTTAATTTCTTTATTTTGATTGTGGGTTAATTGTTGATTGATCGGGATTTTGTTTGAGGTCACCTGAAGACTATCGATCCGCCTTGTGGAAAGACACGACCTCGGCTCAATTCCCTTCATCAAATGGCGCCGTTTCCGGGGAGCAACACCGTTTGGGATATTCATGATTTATTTAATTCTTTACTCTTGTCCATATTTATTTTTTTTCAATCTTTTCTTTTTAATTATCATTGTGAACTGTCTGACGCTCTTCCTTGTTTGAATTTGTTGCGAGGGACCGCAGCGCGACAGACGACCTCCTAGGTGGACCAATGCACCCGAGCAATGCGGAGCCAGCCTTCTGACTAAGCCGATAGGAGAGAGCAACCATTTCAGATCTAGAAGAATTTTTGAGATAGATTCACCGTTCCTTTTTATTATGTAAAAAAATATAATGTAATTTCTGTGAGAGAGTGACCCTTAGTTTGTAATAATACAGGATTCTCAAACGCTCTAGCTTCCCGAGGTCTAGCGCCTGAGGGAATGTTCACTTGGGGGCCTCTATGATTTTTATGCTTTTCTCTTTTATTTTATTTTTACTATTTTGTGTGAATGAGCCTTAGCTTAGGAACTGCTTGACGATAGATTAAGGTCCAAACACTCTAATATATCTGCATGTACCTATACAACCGTGCTTGGACTAAGTCAAATAATAATTGCTATTTATTTGGATCTGAGATCGAGCGTCGAGAGAAGTGCTACACAACGTGTGCAGGATCTGTTGTGGCGGACACCGATGCACTTCAGAGGCCGGACTTTTGGATCTCATTTATAAATATTTAGCATTTTTGTACTTCACGATAATAGTAGTTACTATCCTGGGGTGATTTCTTTGGATTGCATCTCATTTAGCATAGGATTTAATTTTGTCTTGCATCCCACATGGAGAGAGCTAGGAAGCATTGTAAGTCCTCTTACTTGGCATGCATCATTCGATTTTCGACTTGCATGGCTTTTCCGATCTTCTCCCTCTATTTTTGCTCTACTCGGATGTAAATAGAATTGACACCCCGTTAGGCATGTGCGTTGAAAATAATAACAGAAAATAAAGTGATAACCAAAATAAAATCGGGACTACTAACTCTATTGGACCTAAAATAAAATGTAATGGATCCGATGTCTTGGGAAGACCAACCCCCTCCTTATTTGAGCATTTTATTCATACGTACATGCTAAGGATTAGTGCCCCAATCCCAAAGCCTAATTCTGGTGTGTACAACTTTCTATGATCACCTAACTCTAAAATCAACAAGATAAAAAGACCACATCTCAGTCTATACTATGTTAAATAGGTGAATCAGGGGTTTGCTTTGTGTATTGATTGTGACTTGATGTCCATTTGCAATTTTATCTCTTGAGTTATCGGTCCCATCCGTGTGAGTCACGCAGTTTTAATCTTTAAGTCTCTCTACCTCTCTTATAGATATACCTCCGCATTTGCATGATATTGGCACGTGCGCTCAATCATCTTCACCCGACCTTGGTGTTCTTCTTCTTGCCCACCCTCCTCGTGTCCCCCGTATAATATCTTCTATCACCCGGGGTTGCTGCACTTGAAGGTATCACCCACATCGAGGAATTTTGATTTACATTGATTATTGGAGCAAGTCGGGAATGATTTGAGGATGCCGAGATTTATTTTGTGGATGCAACTTTTGATTCGTGATGAGAGCTTCTTGAGGACTTCTTTTTATGATGCATGATCGATAGGTGTGATTATTATTTGAGGATTAAAATCTCGCACACCGGATTGAGGATGCGATGCTTTGTGATGATTTGACGAAGATAGCGTGCGCTTCTATTGATCTATCTATTTTGAGGTTCCATTCATCTTGATTTCTGAGCAGGATAGGCTATCTTGATTTGTGCTTCATTGTGACGGTGACCGGACCCACACAATGCTCCCATCTTACTGATTGACCAATCCCCGATCTCCTACCTCTATCATCCACCTATGGTACGTTGAGGTTTTCTGATTATTTCTTGTGCAATCTCATATAGATTAGATTGATTTGAGGGATGTTCTGTGGTTGACCTAATTATTCTCTCCCTCACATGATCTTATGACCTCCTGAGGTTTCACTGATTGAGTGCTTTTAAGGACCTGAGATTCGATGCCAGCAATCCCACATCTTGATTAACTTAGCTTACATGACTCCCCGAGGACTATATGCAGGAGCATGTGACACATTCTTTACGATCAGTTTCATTCACTGCATGAACTGCCACTCTGTTGGGGTACAAAGCCGTATCATCTATTCGGCCTCCCTATTGATTGTGTGTCCTATTTGTCGGTACATGAGGCCCATGTCTCGGACTCCAGTGAGACTGCGATAGACTTTGACACCTTGTTATATATGCGGTCTCTTATGCTGATAGATGATTTGTCGTCTACCGAGACCATTCGGATTGACTCCTTTGAGTCCTCTCTCCATGACGACCCTCGCAAGGATGAGATCTGACCTGACTATTCCATGATTAGCTTGCATTATTCCCCGAGGACTATCTGTGGGAAAATGCAACATTTTCTTTACGCTCGGTTCCCTTACTGATTGTGTCTCCTGACTATCGGAACACGGAGATGAGTCGTCTGATGTGTTTTTGGTCTCCGCTACTTCGATACTTTGAGTCTGACTTGACTCCTTTGAGTCTGCTCTCCTTGATGGTTCTCGCAAGGACGAGTCATCTTTCTCCGATTATTCTATCCTCAGTTGGTAGTACGCTCCCCGAGGGTTTTGTGCGCGACGCTGCCACACATTCTTGATTTATCGGTCTCTTTTGCAGGTGGTCGATCTGTCGCCTATCGAGACTGTTTCTGCGATCCGTCTGATGGTTCAAGTTCGTTTGAGCCCGCTCGCCTTGACGACCCATGCAAGGGTGAGCTTCTATTCTGATTATTCATTGACTAGCATGTACTACTCGTCGAGGGTTATCTGCAGGAAAGTACCTCATATTTTAGGTACTCGGCTTCACTTATGGTGCCTCCTTTATGTTGGGACATGATGTTAGGTCGGTTGATTTCGGTACTCGATCTTTTTCCTGGTTGTGTCTCCTCTCTGTTGGAGCACGGAGCCGAGTCTTCTGAGTATTCTCTGATCCTACTCACCTTGAGAACCTTTGCAGGGTTGAGCCATGATGTGAGGTGTTCGGTATGTTCTTGTAACCTTCTGATTTTATGCCACCTGGATACCAAACCGCTGCATTAGAAAAGATTCCTGATCTTTACCTTTCATATCTTTTAGAGACCTTGATTGACTCGGAGGAGTCTGTACTGTTCTTTCTTCCTCCAGGTCGTACTGTATCGGCTATGATCACTCATTGCCTTCCTTAAGAGCTGACATTCTGCTTTCGCTATGGGTCCCTACTTCACATTCAAATCTGTTTGTCCCCAGTAGCTGACACCCACTTAATTGTCCATCAGGGTATCTATTCATTATCTGAATGCATCCTCGTTCTCACATTGAGACGACGATGATAGCACGGTACTCTCTTACCATATACCATCTTGTACCTCATCAATCTTTCCTAGTTGTATATATGTGTTTTGTCTTCTATTTCCTATTTCTCCCGAATGTTATGTGTGCCCTAGATATATCGCCATATCTTTGTTTCTAAACTCAAGAAGTACCATCTCATAAGTATAGGGGGGTACACACCACGTTGTTCTTTCATCGTTCTGTTCGTCACTCCTTTTGTTACCTATACTTAGGGATATTTCACCCTAAGTATAGGGGGAGTGATGCGTACATTCTTCACGATCGTTTTGTACATTTCTATCTTTTCTTCTTTTCCTTTTCATTTTCCTTTTTCTACAAAAATGGTGTCGCCCCTTGGTGTCAGTTTTTTGTACCTAGGACTTACTTTGTCCTTAGTATAGGGGGTGTGCACCCCCGATTATTTCACTCATTGATCCCCTCCACTGTCTCCTCCCTTGATGATCTGCTCTGCTATACTTAGGGATATCTTACCCTAAGTATAGGGGGAGACAGCTCGAGCTGTGATCTATTTATTTTTAAATTTTCATTTATTCCCACCCGTGACCCACCCTACGTTGTGTATAGTCTGCTATCCTTTGGATTATTTGATCCTAAGTATGGGGGGTCGGTCACCTTCTTATTCATTTATATCTTCATTCTTTTATTCTTTATTCAGTCGTTGTAGTATAGGCTTTTCTATACTCAGTACGAGTTATGTCTTCTCTTTCTCTTTTTCGATCTATGAGGACACAACTCAGTGTTAAGTATAGGGGGGCCGTATATACTTTGTATATACTTTAGCCATAACTCTTACTTTCATACTAATTAATAAATATGTCTAAATATACTATATAAACATATATATTTCATTAAAAACTATTTAATAACAACAATCATTCCTCAAATTGTTTTTGTATTTACTGATTAATAAATCAGGTTAAAAATATTTTTGCAAACTGATTTGAAAAATGGTGCGAACCGTTTGGAACATTCTTTTGTGAAATGTTTTCAACCTTTGTAAAAGTATTTTTATTTGAAAATTTCTTTGATTTGTGTGAATAAAAAGATTTGAAAACCTATTTGCAAATAATTTTGAAAATGTTTGCAACAATATTTTTGAAAATTGTATATGTTGTTTGAAAGTCTTTGCAAAATAGCTTTCAAATGTTTGTAAATATTTGCAAAAAATATTTTGTACTATAGTTTTGAAAATGTTTTCAAATAAATTTGAGGAATGAATGTATCATTAAAATAGGAATAAAATATTTATATTAATCAAATTAGAATTCTTAATCAATTGTATATATGTACCTATAATAAACTTATCGAAACCTTTAAATTCTTAAAATCCTTAACTATTGTAAATAAGGAAGCACGCCCGTGTAAGTAGCTGTAAAAACATTATACTTTGTGTGCCAAAATTCTTTTTTCAAGATTCTATTCGTAAAAAGATTCTTTGATTTTTAAATTCTTTGTGAAAAATCGCATCGTCTTTCTGCATTATACCTAAGCATTGTGCATAGCAGTTGCATATTCTTCTTTGATTGAGCTTGATGATCGAACTAGTCCAATAAAATCAAAGATTGGAGCTTAGTTGGACCTTACTGTACCAAACTGCACTGGAACCTTAGTGGAACTAGGTTTAAGGGTTCAATAGGACTTAATTCTTTGAGACTCAGGGCTGGGTTCAAGTCACCTCAACTGACTAAATAAAATTTTTGAGACACACGCATGACTCTTATCGTCCGTGATCTAACTTGTACACTTGCACCTTTCACTTCGCTCAACTCAGTTGGAGTGGTTAGGGAGTTGGATTTGCCAGTCTGAGATGCACACTGGTGGTAACATTCATCCTTCACTAGGGAGGGAAGTGCACCCCAACCTGGTCCATTTTCAATGAATTCTAAAGACAGGAGAGTGTGGGTAGCAACAATGCTTCAAAATAGGGAAAGTCTTCTGGCTCAACAGGAAAAACTTCTTATGTAAATGCTGCTGTGAATAGTATGTTTGAAAAAAAAACTCCAAAAAAGTGGACAGCCTTGAAAATAAAAATAAAATGCCTGTTGGAGTATGTGTATATGTTGTACAGAAAATAAGCATGCTTGAGCATCAAAGTTATATCATGTGAGCCTGCAGTTGGATGACTTGACTACACTGGTCTTGCATCCAAGGATAGGTAGCTACACTAGATACCGTCCATTCTTTTCTCCACCTCCTCGTGAGTTGGATGCCACTTGAACTTAGAAGGGAATACCCTGCTCCTCGAGGGCAGAGTGCTGGATAGTGGAATCATTGGGTTGTCATTCTGGAGAAGTCAGACTCTTTGTCATTTCAGTTAGGGAGAGCCACCATCACTTACACTGTACAAGTCAACTCCATAGTCATAAGGGTTTGCATATGATGTAGGCTAGTTCTGGTCTGGCTATTGAGGTGGTTTGAACCAAGTTCTCTGACTCTCGAAGGCTGTTGTGCTTTAAATTTGGTTCCAACCAGGTTCCACACATATGTTCACATCTAGGTCTAACCTGAGCTCCAAACTTTGATTTTGTACGAATGAGTTTTTTTATCTAGATCAAATCTATTTATTCTTTATTAATTATTTTTGCTATTTCTTTTCTTCTTATTCTTTATTCTTTTTGTACTTATTTCATAAGTATTTGCTAGGGACTAGCAAACACAAGTATAGGGAGGTGATGAAACTCCATTTCATCACCTTTATTCTATCATTTTGGCCTAAAAAATCCCAACAAAGATATGTAAATAGAATTAATTTGTACAGATTAGCCTTCATTATTTATTGTATTATTTGTACATAAAATAAGGTTTTTATTGCCAACATTATTGAATAAACAGGAGAAAAGAAAAAAAGTAAAATATTGTAAATATTTTATGACCCTAACCCCTAGACCAAGTCCAGAATGGAGTTGGTCGACAAGGAATAAACTAGGGGGGAGTTAAGGACCAAAAATACATTAAATACCTCATTTTATTTATTCTTTAATTATGCATTTTTGACACCTATTTTATTCTTTATTATTTATTCACCAAATAAAGAAATTTTGTACATTAAATTGTAGATAATAATGTAAATAAAATTACAAAATTGAGTTTGTAAAAAAATAATATACCATGTTCAATTTATACACAAAATAAAAAGCCAGGAACCATACTTCACAGACCCATATCTTTCAAATAAAAATTCAAAACATAGCAAAATAACCTCTAATTGTATATAACTTTTCACAAGCTATTTAATAGTGGTGGTTTTTTATTTTTTGGAGTTACCGGGTACAAGTTACGTTTTGGGCCCCTATTATACATAATACCAATTAAAATAATCAATTTATTCATTATTTGTTATCTTCGCAAATTCATATTTTTAGAATTTTGTAAATATTATTTATAACACATGTGCTTATTAAACTTAGAATATAATGAAAAAGAAAAGGGGAAATAAAAGAAGTTTATGTCAAAACATAGATAAAATACATGTGTCACTATATGTATATGAATAAAAGAGAAATACATTCTTTAATTCTTTATTCTTTTATATTTTTATAATATTGTAAATATTATACATATTTTAATAAAAATGAAAAACTAAATTAAAATTTATAAAAATACATTAAAAAATAGTATACATAAAACATAGGTAAAATACCTATGAATATAATTATATAATATACATCTATATTTATTTAAGTGTACAAATAACATCATAAAAAAAATAAAACTATATTTATAATTACAATAATAAGTTGTTAATATATAAAATAACAAAATAAAATAATAAAATAAAATATAAAAAATAAAATGTTCAAAGTACAGGTATATATACCTATAAATAAGTTATTAAAAATAGACTTGTAATAAAATACAAAAAAAATAAATAAATATCATAATAAAATACTGCAAAAAAAATAAACATTTTTTACTTTATAAACAAAATTAATAAAATCATTTATTTTTTTAAATTAATTATTTTCGAATAATATTTCAGTTTTGTCCTGTAGTGGCATGAGTTGGGCCAATCAGGATGCGGCCCGTGTTGACCTCCAGTCAACTGCCCCCTTCGCCGTCTGAAGCGATGTGATGCGTCCTTTCCTCGTTTTCTGCCCTTTTTCGCATGTGAACCATGCATCAATCGTCGATTCTTTCTTCATAAGAAATCCTCATGGATCATCGTACATACACGCCCACATCTTGTATACATTCTACAAAGCCTCGAATCTTCAATTTTGGTCGGTCAAATAAGGGTGCTTTCCATGTGCATAAATAAACATCCTCTTCTTCCTTCGCATTTTTGGTCATTACTAGAACCCTAAAGTCACTCCACTCCGGCCTAGTGTGCATCCTTGTGACAGGGGGAGGTCCCCTGGAGCTTCGAGGAGACTGAAGGAGGAAGGGGATGCACCCACAGTCGCTACTCCCAGAGGTCCTGCTCCTTGGCCAACCAGCCAGGTTTGAGCTGCATGTTTACCTTCTTTATCTTAGAATAAGCTCTAGGTTTTATGTTCTTGGGAGCCTCATGCGTCTACTGATGTCTTCATTCGAGGACCAGGAGCTCGAGGATGATTAGGCAGTAATGGAGGAGGCCAGAGGAGCTCGCAATCTCTGATCGAAGCTCGCCAGTGTTGACCTTCTTCCCCGTTCTTCCATCTCGCTCCATTGTCCGCGATGCAACCGTCGGATCACACTAAGTGATCTAATCGCCACCGTTGATCTGCGAAACGGTATTGGTCATTGGATGGATGCCACCTGTCAAGTCAACTTTCCAAAGTCGTCCGATCCAGCCTATTATGGGGTAAATTACACTCATACCCATGTCTGTTTTTGTATTTAATTTTTAATTCTGTAAATAAAGTATAACGTTGTAAATAAACATGGCAATTTCCATGTAGACCCTCAAACTTTTTATATTTGCATTTTGATCCCTATCAGCGCCACGTGTATTCCTTACGTGACGATGGAAATTTTGCAAGAAGTACCTTGATGTTTTTGTTTATTGTAAAATAATTCCAAAACTTTAATAAATGTTTATTATGTTGGGTAAATTGCAATGTGGTCCATGTACTTTATTTTATTTACAGTTATTCCCCTACCAGGCTTATATATTTTTTCACTTTTATCGAATTAATAAAAATACCTAACTAGCTCCAAAAATTCCATAAAAAGGGTTAGATTCTCCATGAAGTGTACTTTCATGCCACGCACCTATTTTGCATTTTTGTTTATTTAACCTATTTATTAAAATTAAAAAGGAGCTCAAATAAACCCTATCTAATTTGGAAAATACCAAAAAATTTAGAAACTTTTTCAAACATTCAAAAAAAATTATATATGATATATTTTGATATTCATTGAGTCTAGAAAAAAAATCCTAAAAATAGTAAAAGAAAATTTAAAAATTCAAAAAGCTCCAAAATCCAATAAAAAAATATAAAAATTCAATAAAAATCCTAAAAATATGTTTTTTGTTTAATAATTATCTATATATTATTATTTACGTTATAAAATTAATTTATTAAATTTTGGGACTTTCTTTATTATTTTTAACACCCAAATCAAGTTCGGGTATTTAATTAATCCCATATTGGGGATATTTTTGACTTTAAAAATATATAGAAATTAGCAAAATTTCTTGGATAAATATAAAAACATTAGAAAAATAATTAAAACCCAAAAACAATTTATTTTGCAAATTTTATTTATATGTAATGGCCTTTATAAATATATTTCTATGTATTGCTTAAATAAGGCCTTATATAGGCTGTATTGTATTTATAGAAGAAAAAAGAAAATATAAAAATATAAAAAGAAAATAAAAAAGTTATAAAATTAAAAATAAAATAAAAAATATAAAATTTAAAAATATAAAAATATAAGAATTAAAAACCCACAAAAATAATAACATGGACAAGAAAATAATTGAATTATTTTGGATTCATTTTCGCTCCCAACTGTTAACTCCCAGTGTTCGACCTCTACCTGCACTTACACCTATACACATTACCATGTAGAGTTATAATAAATTTTAACTCCACATTTTTGAGATTTAATCGCTTTATTTTTATTGTGGGATAATTGTTGACTGGTCAGGATTTTGTTTGAGGTCACCTCAGCGACTGTCGATCCGCCTTGTTGAACGTCACGACCTCGACTCAATTCCCTTCATCAAATGGCATCGTTGCCGGGGTGCAACGCCGTTTAGGATATTCGTTATTTATTTAATTCTTCACTCTTGTCCATATTTATTTATTTGCATTATTTTCTTTTTAATTATCATTGTGAACTGTCTGATGCTCTTCCATGTTTGAATTTGTTGCGAGGGACCGCAACGCGATGGACGATCTCCTAGGAGGACCTATGCACCCGAGCAATGCGGAGCCGGCCTTCTGACTAAGCCGACAAGAGAGAGCAAACACTTCAGATCTGGAACAATTTTTGAGACAGATTCACCGCTCCATTTTATTATGTAAAAAAAATAATGTAATTTTTGTGAGAGAGTGACCCTTGGATTGTAATAATACAGGACTCTCAGACGCTCCGGCTTCCCGAGGTCCAGTTCCCGAGTGATTGTTCCCTTGGGGGCCTCTATGATTTTGACGATTTTCTCTTTTATTTTATTTTTATTATTTTGTGTGAGTGAGCCTTAGCTTAGGAACTGCTTGACGATAGAATAAGGTCCAACACCCTAATATATTTGCGTGTACCTATACAACCGTGCTTGGACTTAGTCAAATAATAATTGTTATTTATTTGGATATGAGATCGAGCGCTGAGAGACGTGCTATACATTGTGGACAGGATTTGTTGTGGCAGACACCAATACACTTCACAGACCGGATTTTTGTATCTCATTTCTGAATATTTGGCATTTTTGTGCTTCACGATAATAACAGTTACTATCCTAGGGCGATTTCTTCGTATTGCATCTCATTTACTAGAGGTTTCAATTCTGTCTTGCATCCGATATGGACAGAGCTTGGAAGCATTGTAAGTCCTCTTACTTGGCATGCATCATATGATTTTCGACTTGCATGGCTTTTCCGATCTTCTCCCTATGTTTTAGCTCACCTAGGTTGTAAATAGAATTGACACCCCGTTTGGCACGTGCATTGAAAATAATAACAACAAGAAGTGATAACCAAAATCAAATAGGGACTGCTAACTCTATTGGACCTAAAATAAAATGTAATGGATCTGATGTCTTGGGGAGAGCAACCCCCCCCCCCCTTGTTTGAGCATTTTATTCATACGTACACGCTAAGGATTAGTGGCCCAATCCCAAAGCCTAATTCTCATATGTACAACTTTCTATGATCACCTAACTCTAAAATCGACACGATAAAAAGACCACATCTTGGTCTACACTATTTAGAGTATGTGAATAGGGGGTTTGCTTTGTGTATTGATTGTGACTTGGTGTCCATTTGCATTTTTATGTCTTGAGTTATCGGTCCCATCCGTGTGAGTCATGCATTTTTCATCTTTGAGTCTCTCTACCTCTCTTATACATATACCTCCTCATTTGCATGATATTAGCGCTTGCGCTCAATCATATTTACATTACCTTGGCGTTCTTCTTCTTGCCCACCCTCCTCGTGTCCCCCGTATCATCTCTTCTATCACCCGGGGTTGCTGGCTTGTAGGTATCACCCGCATCGAGGAATTTTGTTTTATATTCATTATTGGAGTAAGTCAGGCATGATTTGAGGATGCTGAGATTGATTTGTTGGATGTGACTTTAGATTTGTGCTGAGAGCTTCTTGAGGACTTCTTTTATGATGCATGATCGACAGGTGTGATTATTTTTTAAGTATTTAGATCTCGCAGATTGAGGATGCGATGCTTTGTGATGATTTGATGAAGATATCATGCGCTTCTACTGATCTATCTATTTTGAGGTTCCATTCGTCTTGATTTTTGAGATGGATAGGCTATCTTGATTTGTGCTTCATTGTGACGGTGACCGAACCCACATGATGTCTCCCATATTACTGATTGAACCATCCCCGATCTCCGACCTCTGTCATCCACCTATGGCACTTTGCGGTTTTCTGATTATTTCTTGTGTCATCTCAGCTAGATTAGATTGATCTGAGGGATGTTCTATGATTGACCTGATTATTCTCTCCCTCACATGATCTTATGCCCTCCTCAGGTTTCACTGATTAAGTTCTTTTGAGGACCTGAAATTCGATGCCAGCAATCCCAGGTCTTGATTGACATAGCTTACATGACTCCTCGAGGACTATCTACAGGAGCATGTGATACATTCTTTACGATCAGTTTCATTCACTGCCGGTACTGCCACTCTGTTGGGGTACAAAGCCGTATCGTCTATTCGGACTCCCTACTGATTGTGTGTCCGATTTATAGGTACACGAGGCCCATGTCTCGGACTCCTGTGAGTCTGCTAACCTTGACGGTCCTCACAAGGCTAAGCTTTACTTTTTCTGAATATTCCATGCCTAGTTCATAGTATTCTCCGAGGGTTTTTCTACGAGAGAATATGACACCTTGCTATATATGCGGTCTCTTCTGCTGATAGATGATTTGTCGTCAACCAAGACCATTCTGATTGACTCCTTTGAGTCCTCTCTCCTTGAAGACCCTCGCAACGATGAGATATGACCTGACTATACCATGATTAGTTTGCATTATTCCCTGAGGAATATCTTCGAGAAAATGCAAAATTTTCTTTACGCTCGGTTCCCCTTACTGATTGTATCTCATAACTATCGGAACATGAAGCTGAGTTGTCTGATGTGTTTTTGGTAACCGCTACTTCGATGATTACCCGATCTGTTGAATCATCGGACTCATCTGACTTGACTCCTTTGAGTCTGCTCTCCTTGAAAGTCCTCATACGGACAAGTCATCTTTCTCTGATTATTTTATGTTAAGTTGGCAGTATTCTCCTCGAGGGTTATCTGCAGGACGCTGCCACACTTTCTTGATTTATCGGTCTCTTTTGCTGATGGTTGATCTATTGCATACCGAAACCGTTTCTGTGATCTGTTAATGGTCCAGGTTCATTTGAGGTCGCTCGCCTTGATGACCCTCACAAGGGTGAGCTTTTGTTCCAATTATTCATTGACTAGCATGTACTACTCCTCGAGGGTTATCTGCAAGAGAGTACCTCATATTTTAGGTACTCGGCTTCACTTCTGGTGCCTCCTTTCTGTTGGGACACGAAGTTGGGTCTGCTGATTTTTGTACTCGGTCTCTTCCCTGGTTGTGCCTCCTCTCCGTTGGAGCATGGAGCCGAGTCTTTTGAGTATTCTCTTATCCTACTCACCTTGAGGACCCCTGTAGGGTTGAGCCCTGATGTGTGGAGTTCAGTATGTTCTTGTGACCTTCTGATTTTATGCCACCTGGATACCACACCACTGCACTAGAAAAGTTTCCTGATCTTTACCTTTCATATCTTTCAGAGACCATGATTGAGTCGGAGGAGTCTGTACTATTCTTTCTTCCTCCAGGTCGTACTGTATCGGCTATGATCACTCATTCCCTTCCTTATGAGCCGACATTCTGCTTTCGCTACCAGTCCCTTCTTCACTTTTAGATATGTTTGTCCCGAGTAGCTAACACCCACTTGATTGTCCATTAGGGTGTCTTTTCATTATCTGAATGCGTCCTCGTTCTAACAGGGAGACGACGACGAGAGCACGGTACTCACATACCTGATATCGTCATGTACCTCATCAATCTTTCCTTGTTGTATATATGTCTTTTGTCTTCTATTTCCTTCTTTCTCCCGAATGTTATGAGCGCCCCAGATCTATCGCCATATCTCTGTGTCTACCCTTAGGACGTACCTTGTCCTAAGTATACGGGGGTACATACCACGTTGTTCATTCATCGTTCTGTTTCTCACTCTTGTTGTTACCTATACTTAGGGATATCTCACCCAAACTATAGGGGGAGTGATGCATACATTCTTCACGATCGTTTCGTGCATGTCTATCTTTTCTTCTTTTCTTCTTTTCCTTTTCATTTTTAATTTTCTACAGGAAAGGTGGTTTTCTGTACATAGGACGTACTTTGTCCTAAGTATAGGGGGTGTGCACCCACGATTATTTCACTCATTGATCCCCTCCACTGTCTCCTCCCTTGTTGATCTACTATGCTATACTTAGGGATATCTTACCGTAAGTATAGGGGAGATAGCCCGAGCTATGATCTATTTATTTTTAAATTTTCATTTATTTCCACCTGTGACCCACCATGTATTGTGTACAGTCTGCTATACTTAGGATTATTTGATCCCAAGTATAGGGGGTCGGTCACCTTCTTATTCATTTTTATCTTCATTCTTTTATTCTTTATTCAGTCGTTGTAGCATAGGCTTTTCTATACTCAGAACGAGTTATGTCTTCTCTTTCGCTTTTTTGATCTATGAGGACATAGCTCATGCTAAGTATAGGGGGGCCGTATATACTCTGTATATACTTTAGCCATGACTCTTACTTTAATATTAATTAATAAATATGGTTATTTATTCTATATACATACATACATACATACATATCTCATTAAAAACTATTTAATAACAACAATCATTCCTCAAATTGTTTTTGTATTTACTGATTAATAAATCAGGTTAAAAACATTTTTGCAAACTGATTTTAAAAATGGTGTGAACTATTTGGATTTTTTTTGTGAAATGTTTTCGATCTTTGTAAAAATATTTTTATTTGAAAAATTCTTTTCTTTGTGTGAAATAAAAAGATTTGAAAACCTTTTTGCAAATGATTTCGAAAATGTTTGTAAAAATATTTTTGAAAAATGTATATACTGTTTGAAAAATCTTTGCAAAATAGCTTTCAAATGTTTGTAAATATTTGCAAAAATTATTTTATACTATAGTTTTGAAAAAGTTTTCAAATAAATTTGTGGAATGAATGTATCATTAAAATAGGAATAAAGTATTTGTATAAATCAAAATAGAATTCTTTATCAATTGTATATATGTACCAATAATAAACTTATCGAAACTAGTAAATTCTTAAAATCCTTAACTATTGTAAATAAAGAAGAATGCCCATGTAAATAGCTGTAAAAACTTTATACTTTGTGTGCCAAAATTCTTCTTTCAAAATTCTATTTGTAAAAGATTCTTTGATTTTTAAATTCTTTGTGAAAAATTTCATTATCTTTCTGCATTATACCTAAGCATTGCACATAGCATTTGCATAATATTCTTTGATTGAGCTTGATGATTGAACTAGTCCAATAAAATTCAAGATTTGAGCTTAGTTGGACCTTACTGCACCTAACTGCACTGGAACCTTACGTGAACTAGATTTAAGGTACTTCAGGTCCAATAGGACTTAATTCTTTGAGACTCAGGTCTGGGTTCAAGTCACCTCAACTAACTAAATTGAACTTTTTTTTACACACGTATGACTCTTGTCCGTCGTTACCTAACTTGGACACTTGCACCTTTCACATGGCTCAACTTAGTTGGAGTGGTGAGGGAGTTGGATTTGCCAGTCTGAGATGCACACGGGTGGAAACATTCATCCTCGTCTAGGGAGGGAAGTGCACCCCAACCTGGTCCAGTTTCAATGAAGTCTAAAGACGGGAGAATGTGGGTTGCAATAAAGCTTCAAAAGAGGGATAGTCTTCTGGCTCAACAGGAAAAACTCCTCATGTAAATGATGTTGTGAATCGTATGTTTTAAAAAAAACTCCAAAAAAGTTGACATGCTTGAAAATAAAAATAAAATGCCTTCTAGAGTATGTGTATACGTTGTACAGAAAATAAGCAAGCTTGAGCATCAATGTTATACCATGTGAGCCTGCAGCTGGATGACTTGACTACACTGGTCTTGCATCCAAGGATAGGTAGCTATACTGGCTACCATCCATTCTTTTCTCCACCTCCTCCTCTTTAGTTGGATGCCACTTGAACTTAGAAGGGAATACCCCGCTCCTCGAGGGTAGAGTGCAGGATTGGGGAATCATTGGGTTGTCATTCTTGAGAAGTCAGTCTCTTTGTCATTTCAGTTGGGGAGAGCCACCATCACTTACACTGTACAAGTCAGCTTCATAGTCATCAGGGTTTGCGTATGATGTAGGCTAGTTCTGACCTGGCCAATGAGGTGGTTTGAACCGAGTTCTGATACTCTCGAAGGCTATTGTGCTTTAAATTTGGTTCCCAACCAGGTTCCATGCACATGTTCACATTTAGGTCTAACTTGAGCTCCAAACTTTGATTTTGTACATATAAGTTTAGTTATTTAGATCAATTCCATTTATTCTTTATTCTTTAGTCTTTATTTTTGCTATTTCTCTTCTTCTTATTCTTTATTCTTTTTGTACTTATTGCATAAGTATTTGCTAAGGACTAGCAAAGGCAAGTATTGGGGGGTGATGATTCTCCATTTCATCACCTTTATTCTATCATTTTGGCCTTAAAAACCCCAGCAAATACATGTAAATAGCATTATATTGTACAAACTAGCATTCATTATTAATTGTAGATTTGTACATAAAATAAGGTTTTTAATGCCAATATTATAGAATAAAGAGAAGAAAAGAAAAAGAGTAAAATATTGTAAATATTTTACGACCCTAACCCTGAGGCCAAGTCCTAAATGGAGTTGGTTGACAAGGAATAAAGTTGGGGGAGATAAGGACCAGAAATACAATAAATACCTCATTTTATTTATTCATTAATTATGCATTTTGACACCTATTTTATTCTTTATTATTTATTAAGCAAATAAATAAATTTTATACATTAAATTTGTAGATAATAATGTAAATAAAAATACAAAATTGAGTTTGTAAAAAAATAATATACCGTGTTCATTTTATACACAAAATAAAAAGCAAGAAACCAAACTTCACAGACCCATATCTTTCAAATAAAACTTCGAAACATAGCAAAATCACTCTAATTGTATATAACTTTTCACAAGCTATTTAATAGTGGTGGTTTTATATTTTTTGGAGTTACTGGGTAGAAGTTAGGTTTTGGTCCCCTATAGTACTTAATACCGATTAAAATAATCAATTCCCTCATTATTTGTTATCTTTGCAAATTCATATCTTTAGAATTTTGTAAATATTATTTATAAAACATGTGCATATTAAAATTAGGATAAAATCAAAAAGAAAAGGGAAAATAAAATAAGTGTATGTCAAAACATAGACAAAATACCTGTGTTACTATATGTATATAAATAAAAGAGAAATACATTCCTTAATTCTTTATTCATTTATATTTTTATAATATTGTAAATATTATACATATTTTATTAAAAATATAAAACTAAAATAAAACTCATATAAATATATTAAAATAAAATAGTATACATAAAATACAGGAAAAATACCTATGAATATACCTATATAATATACGTCTCTATTTATTTAAGTGTACAAATAAGATCATAAAAATCAAATAAAAATATATTTATACTCACAAAAATAAGTTGAAAATATATAAAATAATAAAATAATAAAATAAAATATACAAAAAAAACAAAAATGTATAAAATACATGTATATATAACTATAAATAAGTTATTAAAAATAGACTTGTAATAAAATACATCAAAAAAATAAATAAATATCTTTTTAAAATACTACATAAAATAATAAACATTTTTTATTTTATAAATAACATTAATAAAATCATTTATTATTTTAAATTAATTATTTTCAAATAAAACTTCAGTTTCGTCCTGTAGTGGCATGAGCTTGGCCAATTAGGACGCGACCCGCGTTGACCTCCAGTCAACTTCTCCCTTCGCCATATTAAGTGATGCGATGCCCTTTCCTGTTTTTCCGCCCTTTTTCACGGGCGAACCATCCATCAATCGCCGATGCTTTCTTCACAAGAAATCCTCCTGGATCATCGTACACATACGCCCACATCTTGTACACATTGTACGAAGCCTCGAATCTTCAATTTTGGCCGGTCAAATAAGGGTGCTCTCCATGTGCATAAATAAACATCATCTTCTTCCTTCGCATTTTTGGTCATTCCTAAAACCCTAAAGTCACTCCACTCCGGCCTAACGTGCCATCCTTGTGACAGGGGGATGACCCCTGGAGCTTGGAGGCGGCTGAAGGAGGAAGGGGATGCACCCACGGCCGCTGCTCGCCGGAGGTCCTGCTCCTTGGCCAACCATCCATGTTTGAGTTGCACATTTACATTTTTTATCTTAGATTTAGCTCCAGGTTTTACATTCCTGGAAGCCTCCTGCATCTACTGATGTCTTCATTTGAGGCCCATGTGCTCTAGGATGATTAGGCGGTGATGGAGGAGGCCGGAGGAGCTCACAATCTTTGATTGAAGCTCGCCAGCGTCGACCTTCTTCCTCGTTGTTCCACCTCGCTCCGTTGCCATCCGATCAAGAAGGAGCTGCCAGATCGAGTCATTGCCGTCGAATCTTCTCGTGCAGCAACCGTCACATCACACTAAGTGATCTAATCTCCACCAATGTTCCGCAAAACGGTATGGGCCGTTGGATGGACGCCACGTGTGAAGTCAACATTCCAGAGTCGTCCGATCCAACCTATTAAGGGGTAAATTACACTCATGCCGCTATCCGTTTTTGTATTTAACCTTTAATTCTGTAAATAAGGTATAACGTTGTAAAAAAATATGGCAATTTGCACAAATTATTAAAAAAAACTAAATAGCTCTAAAAATTCCACAAAAATAGGGTTAGATTACCCATGAATTGTACTTTCATGCCACGCGCCTATTTTACATTTTTGTGCATTTAACCTATTTTTTAAAATAAAAAGGAGCTTAAATAAATCTTGTCTAATTTGAAAAATTACAGAAAAAAATAGAAACTTTTTTAAAAATTCCAAAAAAAATATATACAATATATTTTTATATTTATTAAGTCTAGAAAACAAAAATTACCAAAAAAAGTAAAAGAAAACTAAAAAAATCAGAAAGCTCCAAAATCGAACAAAAAAATATAAAAAATCAACATAAATCCTAAAATATGTTTTCGAGTTTAATAATTATAATTATATATATATAATTAGAGGAAAGGGAAGCTACATCATGATGTAGCTAACCTTAGCTAAATCAGGGGCAATTTCATCCTCTTTTTTTTTATTTTTTCAAAATTCCATGATGGATTTTCATAACTATATCCCTCTAATATGTCATTCAAATTTTGTTAGAAACAGAGACTCCTACGGCCTCCATCCAGAACAGGTAAAATACAGCAAATCTGTGACCGTTAAAAAATGACTGTCTGGATGGAGGCCGTAGGAGTCTCTGTTTCTGACGAAATTTGAATGACATATTAGAAGGATATAGTTATGAAAATCCATCATGAATATTTCGAAAAATAAATAAAAAAAAGAGGACGAAATTGCCCCTGATGTAGCTAAGGTTAGCTACATCATGTTGTAGCTTCCCTTTCCTCATATAACTATTTACATATTAAAATTAATTTGGGAAATTTTAGCTCTAATTTATTATTTTTGAACCCAATCAAGTTCATGTATTTAATTAAACCCATATTTGGGATATTTTTATCTTTAAAAAAATATAAAAATTAGAAAACAATTCTTAGATAAATATAAAAACATTAGAAAAATAATTAAAATCTAAATAAAATTTATTTTGCAAATTTTATTTACATTTAATAGCCTTTATAAATATATTTCTTTGTGTTGCATAAATAAGGCCTTATATAGGCTATCTTGTATTTATAAAAGAAAAAAAGAAAATATAAAAAGATAAAAAAATAAAAAAAGTTCATAAAATTAAAAATCAAATTAAAAATATAAAAATTAAAAATATAAAAAATATAAAAATTAAAAACAAAAAAAATAACATAGACAAGAAAAGAATTTAAGATTTTGGATTCATTTTTGCTCCCAACCGTTTGCTCCCAGTGTTCGACCTCTACCTTTTCTTACACTTATACACATTAGCATGTAAAGTTATAATAAATTTTAACTCCACATTTTTGAGATTTAATCACTTTATTTTAATTGTGGGTTAATTGTTGATTGATCGGGATTTTGTTGGAGGTCACCTCAGCGACTATCGATCCGTCTTGTGGAAAAGACACGACCTCGGCTCAATTCCCTTCATCAAATGGCATCATTGCCAGGGAGCAATTTTGTTTGGGATAATCATTATTTATTTAATTCTCCAATCTTGTCCATATTTATTTATTTGCATTATTTTCTTTTTAATTATCATTGTAATCTGTCTGACGCTTTTCCATGTTTGAATTTGTTGCGAGGGACCGCAGTGCGACGGAGGATCTCCTAGGATGACCTATGCACCCGAGAAATGCGGAGCCGACCATCTGACTTAGCCAACAGGAGAGAGCAACCTCTTCAGATCTGGATGAATTTTTGAGACAGATTCACCTCCATTTTATTTTGTAAAAAAATATAATGTAATTTTTGTGAGAGAGTGATCCTTAGATTGTAATAATACAAGACTCTCAGACGCTCGGGGGATTGCTCCCTGAAGGGCCTCTATGATTTAGATGCTTTTACATTATATTTTATTTTTGTTATTTTGTGTGAATAAGCCATAGCTTAGGAAATTCTTGACGATAGATTAAGGTCCAAACACCCTAATATATTTGCATGTAACTATACAACCGTGCTTGGACTTAGTCAAATAATAGTTGCTATTTATTTAGATCTGAGATCGAACGCCGAGAGAAGTTCTATACAGTGCGTGCAGGATCTGTTGTGGCGGACACCGATGCACTTTAGAGATCGGACTTTTGGATCTCATTTCTGAATATTTAGCATTTTTGTGCTTCACCATAATAACAGTTACTATCCTAGGGTGGTTTCTTCGGATTGCATCTCTTTTATCATAGGTTTCAATTATGTCTTGCATCCCAAATGGAGAGAGCTGGGAAGCATTGTAAGTCCTCTTACTAGGCATGCATCATTAGATTTTTGACTTGAATGGCTTTTCCGATCTTCTCCCTCTATTTTTGCTCACCTAAGATGTAAACAAAATTGACACCCGATTAGGCACGTGCATTGAAAAAAATAACAAAAAAAGTGATAACCAAAATAAAATAGGGACTGCTAACTCTATTAGACCTCAAATAAAATACAATGAATCCGATGTCTTGGGGAGAGCAACCCCCTCCTTGTTTGAGTATTTTATTCATACATACATGCCAAGGATTAGTTCCCCAATCCCAAAGCCTGATTCTGGTGTGTACAACTTTCTAGGATCACTGAACTCTAAAATAGACAAGATAAAAAGACCACATCTCGGTCTATACTGTGTTGAGTAGGTGAATCAGGGTTTTGCTTTGTGTATTGATTGTGTCTTGGTGTCCATTTGCATTTTTATCTCTTGAGTTATCGGTCCCATCCGTGTGAGTCATGCATTTTTCATCATTGAGTCTCTCTACCTCTCTTATACACACTACAGGAAATGCACTTTTTAGGGATGACAACTAGCGACGGTTACAGAATGACCGTCCCTAATGTCACTTTTTAGGGACGGTCATCAGAAAACCATCCCCAATAACCACATACTGGGAGACGGTATGTGGGTTATCGTCCCCTTTTCTAATAACATAAGAGGGACGGTCAATAGTGACCGTCCCCTCTGCCATGACAGGCCACTAGACCTTTTCCACCCGACTGGAGGGCCTTTGGGGACGGTTCTGACCGTCCCCATTGCGCTTCTGTTGGCGTCGCCTCTGACCGATGGACCTAAGTGGTCGACCAGAGGGGACGATCATTAATGACCATCCCTTCTGCCATGACCAGGCCACTGGACCATTTCCACCTGACTGGAGGCCCATTGGGGACGGTTCGGACCGTCCTCATTGCGCTTCTGTTGGCGTCGCCTCTGACCCATGGACCTAAGTGGTCGACTAGAAGGGACGGTCATTAATGACCGTCCCCTCTGCCATGACCAGGGCACTGGACCATTTCCACCCGACTGGAGTGCCTTTGGGGACGGTTCTGACCGTCCCCATTGTACTTCTGTTGGCGTCGCCTCCAACCCTTGGACTTAAGTGGCGGACCAGAGGGGAAGGTCAATAGGAACCGTCCCCTCTGCTTTGGGAGGGCCTTTGGGGACGGTTGTGACCGTTCCTAATACGCTTCTGTTGGCGTCGCCTCCGGTCATTGATCCTAAGTGGTCGACCAGAGGGGACAGTCACCATGGACCGTCCCCTCTACCATGGGAGGGACGTTGGGGACGGTTCTGACCGTCCCCATTACGCTTCTATTGGCGTCGCATCCAGCCCATGGACCAACCAAAAGGGGACGGTCACAGAGACTGTCCCCTATGCCATCCAAAGGGGACGGTCTTTAGTGAACCGTCACTGATCGTCTCCAAAGGGGACGGTTCAAACTATCATCCCCGATGGTCAGATCGAAAAAAACCCCTTCGACCTGCATTCATTCTCATTTCATCCCTCTCCTCAAGCCTGCCGCCCATTGCCGCCCCCTGCCGCCCGTCGTCGTCTCCGAGCTCCTCGTGGTTGCTGACCTCGTCCATCTCAATTTCTGGTATCTATCAACACTCCTTTGTGTTTATTGTTGCTTATTTTACTTGATATGCTTTGTGGGATGTTTTTCCCCATTTGAATGAGTTTAGATGGAAAATTTGTTGTTGATATATAACATTGCTTGTTGTATATTAGATATCATGAAAAACATGTTATGTATATTAAGCATTGCTTGATTTGTTTAAGATAATAAAAAAACTTGATTTGTATAAGAAGAAAAATCTTGTTGTGTATAATAGAAAATCTTGTTGTGTATAATAGAAAATCTTGTTGTGTATAATAGAAAAACTTGATGTGTATAAGATGGAAAAACTTGTTGTCTATAATAACACATAATGGTTGATTTTATTCTGATTGTGCAGTAAAATGGATAAAATATGGATGGATAAGAGATACGATGATTTTCATCAATATAAGAGAAGAGTGATCACGTTCTTGGAGTACATATACCTCCTCATTTGCATGATATTGGCTCTTGCGCTCAATCATCTTCACCCGACTTTGGTGTTCTTCTTCTTGCCCACCCTCCTCATGTCCCCCATATCATCTCTTCTATCACCCGGGGTTGCTGCGCTTGTAGGTATTGCATGCATCAAGTAATCTTGATTTACATTGATTATTGGAGTAAGTTGGGCATGATTTGAGAATGTTGAGGTTGATTTGGTGTATGCGGCATTCGACTCGTGCTGAGAGCTTCTTGAAGACTTCTTTTATTATGCATGATCGACATGTGTGATTTTTATTTGAGGATTTAGATCTCGCACATCGGATTGAGGATGTGATGCTTTGTGATGATTTGATGAAGATATCATGCGCTTCTACTGATCTATCCATTTTGAGGTTCCATTCATCTTGATTTCTGAGCTGGATAGGCAATCTTGATTTGTGCTTCATTGTGACGGTGATCGGACCCACATGATGTCTCCCATCTTACTGATTGACCCATCCCCGATCTCCTACCTCTGTCATCCATCTATGGCACTTTAAGGTTTTCTGGTTATTTTTTGTGCCATCTCAGCTAGATTATATTGATCTGAAGGATGTTCTGCGGTTTACCAGATTATTCTCTCCCTCACATGATCTTATGCCCTATTGAGGTTTCATTGATTGAGTGCTTTTGAGGACTTGAGATTCGATGCCAGCAATCCCACGTCTTCATTGACATGGCTTACATGACTCCCCGAGGACTATCTACATGAGCATGTGACACATTCTTTACGATCGGTTTCATTCACTGCCCGTATTGTCACTCTGTTGGGGTACAAAGCAGTATAGTCTATTCGGCCTCCCTACTGATTGTGTGTCCACTTTGTTGGTACACAAGCCTCTTGTCTCAGACTCCTGTGAGTTTTCTCACCTTGACGGTCCTCGCAAGGTTGTGCTTTACTTTTTTTACTATTCCATGCCTAGTTCATAGTTTTCTCAGAGGGTTATCTGCGAGAGACTATGAAACATTGCTATATTTGCGGTCTCTTCTGCTGATAGACGATTTGTCGTCTACCGAGACCATTCTGATTGACTCCTTTGAGTCTTATCTGCTTGACGATCCTCTCAAGGATGAGATCTGACCTGACTATTCCGTGATTAGCTTGCATTATTCCCCGAGGACTATCTGCAGGAAAATGCAACATTTTCTTTATGCTCAGTTCCCCTTACTAATTGTGTCTCCTGACAGTCGAAACATGGAGCTGAGTCGTCTGATGTGTTTTCGGTCCCCGCTACTTCGATGACTACCTGATCTGTTGGATCATGGGACTCATCTGACTTGACTCCTTTGAGTCTGCTCTCCTTGACGATCTTCGCAAGGACGAGTTATCTTTGTCTAATTATTCTCCGCTCAGTTGACAGTACGCTCCCCGAGGGTTATCTGTAGGACGCTACCACACTTTCTTGATTTATCGCTCTCTTTTGTTGGTGGTCGATTTATCACCTTTCGAGACAGTTTCTGCGATCCGTCTGATGGTTCAGGTTCTTTTGAGCCCGCTTACCTTGATGACCCTCGCAGGGGTGAGCTTCTGTTCTGATTATTCATTGACTAGCTTGTACTACTCCCTGAGGGTAATCTGCAGGAGAGTACATCATATTTTAGGTACTCGGCTTTACTTCTGATGCCTCCTTTCTGTTAAGACATGAAGTCGGATCTGCTGATTTTGGTACTTGGTCTCTTCCCTTGTTGTGTCTCCTCGCTGTTGGAGCATGGAGCCGAGTCTTCTAAGTATTCTCTAATCCTACTCACCTTGAGAACCCTCGTAGGGTTGAGACCTGATGTGTGGTATTCAGTATGTTCTTGTGACCTAGTTTTATGCCACTTGGGTACCACACCGATGCATTTGAAAAGATTCTTGATCATTACCTTTCTTATCTTTCAGAGACCATGATTGACTCGCAGGAGCCTGTACTGTTATTTCTTCATCCATGTTGTACTATATCGGCTATGATCACTCATTTCCTTACTTATGAGACGACATTCTGCTTTTGCTACCGATCCCTTCACTTTCAGATATGTTTGTCGCCAGTAGCTGACACCTACTTGATTGTCCATCAGGGTGTCTTTTCTTTATCTGAATGTGTCCTCGTTATCATAGGGAGACGACGACGAGAGCACGGTACTCGCTTACTAGATACAGTCCTGTACCTCATAAATCTTTCCTTGTTGTATATATGTGTATTATCTTCTATTTCCTTCTTTCTCATGAATGTTATGTGTGCCCCAGATCTATCGTCATATCTTTGTGTCTACACTTAGGACGTACCTTGTCCTAAGTATAGGGAGGTACTCACCGCGTTGTTCTTTCATCATTCTGTTTCGTCACTCCTGTTTTTGCCTATACTTAGGGATATTTCACCCTATGTATAGGGGGGAGTGATGCATACATTCTTCACGATTGTTTCGTACATATCTATCTTTTCATCTTTTCTTCTTTTCCTTTTCATTTTTCTTTTTCTAGAGAAAAGGTGTCGCCCCTTCGTGTCAGTTTTATGTACTTAGGATGTACTTTGTCCTAAGTATAGGGGGTGTGCACCGCTGATTATTTCACTCATTGATCCCCTCCACTGTCTCCTCCCTTGTCGATTTGCTCTGCTATACTTAGGGATATCTTACCCTAAGTATAGGGGGAGACCGCCTGAGCTGTGATATATTTATTTTTAAATTTTCATTTATTCCAACCCGTGACCCACGCTGCGTTGTGTACAGTCTGCTATACTTAGGATTATTTGATCCTAAGTATAGGGGGGTCGGTCACCTTCTTATTCATTTATTTCTTCATTCTTTTATTCTTTATTCAGTCATTGTAGTATGGGCTTTTCTATACTCAGTACGAGTTATGTCTTCTCTTTCTCTTTTTTGATCTATGAGGACATAGCTCATGCCATGTGTATGAGGACATAACTCTTACTTTCATATTAATTAATAAATATGGCTAAATATACTATATACACACATGCATATTTCATTAAAAACTATTTAATAACAACATTCATTCCTCAAATTGTTTTTGTATTTACTGATTAATAAATCGGGTTAAAAATATTTTTGCAAACTGATTTGAAAAATGGTGTGAACTGTTTGGAAAATTTTTTGTGAAATATTTTCAACCTTTGTAAAAGTATTTTTATTTGAAAAATTCTTTTCTTTGTGTGAAAAAAAATATTGAAAACCTATTTGCAATAATTTTGAAAATGTTTGTAAAATATTTTTGAAAAATGTATATACTGTTTGAAAAATCTTTGCAAAATAGCTTTCAAATGTTTGTAAATATTTGCAAAAATTATTTTGGACTATAGTTTTGAAATGTTTTCAAATAAATTTAAGGAATGAATGTATCATTAAAATAAGAAGAAAATATTTATATAAATCAAAATAGAATTCTTTATCAATTGTATATATGTACCTATAATAAAGTTATCGAAACCTATAAATTCTTAAAATCCTCAACTATTGTAAATAAAGAAGCATGCCCATGTAAATAGCAGTAAAAATTTTACACTTTGTGTGCCAAAATTCTTTTTTCAAATTCTAACTGTAAAACGATTCTTTGATTTTTAAATTCTTTGTGAAAAATTGCATCATCTTTCTGCATTATACCTAAGCATTGTGCATAGCATTTGCATATTATTCTTTGATTGAGCTCGATGATTGAACTAGTTCAATAATATCGAAGATTGGAGCTTAGTTGGACCTTATTGGACATAACTGAACTGGAACCTTAAGGGAACTAGGTATAAGGTACTTCAGGTCCAATAGGACTTAATTCTTTGAGACTCAGGGTTGGGTTAAAGTCACCTCAACTTACTAAATAGAACTTTTCGAGACACACGCATGACTCTTGCCGGCCGTGACCTAACTTGGACACTTGCACCTTTCACTTCGATCAACTCAGTTGGAGTGGTGAGGGAGTTGGATTTGCCAGTCTGAGACGCACACGGATAGAAACATTCATCCTCGTCTAGGGAGGGAAGTGCACCCCAAACTGATCCAGTTTCAATGAAGTCTAAAAGAGGAGAGTGTGGGTTGCAATAAAGCTTCAAAAGAGGGATAGTCTTTTGGCTCAACAGGAAAAACTCCTCATGTAAATGATGTTGTGAATAGTATGTTTTAAAAAAAACTCCAAAAAAGTGGACATGCTTGAAAATAAAAATAGAATGCCCTCTAGAGTATGTGTATATGTTGTACAGAAAATAAGCAAGCTTGAGCATCAAAGTTATACCATGTGAGCCTGCAGCAGGATGACTTGACTACACAGGTCTTGCATCCAAGGATAGATAGCTATAATGGCTACCGTCCATTCTTTTCTCCACCTCCTCCTCTTTAGTTGGATGCCACTTGAACTTAGAAGGGAATACCCCACTCCTCGAGGGTAGAGTGCAGGATTGGGGAATCATTGGGTTGTCATTCTGAAGAAGTCAGTCTCTTTGTCATTTCAGTTGGCAAGAGCCACCATCACTTATATTGTACACGTTAGCTTCATAGTCATAAGGGTTTGCGTATGATGTAGGCTAGTTCTGACCTATCTATTGAGGTGGTTTGAAATAAGTTCTTTGACTCTCGAAGGCTGTTTTGCTTTAAATTTGGTTCCCTACCAGGTTCCACACACATGTTCACATTTAGGTCTAACCTGAGCTCCAAACTTTGATTTTGTACGGATGTGTTTACTTATTTAGATCAATCCCATTTATTTTTATTCTTTATTTTTGCTATTTCTTTTCTTCTTATTCTTTATTCTTTTTGTACTTCTCGCAAAAGTATTTGCTAGGGACTAGCAAAGGAAAGTATATGGGGTGATGGAACTCCATTTCATCACATTTATTCTATCATTTTGGCCTTAAAAATACCAGCAAATACATATAAATACATTAATTTGTGCAAATTAGCATTCATTATTTATTGTATTATTTGTACATAAAATAAGGTATTTAATGCCATAATTATATAATAAAGAGAAGAAAAGAAAAAGAGTAAGATATTGTAAATAGTTCACGACCCTAACCTCGAGATCATGTCCATAATGGAGTTGGTCGATAAGAAATAAAGTAGGAGGAGATAAGGACCTGAAATACAATAAATACCTCATGCATTTTTTACCCCTATTTTATTATTTATTATTTATTCACCAAATAAAGAAATTTTGTACATGAAAGTTGTAGATAATAACTTAAATAAAATTTCAAAATTGAGTTTGTGCAAAAATAATATACCTTGTTCATTTTATACACAAAATAAAAAGCTAGAAACCAAACTTCAGAGACCCATATCTTTCAAATAAAAATCAAAACATAGCAAAATCACTCTAATTGTATATAACTTTTCACAAGCTATATAATAGTGGTGGTTTTATATTTTTTGGAGTTACTGGGTAGAAGTTAGGTTTTGGGCCCCTATTGTACATAATACCAATTAAAATAATGAATTTATTCATTATTTGTTATATTTTTAAATTCATATTTTTAGAATTTTGTAAATATTATTTCTAACACATGTGCATATTAAAATTAGGATAAAATCCAAAAGAAAAAATGGAAAATAAAATAAGTTTATGTCAAAACATAGACAAAATACTTGTGTCACTTTAAGTATATGAATAATAGAGAAATACATTCTTTAATTCTTTATTCCTTTATATTTTATAATATTGTAAATATTATACATACTTTATTAAAAAATGTCAAACTAAAATAAAACTCGTAAAAATACATTAAAATAAAATACTATACATAAAACATTGGTGAAATACCTATGAATATACCAATATAATATACATCTCTATTTATTTAAGTGTACAAATAACATCAAAAAATAAAATAAAAATACATTTATGCTCAGAAAAATAAGTTGTAAATATATAAATTAAGAAAATAAAATAATAAAAAAACAAAATAAAAGTAAAAATGTACAAAATGCTGGTATATATACACAAAATATATAAAATCATTTATTATTTTAAATTATTTATTTTCGAATAACATTTCAGTTTTGTCCTGTAGTAGCATGAGATGGGCCAATCAGGACACGGCCCCCGTTGACCTCCTGTCAACTTCCCTCTTCGTCGTTTGAAGTGATGCGATGCGTCCTTTCCCGGTTTTCTGCCATTTTTCACGGGCGAACCATCCATCAATCGCCAATGCTTTCTTCGCAAGAAATCCTCCTAGATCATCATACATACATACCCACATCTTGTACACATTGTACAAAGCCTCGAATCTTAAATTTTGGTCGGTCAAATAAGGGTGCTCTCCGTGTGCATAAATAAACATCCTCTTCTTCCTTCGTATTTTTGGTCATTCCTAGAACCCTAAAGTCACTCCACTCCGGCCTAGCGTGCATCCTTGTGACAGGGGGAGGTCCCCTGGAGCTTGGATGCTGCTGAGGGAGGAAGGGGATGTACCCACGACCACTGCTCGCCGGAGGTCCAGCTCCTTGGCCAACCATCCAGGTTTGAGCTGCGCCTTTACCATCTTTATCTTAGAATTAGCTCTTGGTTTTACGTTCCTGGAAGTCTCCTGTGTCTACTGATGTCTTCATTCGAGGCCCAGGTGCTCTTGGATGATTAGGCGTTGATGGAGGAGGCAGGAGGAGCTCGCAATCTCGGATCGATACTCGTCAGCGTCGACCTTCTTCCCGTTCTTCCACCTCGCTCCGTTGTCGTCGATCAAGAAGGAGCCGCCAAATCAAGCCTGAGATGTCGGATCTTCCTGCGCTGCAACCGTCAAATAAAACTAAGTGATCTAATATCCACCGTTGATCCGCGAAACGGCATCGGCCGTTGGATGGACGCCACGTCTCAAGTCAACTTTCCAGATTCGTCCGATCAAGTCAATTAAAGGCTAAATTACACTCATACCGATGTCTGTTTTTGTATTTAATCTTTAATTCTATAAATAAAGTATAATGTTGTAAATAAATATTGCAATTTTCATGTAGTCCCTCAAACTTTTTATACTTGCGTTTTGATCCCGGTCAGGGTCACGTGCAGTCCTCACGTGATGTTGGAAATTTTGCAAAAAGTACCCTGGTATTTTTGTTTATTGTAGAATAATTCCAAAACTTCAAAAAAATGTTTATTATGTTGGGTAAATTGTAATGTGGTTTATGTACTTTTTTTTTGCAGTTATGTCCCTACCAGGCTTATTTATTGTTGTCACTTTTATCGAATTATTAAAAATAGCTAAATCGCTTCTACAAAAATAGGGTTAGATTCTCTATGAAGTATACTTTCACGCCACGAGACTATTTTGCATTTTTATGCATTTAACCTATTTATTAAAATTAAAAAGGATCTTAAATAAACACTGTCTAATTTTAAAAATACCAAAATAATATAGAATTTTTTTTTAAAATACCAAAAAAATTATATATGATATATTTGATTTTCATTGACTCTAGAAAAAATTTTTCTAAAAATATTAAAAGAAAATTAAAAAAATCAAAAAGCTCCAAAATCCAACAAAAATTATAAAAATTCAACAGAAATCATAAAAATATGTTTTTTGTTTATAATTATCTATATATAATTTTTTATAAATTAAAATTAATTTTGGAAATTTTTGGGGACTAATTTATTATTTTTAAATCCCAAATCAAGTTCAGGTATTCAATTAATGCCATATTTAGGATATTTTTAACTTCAAAAATATATAAAAATTAGCAAAAATTCTTGGATAAATATAAAAACATTAGAAAAATAGTTAAAACCCAAAAAAATTATTTTTTCAAATTTTCTTTATATTTAATAGACTTTATAAATATATTTCTATATATTGCTAAATAAGGCCTTATATAGGCTATATTGTATTTATATAAAAAAGAAAATATAAAAAGATAAAAAGGAAATAAAAAAGTCATAAAATTAAAAATCAAACAAAAAATATAAAAATTAAAAATATTAAAAATATAATAACAAAAAACCCACAAAAACAATAACATGGATAAGAAAAGAATTGAATGATTTTGGATTCATTTTCGCTCCCAACCGTTTGCTCCCAGTGTTCGACCTCTACCTGTTCTTACACCTATACACATTAGCATGTAGAGTTATAATAAATTTTAACTTCACATTTTTAAGATTTAATCGCATTATTTTGATTTTGGGTTAATTGTTGATTGATCGGGATTTTGTTTGAGATCAACTCTGCGACCGTCTATCCGCCTTGTGGAAAGACACGACCTCAGCTCAATTCCCTTCATCAAATGGCATCGTTGCCGGGTAGCAACGCCATTTGGGATATTCATTATTTATTTAATTCTTCACTCTTGTCCATATTTATTTATTTGTATTATTTTCTTTAGAATTATCATTGTGAACTGTCTGACGCTCTTCCATGTTTGAATTTGTTGCGAGGGACAGCAGCGCGACGGAGGATCTCCGAGGAGGACCTATGCTCCTGAGCAATGCGGAGCAGGCCTTCCGAGTAAGCCGGCAGGAGAGAGAAACCACTTCAGATCTAGAAGAAGTTTTGAGACAGATTCACCGCTCCATTTTATTGTGTAAAAAATATAATGTAATTTCTATGAGAGAGTGACCCTTGGATTGTAATAATACAGGACTCTCATACGCTCTGGCTTCCCGAGGTCCAGCGCCCGAGGTATTGTTCCCTCGGGGGCCTCTATTATTTTGATGCTTTTCTCATTTATTATATTTTTATTATTTTGTGTGAATGAGACTTAGCTTAGGAGCTGCTTGATGATAGATTAAGGTCCAAACACCCTAATATATCTGCAAGTACCATACAACTGTGCTTGGACTTAGTCAAATAATAATTGCTATTTATTTGGATCTGAGATCAAGCGCCTAGAGAAGTGTTATACAACGCGTGCTGGATCTGTTGTGGTGGACACCGATGCACCTCAAAGATCGTACTTTTGGATCACATTTCTGAATATTTAGCATTTTTGTGCTTCATGATAATAGCATTTACTATCCTAGGGCGATTTATTCGGATTTGATCTCATTTGGCATAGGTTTCAATTCTGTCTTGCATCCCACATGGACAGAGATGGGAAGCATTGTAGTCCTCTTACTTGGCATGCATCATACGATTTTCGACTTGCATGAGTTATCTGATCATCTCCCTCTATTTTTGCTCTCCAAGTATGTAATATAATTGACACCCCGTTAGACACGTGCATTGAAAAAAATAACAAAAAAAGTGATAACCAAAATAAAATCGGGACTGCTAACTCAATTGTACCTAAAATGAAAAGTAATGGATCTGATGTCTTAAGGAGAGCAACCCCCTCCTTGTTTTAGCATTTTTTTCATACGTACATGCTAAGGATTAGTGCCCCAATCCCAAAGCCTAATTCCAATGTGTACAACTTTCTATGATCACCTAACTCTAAAATCGGCAAGATATAAAGACCACATCTCGATCTATACTATGTTGAATAGGTGAATCGGGGGTTTGCTTAGTGTATTGAGTGTGACTTGGTGTCCATTTGCATTTTTATCTCTTGAGTTATCGGTCCCATTCATGTGAGTCATGCATTTTTCATCTTTGTCTCTCTACCTCTCTTATACATATACCTCCTCATTTGCAAGATATTTGCACTTGCGCTCAATCATCTTCACCTGACCTTGATGTTCTTCTTCATGCTCACCCTCCTCATGTCCCCCATATCATCTCTTCTATCACCCGTGATTGCTATGCTTGTAGGTATCGCATGCATTGAGTAATTTTGATTTACATTGATTATTGGAGTAAGTCGGGCATGATTTGAGGATGCTGAGATTGATTTGGTGGATGCGACTTTCGTTCGTGCTGAGAGCTTCTTGAGGACTTATTTTATGATGCATGATCGACAGGTGTGATTATTATTTGATGATTTAGATCTCGCACACCGGATTGAGGATGTGATGCTTTGTGATGATTTGATGAAGATATCATGCGCTTCTACTGATCTCTCTGTTTTGAGGTTCCCTTCGTCTTGATTTCTGAGCTGGATAGTCTATTTTGATTTGTGCTTCATTGTGACGGTGATCGGACCCACATGATGTCTCCCATATTACTAGTTGACCAATCCTTGATCTCCTATCTCTGTCATCCAACTATGGCACTTTGAGGTTTTCTGATTATTTCTTGTGCCATCTCAGCTAGATTAGATTGATTTGAGGGATGTTCTGCGGTTGACCTAATTATTCTCTCCCTCACATGATCTTATGGCCTCCTGAGGTTTCACTGATTGAGTGCTTTTGAGGACCTAAGATTCGATACCAGCAATCCCATGTCTTGATTGACTTGGCTTACTTGACTCCCCGAGGACTATCTACAGGAGCATGTGACACATTCTTTACGATCTGTTTCATTCACTACATGTACTTCCACTCTATTGGGGTACAAAGCCGTATCGTCTATTCGGCCTCCCTACTGATTGTGTGTCCATTTTGTTGGTACATGAGGCTCTTGTCTCGGACTCATGTGAGTTTTCTCACCTTGACGGTCCTCGCAAGGCTGTGCTTTACTTTTCTGTCTATTCCATGCTGAGTTCATAGTATTCTCCGAGGGTTATCTGCGAGAGACTATGACACATTGCTATATATGCGGTCTCTTCTGTTGATAGATGATTTGTCCTCTACCGAGACTATTCTGATTGACTCCTTTGAGTCCTATCTGCTTGACGACCCTTGCAAGGATGAGATCTGACCTGACTATTCTGTGATTAGCTTGCATTATTCCCCGAGGACTATCTGCACGAAAATGCAACATTTTCTTTATGCTCGGTTCCCCTTACAGATTGTGTCTCCTGACAGTCGGAACATGGAGCTGAATCGCCTGAAGCGTTTTCGGTCACCGCTACTTCGATGATTACCCGATTTGTTGGATCATGGGACTCATCTGACTTGACTCCTTTCAGTATGTTCTCCTTGACGATCCTCGCAAGGACGAGTTATCTTTCTCTAATTATTATCTGCTCAATTGACAGTACGCTCCCCGAGGGTTATCTGCGGGATGCTACCACACTTTCTTGATTTATCGCTCTCTTTTGCTGGTGGTCATTTTGTCACCTATCGAGATAGTTTCTGCGATCCTTCTGATGGTTCAGGTTCTTTTGAGCCCGCTCGCCTTGACGACCCTCACAAGGGTGAGCTTCTGTTATGATTATTCATTGACTAGCTTGTACTACTCCCCGACGGTTATCTGCAGGAGAGTACATCATATTTTAGGTACTCGGCTTCTCTTCTGATGCCTCCTTTCTTGTTAGGACATGAAGTCGGATCTGCTGATTTTGGTACTCGGTCTCTTCCCTTGTTGTGTCTCCTCTCTGTTGGAGCATGGAGCCGAGTCTTCTAAGTATTCTCTGATCCTACTCACCTTGAGAACCCTCGTAGGGTTGAGACCTGATGTGTGGTATTCAGTATGTTCTTGTGACCTTCTGATTTTATGCCACCTGGATACCACACCGATGAATTAGAAAAGATTCATGATCATTACCTTTCTAATCTTTTAGAGACCATGATTGACTCGGAGGAGTCTATACTGTTCTTTCTTCATCCATGTTGTATTGTATCGGCTATGATCACTCATTTCCTTCCTTATGAGACGACATTCTACTTTCGCTACCGGTCCCTCCTTCACTTTCAGATATGTTTGTCGCCAGTAGCTGACACCCACTTGATTGTCCATCAGGGTGTCTTTTCATTATCTGAATGTGTCCTCATTATCATAGGGAGACGACGACGAGAGCACGGTAGTCGCTTACCAGATACCGTCCTGTACCTCATCAATCTTTCCTTGTTGTATATATGTGTTTTATCTTCTATTTCCTTCTTTCTCACGAATTTTATGTATGCCCTAGATCTATCGCCATATCTTTGTGTCTACACTTAGGACGTACCTTGTCCTAAGTATAGGGGTGTACACACCACGTTGTTCTTTCATCATTATGTTGCGTCACTTCTGTTGTTGCCTATACTTAGGGATATTTCACCCTAAGTATAAGGGGTGTGATGCGTACATTCTTCACGATCGTTTCCTACATATCTATCTTTTCTTCTTTTCTTATTTTCCTTTTCATTTTTCTTTTTCTAGAGAAAAGGAGTCGCCCCTTGGTGTTAGTTTTATGTACTTAGGATGTACTTTGTCCTAAGTATAGGGGGTGTGCACCCCTGATTATTTCACTCATTGATGCCCTCCACTGTCTCCTCCCTTGTTGATCTGCTCTGCTATACTTAGGGATATGTTACCCTAAGTATAGGGGGAGACAGCCCGAGCTGTGATCTATTTATTTTTAAATTTTCATTTATTCCCACCCGTGATCCACCCTGCGTTGTGTACATTCTGCTATACTTAGGATTATTTGATCCTAAGTATAGGGGGGCCGGACACCTTCTTATTCATTTATATCTTTCAGTCATTGTAGTATGGGCTTTTCTATACTCAGTACGAGTTATGTCTTCTCTTTCTCTTTTCGATCTATGAGGACATAGCTCATGCCAAGTGTATGAGGATATAATTCTTACTTTCATATTAATTAATAAATATGGCTAAATATACTATATACATACATGCATATTTCATTAAAAACTATTTAATAACAACATTCATTCCTCAAATTGTTTTTGTTATTACTGATTAATAAATCAGGTTCAAAATATTTTTGCAAACTGATTTGAAAAATGGTGTGAACCGTTTGGAAAATTTTTTGTGAAATATTTTCAGCCTTTGTAAAAGTATTTTTATTTGAAAAATTCTTTTCTTTGTGTGAAAAAAAGATTTGAAAACCTATTTGCAAATAATGCTAAAAATGATTGTAAAAATATTTTTGAAAAATATATATAATGTTTGAAAAATCTTTGCAAAATAGCTTTCAAATGTTTGTAAATTTTGCAAAAATTATTTTCTACTATAGTTTTGAAATGTTTTCAAATAAATTTGAGGAATGAATGTATCATTAAAATAAGAAGAAAATATTTATATAAATCAAAATAGAATTTTTTATCAACTGTATATATGTTCCTATAATAAACTTATCAAAACCTGTAAATTCTTAAAATCCTTAACTATTGCAAATAAAGAAGCATGCCCATGTAAATAGCTGTAAAAACTTTATACTTTGTGTGCCAAAATTCTTTTTTCAAAATTCTATTTGTAAAACGATTCTTTGATTTTTAAATTCTTCGTGAAAAATTGCATCATCTTTTTGCATTTTATAAGCATTGTGCATAGCATTTGCATGTTATTCTTTGATTGAGCTCGATGGTTGAACTAGTTCAATAAAATCGATGATTGGAGCTTAGTTGGACCTTATTGGACATAATTGAACTGGAACCTTAAGGGAACTAGGTTTAAGGTACTTCAGGTCCAATATGACTTAATTCTTTGAGAATCAGGGCTGAGTTCAAGTCACCTCAACTTACTAAATAGAACTTTTCGAGACACATGCATGACTCTTGTCGTCCGTGACCTAACTTGGACACTTGCACCTTTCACTTAGATCAACTCAGTTGGAGTGGTGAGGGAGTTGGATCTGCCAGTCTGAGACACACACGGATGTAAACATTCATCCTCATCTAGGGAGGGAAGTGCACCCCAACCTTGTCCAGTTTCAATGAAGTCTAAAGAGAGGAGAGTGTGGGTTGCAATAAAGCTTCAAAAGAGGGATAGTCTTCTGGCTCAACAGGAAAAACTCCTCATGTAAATGATGTTGTGAATAGTATGTTTTAAAAAAAACTCCAAAAAAGTGGACATGCTTGAAAGTAAAAATAAAATACCTTCCGGAGTATGTGTATATGTTGTATAGAAAATAAGCATGCTTGAGCATCAAAGTTATACCATGTAAGCCTGCAGCTGCATGACTTGACTACATTGGTCTTGCATCCAAGGATAGGTAGCTATACTGGCTACCGTCCATTCTTTTCTCCACCTCATCCTCTTTACTTGGATGCCACATGAACTTAGAAGGGAATATCCCGCTCCTCGAGGGCGGAGTGCAGGATTGGGGAATCATTGGGTTGTTATTCTGGAAAAGTCAGTCTCTTTGTTATTTCAGTTGGCGAGAGCCACCATCACTTATATTGTACAAGTTAGCTTCATAGTCATAAGGGTTTGCGTATGATGTAGGCTAGTTTTGACCTGGATATTGAGGTGGTTTGAAACGAGTTCTTTGACTCTCGAAGGCTGTTGTGCTTTAAATTTGGTTCCCTACCAGGTTCCACACACATGTTCACATTTAGGTCTAACCTGAGCTCCGAACTTTGATTTTGTACGGATGTGTTTACTTATTTAGATAAATTCCATTTATTCTTTATTCTTTATTTTTGCTATTTCTTTTCTTCTTATTCTTTATTCTTTTTGTACTTCTCGCAAAAGTATTTGCTATGGACTAGCAAAGGAAAGTATAAGGGGTCATGGAACTCCATTTCATCACCTTTATTCTATCATTTTGGCATTAAAAACACCAGCAAATACATGTAAATACATTAATTTGTACAAATTAGCATTCATTATTTATTGTATTATTTGTACATAAAATAAGGTTTTTAATGCCAAAATTATAGAATAAAGAGAAGAAAAGAAAAAGAGTAAAATATTGTAAATATTTCACGACCCTAACCTCGATACCAAGTCCAGAATGGAGTTGGTCGATAAGAAATAAAGTAGGGGGAGATAAGGACCTGAAATACAATAAATACCTCATTTTATTTATTCATTAATTATGCATTTTTGACCCCTATTTTATTATTTATTATTTATTCACCAAATAAAGAAATTTTGTACATGAAAGTTGTAGATAATAACTTAAATAAAATTTCAAAATTGAGTTTGTACAAAATAATATACCTTGTTCATTTTATACACAAAATAAAAAGCTAGAAACCAAATTCAGAGACCCATATCTTTCAAATAAAAATCAAAACATAGCAAAATCACTCTAATTGTATATAACTTTTCACAAGCTATATAATAGTGGTGGTTTTATATTTTTTGGAGTTACTGGGTAGAAGTTAGGTTTTGGGCCCCTATTGTACATAATACCGATTAAAATAATGAATTTATTCATTATTTGTTATATTTTTAAATTCATATTTTTAGAATTTTGTAAATATTATTTCTAACACATGTGCATATCAAAATTAGGATAAAATCAAAAAGAAAAGGGAAAATAAAATAAGTTTATGTCAAAACATAGACAAAATACCTGTGTCACTTTATGTATATGAATAATAGAGAAATACATTATTTAATTCTTTATTACTTTATATTTTTATAATATTGTAAATATTATACATATTTTATTAAAAAATGTAAAACTAAAATAAAACTCATAAAAATACATTAAAATAAAATACTATACATAAAACATAGGTGAAATACCTATGAATATACCAATATTATATACATCTCTATTTATTTAAGTGTACAAATAACATCATAAAAATAAAATAAAAATATATTTATACTCATAAAAATAAGTTGTATATATATAAATTAAGAAAATAAAAAAAATAAAAATAAAAATGTACAAAATGCAGGTATATATACATATAAATAAGCTATTAAAAATAGACTTCCAATAAAATACATCAAAAAATAAATAAAAATATAATAAAATACTACATAAAAAATAATTTATTTTTATTTTATACACAAAATTAATAAAATCATTTATTATTTTAAATTAATTA
Source organism: Ottelia alismoides (assembly GCA_037367405.1). Classification (NCBI taxonomy): domain Eukaryota; kingdom Viridiplantae; phylum Streptophyta; class Magnoliopsida; order Alismatales; family Hydrocharitaceae; genus Ottelia; species Ottelia alismoides. Next base: position 991,537 of record JAZKJV010009069.1, on the reverse strand, counting down.
TTTTCGAATAACACTTCAATTTTGTCCTGTAGTGGCATGAGATGGGCCAATCAGGACACGGCCCGCGTTGACCTCCTGTCAAACTTCCCTCTTCGTCGTCTGAAGTGATGCCATGCGTCTTTTCCCCATTTTCTGCCCTTTTTCACGGGCGAACCATCCATCAATCACTAATGCTTTCTTCGCAAGAAATCCTCCTGGATCATCGTACATACACACCCACATCTTGTACACATTGTACAAAGCCTCGAATCTTCAATTTGGCCGGTCAAATAAGGGTGCTCTCCGTGTGCATAAATAAACATCCTCTTCTTCCTTCGTATTTTTGGTCATTCCTAGAACCCTAAAGTCACTCCACTCCGGCATATCGTGCATCCTTGTGACAGGGGGAGGTCCCCTGGAGCTTGGATGCGGCTGAGGGAGGAAGGGGATGCACCCACGACCGCTGCTTGCTGGAGGTCCAGCTCCTTGGCCAACCATCCAGGTTTGAGCTGCGCCTTTACCTTCTTTATCTTAGAATTAGCTCTTGGTTTTACGTTCGTGGAAGCCTCCTGTGTCTACCGATGTCTTCATTCGAGGCCCAGGTGCTCTTGGATGATTAGGCGTTAATGGAGGAGGCAGGAGGAGCTCGCAATCTCGAATCGAAGCTCGTCAACGTCGACTTTCTTCCCCATTCTTCCACCTCGCTCCGTTCTCGTCCGATCAAGAAGGAGCAGCCAAATCAAGCCCGAGCTATCGGATCTTCATGCGCTGCAACCGTCGAATAACACTAAGTTATCTAATCTCCACTGTTGATCCGCGAAATGGCATCGGCCGCTAGATGGACGCCACGTGTCAAGTCAACTTTCCACAGTCGTCCGATCCAGTCTATTAAAGGCTAAATTACACTCATACCCCTGTCTGTTTTTGTATTTAATCTTCAATTCTGTAAATAAAGTATAATGTTGTAAATAAATATTGCAATTTTCATGTAGTCCCTCAAACTTTTTATACTTGCGTTTTGATCCTTGCTAGCGTCACGTGCAGTCCTCACGTGACGTTGGAAAGTTTGCAAAAAGTACCCTGGTATTTTTGTTTATTGTAGAATATTTCCAGAAATTCAAAAATTTGTTTATTATATTGGGTAAATTGCAATGTAGTCCATGTACATTATTTTTTTTGCAGTTATGCCCCTGCCAGACTTATTTATTTTCATCACTCTTATCGAATTATTAAAAATATCTAAATAGCTTCTAAAAAAATAGGGTTAGATTCTCCATGAAGTGTACTTTCACGCCACGTGACTATTTTGCATTTTTATGCATTTAACCTATTTATTAAAATTAAAAAGGAGCTTAAATAAACACTGTCTAATTTAAAAAATACCAAAATAATATAGAAACTTTTTTTAAAAATTCCAAAAAAATTATATATGATATATTTGATATTCATTGAGTCTAGAAAAAAATTTCTAAAAATATTAAAGAAAAATGAAAGCTCCAAAATCCGACAAAAAATATAAAAATTCAACAAAAATCATAAAAATGTGTTTTTTTGTTAATAATTATCTATATATAATTATTTATAAATTAAAATTAATTTGAGAAATTTTGGGACTAATTAATTATTTTTAAAACCCAAATCAAGTTCAGGTATTCAATTAATGCCATCCTTTGGATATTTTTAACTTCAAAAATATTTAAAAATTAGCAAAAATTCTTGGATAAATATAAAAACATTAGAAAAATAGTTAAAACCCAAAAAAATTATTTTGCAAATTTTCTTTATATTTAATAGACTTTATAAATATATTTCTATCTATTTCTAAATAAGGCCTTATATAGGCTATATTGTATTTATAAAAAAAGAAAATATAAAAAGATAAAAAGGAAAAAGTTATAAAATTAAAAATCAAACAAAAAAATATAAAAAATAAAAATATAAGAATCAAAAACCCAAAAAAACAATAACATGGATAAGAAAAGAATTGAATGATTTTGGATTCATTTTCGCTCACAACCGTTTGCTCCCAGTGTTCGACCTCTACTTGTGCTTACACCTATACACATTAGCATGTAGTGTTATAATAAATTTCAATTTCACATTTTTAAGATTTAATCGCATTATTTTGATTGTGGGTTAATTGTTGATTGATCGGGATTTTGTTTGAGATCAACTCTGCGACCGTCTATCCGCCTTGTGGAAAGACACAACTCAGCTCAATTCCCTTCATCAAATGGCATCGTTGCCAGGTAGCAACACCATTTGGGATATTCACTATTTATTTAATTCCTCACTTTTATCCATATTTATTTATTTGCATTATTTTCTTTAGAATTATCATTGTGAACTGTCTGACGCTCTTCCATGTTTGAATTTGTTGCGAGGGACCATAGCGCGACGGAGGATCTCTGAGGAGGACCTATGCACCTGAGCAATGCGGAGCCAACCTTCTGACTAAGCCGGCAGGAGAGAGCAATCACTTCAGATCTGGAAGAATTTTTTAGACAGATTCACCGCTTCATTTTATTATGTAAAAAATATAATGTAATTTCTATGAGCGAGTGACCCTTGGATTGTAATAATACAGGACTCTCAAACGCTCTAGCTTACCGAGGTCCAGTGCCCGAGGGATTGTTCCCTCGGGGGCCTCTATTATTTTGATGCTTTTCTCTTTTATTTTTTTATTATTTTGTGTGAATGAGCCTTAGCTTAGGAACTGGTTGTTGATAGATTAAGGTCCAAACACCCTAATATATCTGCAAGTACCTATACAACCGTGCTTGGACTTAGTCAAATAATAATTGCTATTTATTTGGATTTGAGATCGAGCGCCTAGAGAAGTGCTATACAACGCGTGCTGGATCTGTTGCGGCGGACACCGATGCACCTCAAAGATCGTACTTTTGGATCTCATTTCTGAATATTTAGCATTTTTGTGCTTCACGATAATAGCAGTTACTATCCTAGGGCGATTTCTTCGGATTGCATCTCATTTAGCATATGTTTCAATTACGTCTTACATCCCACATGGACATAGATGGGAAGCATTGTAGTCCTCTTACTTGGCATGCATCATACGATTTTCGACTTGCATGAGTTTTCCGATCTTCTCCCTCTATTTTTGCTCACCTAGTATGTAAATAGAATTAACACCCTTCGTCTTAATTTCTGAGATGGATAGTCTATTTTGATTTGTGCTTCATTGTGACGGTGATCGGACCCACATGATGTCTCCCATATTACTAATTGACCCATCCCCGATCTCCTATCTCTGTCATCCAACTATGGGACTTTGAGGTTTTCTGATTATTTCTTGTGCCATCTCAGCTAGATTAGATTGATCTGAGGGATGTTCTGCCGTTGACCTTATTATTCTCTCCCTCACATTATCTTATGGCCTCCTGAGGTTTCACTGATTGAGCGCTTTTGAGGACCTGAGATTCGATACCAGCAATCCCATGTCTTGATTGACTTTGCTTACATGACTCCCCGAGGACTATCTACAGGAGCATGTGACACATTCTTTACGATCGGTTTCATTCACTTCCTGTACTGCCACTCTGTTGGGGTACAAAGCAGTATCGTCTATTCGTCCTCCCTATTGATTGTGTGTCCATTTTGTTGGTACACGAGGCTCTTGTCTCGGACTCCTGTGAGTTTTCTCACCTTGATGGTCCTCGCAAGGCTGTGCTTTACTTTTCTGACTATTCCATGACTGTGAGAGACTATGAGACATTGCTATATCTGCGGACTCTTTTGCTGATAGACGATTTGTCATCTACCGAGACCATTCTGATTTACTCTTTGAGTCCTCACTCCTTGACGACCCTCATAAGGATGAGATCTGGCCTGACTATACCATGATTAGCTTGCATTATTCCACAAGGACTATCTGCGAGAAAATGCAACATTTTCTTTACGCTTGGTTCCCCTTTCTGATTGTGTCTCCTGATTGTCAGAACACGGAGCTTAGTCATCTGATGTGTTTTCGGTCCCCGCTACTTCGATGATTGCCAAATCTGTTGGATCATGGGACTCATCTGACTTGACTCCATTGAGTTTGCTCTCCTTGATAGTCCTGGCAAGGATGAGTCATCTTTCTCTGATTATTCTCTGTTCAGTTGGCAGTACGCTCCCTGAGGGTTATCTACGGGATGCTGCCACACTTTCTTGATTTATCGGTCTCTTTTTCTGGTGGTCGATCTGTCGCCTACTAAGACCGTTTCTGCGATCCGTCTGATGGTTCAGGTTCTTTTGACCCCGACCGCCTTGACGACTCTCGCAAGGGTGAGCTTCTATTCTGATTATTCATTGACTAACATGTACTACTCCTCAAGTGTTATCTGCAAGAGAGTACCTCATATTTTTGGTACTCGGCTACACTTCGGGTGCCTCCTTTCTGTTGGGACACGAAGTCAGGTCTGCTGATTTAGGTACTAGGTCTCTTCCCTGGTTGTGTCTCTTCTCTGTTGCAGCACGGAGCCGAGTCTTCTGTGTATTCTCTAATCCTACTCACCTTGAGGACCCTCATAGTGTTGAGCGTTGATGTGTGGAGTTCGATATGTTATTGTGACCTTATGATTTTATGCCACCTGGATACCACATCGCTTTATTAGAAAAGTTTCCTGATCTTTACCTTTCATATATTTCAGAGACCATGATTGACTCGGAGGAGTCTGTACTGTTCTTTCTTCCTCCAGGTCGTACTGTATCGGCTATGATCACTCATTCCCTTCCTTATGAGCTGACATTCTGCTTTCGCTACCGTTCCCTGCTTCATTTTCAGATCTGTTTGTCCCCAGTAGTAGACACCCACTTGATTGTCCATTAGGGTGTCTTTTCATTATCTGAATGCGTCCTTGTTCTCACATGGAGACGACGACGAGAGTACGGTAGAACTGTGCTGAAGGCGGCTTTGCATCTGGGGTTTCTGGAGCGCTTGCAGGAAGACAATCGGGAGGGGCTCCACGGGAGGAGGCGGCCAGATTGGGGGGAGGGGGCGCAACCTCGAAGAGGCCGTATATTTATACATGTGATATGGTTTAGGGGTAAAATTGGTAATATATAACATTTTCCGTGAGAGTTAACGGATAAAATAGATGCCAACTAACACAGGATTATGTTTGACATTTTTGTGACTTGTGGTTAATCAATAAACAATTGTTTTGTAGAAAACTGCATATTTTCCCCATTTTGTGCTCTGGAATTCATAAATAATTAACCATTACTCTAAAAATTACTGAAAATTCACAAATTGTAGAATTAATTATATGTTACTTGTGCCTAAAAAGAATCGCATTGGCATGCATCATTTACCTTCTAAATCATTTTACATATTCCAATATATGATTTTTAATAGGTACTAAATAAACATAAAACTGCATTGATTAAAATTAACTAAAATTTGTGTGGTTATTTCTTGACTGATTCTGATTGCCCGCCTCCAACGAAATGACACGTTATTTTAAGAGAACGATAATCTACGCATTTTAACGTAGGCAATCTACGATCTGTCATGCATGCAGCAAGTAATATGGCCTAAGAGTTGACCCAAGCGCTTAGGGCACAAGTCCAGGGATGGGGGCTCTAGTCCTTACAATGTATGTGCCTCACTCCGTCTAATTTGCAACTTGTGTACAATGAGGGGGTCACTCTCCCCAAAATAATGATATTTCCATTATGTTTATTTTAGGATCAAGTTGACTAAGCAATCCCAATTTTGTTGGTTATCACTTTTTTTTGGTATTTTTGAATGCAAGAGTCCTAATGTGGTTTGAGTTCCTTTAGTATCCTATAGTGGTCAAAATTAGATGAAGGGAAAAGCAATGCAAGCATAAATCAATGATGTATGCCTTGATGGAGATGCTCACCTTGCTTCCATCTCTCCTCGTGCAGGATGCTAAACGGAATTGAAACCTACTCTATATGTAAATGCAAACCCGATGAAATCATCCTAATATAGAAGTTGCTATTATCGTGAAGAATGGATGCTAACTACTCAAACATGGAACCCAAATGTCTCGTAATAAAGACTCTTCGATGCTTGCCACAACATGTCATGCTAGCATTGAATAAAGCTTGTCTCGGTACTCGATTCTAAATCCTAGTAATAAATAATTGATTTAACAAAGTCCAAGCATAAATCTATAGGTACATGCAATTAATTAGGGATGCAGGCCTAGTATTTAGATCAATCAATCATATGCTATGGCTCATTCACGAAAAACAAATAATAAATGAAAAACTCAAAATGTTGAAAACAAAGAAAAGAAATGCGCAAAAACCATAGAAATATGATGAGTACCCCAATTGAACAATCACTTGGGCATTGGACCAGAGTTTTGTAGTGTCCTGCGAGTTCAATTTTTTTCAAATAAATGTGTCTCTCTCTCAAATAAATTATAGATATTGGTAGAAATAAAAATAACTATAAAATGGCATTATCTTCAAAAATCTCCAAATGTTCTTTTGTCGCTCTCTCCTTTCATCTTATGTTGAAAAGCCATCTCTGCTTCATGCGGGTGCGTAGGTCTCCTAGAATGCCTCCATCTATCTGTGGTCCCTCGCAACAAGATCAAACAAGAAGGAGAGTTAGACATGTCAAAATTAAGTCAAATGAAAGTAAGAAATAAATAAATGAAAAATAGACAAGAGGAATAAAAAATCAATCTATGTGTTGTTGCTCTGTGGCAACGACGCCATTTGTCGAGACACTTTTGGCAAGTGTCTAAAATATCCTCACAAGGTTAGAATACAGTGTCGCTAAGGCGATCACTCACGAAATAAAAATACAACAATAATTAACCCACATGTAGATCAAGCAGATGAAAGAAAAAAACATGGCATTAAAATTCATTATAGCTCTAGAATTAATGTGTATAGGTGTAAGTACGATAGAGTGTCGAACATAGGGAGCAAGCAAGATAAATTTGGAAACTGAATTCCAAAATTGTCCGCTTAGTCCTTTTCTTTATTTTTGTATGTATTTTTAATTATATATTATAATGGATTTTTGTTTTTATATTTTTTTATATGTTTTAATTAATTTATTTTCTATTCATATTTTTTGGATTTTAATTTTCTTTTTCTTTTTAACTAGATATAAGATAAGCATGTATAATATTTAGATATAATATAAATAATGCATATAATGAAAATGCAGAAGAATGATAAAATCAAGAAAATACCCTAAGGTACAATCCTTTTTACATTTTGTAAAATTTTAATTTTTTTGGTATTTTTGATATTTATAATGCAAATATAAGCAAGCATACCTATATAAACAAATATGGTCTTTTTATATTTATAATACAACTATAGATACTTTAAAAATGAGAAAATAAAATATCTTTTTGTGTTTTCACTGTTTTTGTTATTTTCTCAGAATTTTTGCTACTTTTTGTATTTTTTATTGAAAAAATGTCAAAAATAGTGAAATATAGTAATAGGCTGAATTGTTCTGGGATTTAAAAATAAATAGATGTCCGAAAAGTTCCCAAAACTATTTTTAATATAATGAAAAAAAGAAACTTTCAAAAAAATCAACTAAGCTAATATTATAAACTATTTATTTAATAAGAAATACCATGTATTTGATTCACCAAATACATCTTTATTATATACTCTTTGATATATATGGCGCAACCCAATATTTGTTCGGGGGGTTTGGAATTTCCTAAAATATTCTTTTTATTTGAATTTAAATATCTAATATACAAAGAAAAATTCCCTCTTGTCAGTAATATATGTTTATATGTAAATCCAGGATGTAAAAATAAGCATAATTCATCCATGAAAAGGTATAAATAGAAGAATGGACTAAAATCCATATACAAAAAAATACCAATGGCCGATGAGATCAAAATAATGAATGAATCATAAATTGAGTTTAGGTTCAAATTCCATAAATAATATAATCCTAATATGTATGAGATTATATATTATGATAGATAAATGAAACATACTTCCTCATTCATTATTCTTATTCATCTACTTGATACTTTGTTGAAACTTTGAAATTGATATTTTGAAAAGAGGTTGGTTGCACTTGTATATAATGAAAAATTATAAAAATAAAAACAAATATTTTTAGAATTTTATAGATTTTTTTATGATTTATAAGGATTTTGGAGCTTTTTTCTTTTTAGTGATTTTCTTTTGATATTTTTAGTGACTTTTTGTTTGTAGTAACGAATTAAGGTAAGAAACAAAATATATTGGGGAAATTTTCAAAATAATTTTATATTATTGATGTATTTTAAAATGCAAACAAAAATAAAATGCAAGGTTTTTATATTTTCAAAAATGGGAAAATATTTTAAAAGACCCAAACAAATTACATGTGACTTAAAGGATATTTAGGATCTTAAAATATATTTCTTATATTTTTTGTTGTAAATTGAAATTTTTAACAATGCAAAATGCAAGAAATAAAATTCAACTTCTGATAGGGACCTAAATGAAATTATCCAAAGTTTATATTGTTTTTTAAAACACCTCGAAGATGCCTAGGGCAGGATACAGAATATGCCTAGAATATTTAATACAGTACATGCTGGTAGGGTTATTTTATAATTTTCAAAAAGTTGTAGGTCCACTTTGCAATTTAACTAAGAACATAAATACTTGAATTAAAAATTAAAAGACTAAAAGGAATTAGAACAAACACAAGGGTACCTATACAAAAAGCCAGCCCCCTCACACGTATAGGTAGGTGAGGTGACATGCCGAGAGACCCCAATTGTGAATAAACGAAGCCCAGGGCTCACACTACAAATCATACAAAATAATTATAACTGTAAAAGAAAGTTTTGTACTAAAAATAAAATACAAAAAGTGCGAGGGTACATGGCAAAATTACCCCCATGGGGGCGGGTGGACGGTATGGATCACTTCACTAATACATGTGTCCTCCTCACAGTGGCGGATACCTCTTTGCCTTTGGATGGCTGAGATTAGCTCTCAACTACTGATCTGACGGATGATGGGTGAAGTATCCAATGACAACTGCATGGTCTAGGGGACGCTCATGATTAGACGGTCGCAAGATGGCCTTGATGAACTTTGATGAAGCTCCACCAGAGCATGCTTCAATCTGGTTGATCTCTGGTCTTCGTCCACCTGTTGCGTTTCCAACAGGTGCAAAATTGGCAATACAACAAAATCTATAGTAAAGCACATGCCCTGAATCTGAATGACGATGTTCTCAAGAATATCCTTAAGCCACAATATTGATCCATCAGGTATTTGATAAATAATCCTGGTTTTCTTGAGAGGCCCTAGATGAAGATATTGTACCAATGAGAAGGGTATTATATTAATTGATGTACAACCATCAAGGAGAGTTTCATCACACTAGAGGTCAGTAATGGCACATCTAACGATGAGTGTACTACTTTCCCCATACCTATTGGGTAGACGGTGAGTGCGGGTGTGGGTAGTATCCATGGTAAGAATGTAGTGCTCGGCTCTACATCATCTCTTTCTTTCTTGAGTTTGGGCCTAGGCATTTGGTTCAATGCCTCTCAAAGAGGAGCATAAATAATATCTTGAATGTCCGCCACCACTTTAGGGTAGGTCAACATTTTTTTAATATTTTTTATCTCTTCCATACAGGGGTAGAGATTGGAATCATCATCTACACAAGGATGACTAAGAGCAGTTTGTACATATCAGGTTTGTGGGAAAAGGTGATGGGAAATGTGGTGAATGCATGTGTGGTCATGGGATGTGGCAGGGTGCCCCCTCCTTACCAACTAACCTAGCTAGGTGTCTCCCATTATTGTCTTTTTGTACTTTTATATTTTTCTCATTTTTTGTATTTTGGGCAATTGCAAGCTCTCATAGGTATCCTCAAGAGAATCCATAACATCAGAAGGTGAGGCGATATTTTGGCTCTTATTCATACTAGTGAGGTCATCTACATTCTTCTTCATTTGCTCCATCATCTGGGTAAAGTACTCTGAAGTGGTGTCCATGAGAGGTGTCTCCATCAAGTCAGTATTGGGAGGGTCAGATGGAGGGTAATGTGATGGCAGTAGTGGGTAAAAATCCTATGACTGAAACTACGGATGAGGTGGATATGTACAAAAAGAAAAGTCAGGAGCTAAGTTCTTCTTTTTAAATGGAGGTGGATCGACAGGAAAAGAACAAGTATCCACAAAGTCTGGATAAAAATAACTCCAATTAGCCATCTCTAAAACAAAAGAAGGGGATCGGGAGATCACATAATTCAAGTCATGATATGCAAGAAAATTGCGTAAATACACGAAGTAGATCGAGTATGCTACAAACAAATAAAAACAAACAAAACCCCTCAATTCTCCAACTCAACATAGTGAAGACCGAAGCAGTCTTTATCGTGTTAATTTTAGTGTTAGATGAGAAGACAAATATTTACAAGCACACAGGTGCAGTCACCTATAGTGGTTGTATTCTAGTCGGCGACGCACACCTATTAGAACACTGGAATCACTTCATCTAACATCCGAGGTAAGTTCTTGCAGCAAGTACCAAGGCCCAAGAGCCGACCCAAGCGCATAGGGGACAAGTCCATGGATGGGGGCTCTAATCCTTATGGTATACGTTCTTTGCTCCGTCTAATTTGCAACATGTGTACAATGAGGGTGTTACTCTCTGCAAAATAATTATTTTACTATTATGAAATCGCCCAAATATAGAAATCACCTTAATACAGAATTGAAACCTATTATATAAGAAAATGCAAATATAATGAATTCGCCCTAATATAGAAGTTGCTATTACCGTGAAGAACAAATGCCAACTAGTCAAAAATGGAACCCTAATTTCTGGTCTTAGATACTCTTTGGTGCATGCCACAACGGGTCCTGCTAGCGCAGTATAGAGCCTCTCTCAATGCTCGATTCCAAAACCAAGTAATCAACAATTGATTTCACTAAGTCCAGATGTAAATCTATAGGTACATGCAATTTATTAGGGATGCATACCTAGTCATTCGATCAAGCAATCCTGATCATTCACAAAAAAATAAAAATGAAAAACTAAAAGTGCAGATTACAAAGAAAAGAAATTTGTAAAAAACAACGAAAATCAGAGGAGGCCCCCAAGTGAACAATCACTTTGGCACTGGACCTCAGAGTGTTGTACTGTCATGAGAGTCCAAGTTATTACAAATAATCTGTCTCTTTCTCTCAACTAAATTATAAATACAGGTAAAAATAAAATAAAAATAACTTTAAAGTAAGTTGTCTTCAAAAATCTCAAAATCTTCTTTTGTCACTCTCTCCTTTCAGATTATGTTCAAAATCCGGCTCCACTTCATGTGGTTGTGTAGGGCTCCTAGAATGCCTCCTGTGATCTGTTCTCCCTTGCAACAAGATCAAACAAGGAAGAGTGTTAGATCGTTCAAAATGAAATCAAATAAAAGTGAGAAATAAATAAATGAAAAATAGACAAGAGGAACAAAAAATGAATCTATGCATAGTTGCTCCCTATCAACGACGCTACTTGTCGAAACACTTTTTTTGACGGTCTAAAATATTCTCACAAGGTGAGAATATAGTGTTGTTGAGGCGATCAATAATGAAATCAGATCCAACAACAATTATCCCACAAGTAGATCAAGCAAAGCAAAGAAAAAATGTGGCATTAGAATTTATTATAACTCCATAATAAATGTGTATATGTGTAAAGATGTGTAGAGTGTCGAACACATGGATCAAACAAGATAGATTTGGAAACTGAATTCCAAAATTGTCCCCTTAGTTTTTTTCTTTAGTTCTGTATGTATTTCTAATTAGACATTTTTAGGATTTTTGTTTTTTTATATGTTTTAATTTTATAATTTTTATTTTCTAATTGTGTTTTCTGATTTTTTTATTTTCTTTTTTACTTTTTAACTGAATATATGCAAAGTACGTATAATATATATAATATTAAGAATACATATAATAAAAAAGCAAACGAAAGATAAAATCAAGAAAATATTATAAGGTACATCTTTTTTACATTTTTAAATATATTTTTTGGTATTTTGAATAATAATAATACTAATATAAGTAAATACAACTATATAAATAAATATGGTCTTTTTATATTTTTAATATGGCTATAAATACTTTAAGAATGATAAATAAATGATTTTTTATTTTTCTATATTTTCTCTATTTTCAGTATTTTATCAAGATTTTTTCTATTTTTTATATATTAAATAGAAAAAATGTCAAAATAATGTCATATTGTAAACAACCAAATTGTTTTGGGATTTAAAAATTGATAGAAGTCCCAAAAGTTGCTAAAACTATTTTTCATATATAATATTTTTTAGTGATTTTCTTTTGTTACTTTCTGAGATTTTTGGTATGTAGTTCTAAAACAAGGTAATAATAAAAAAAATTCGAAATTTTTCAATATCATTGTATAATTTTTTTTGTATTTTTAAATACAAATAAAAAATGCAAGGTTTTCATATTTTTAAAAATAGGAAAAGTGTTTTAAATGGTCCAAGAAAAATATATGCGATTAAAATCATATTTAGGAACTTAAAATATATTTCCTAGATTATTTGTTGTAATTTGATATTTTTAATAATGGAAAATACAAGAAAGAAAATTCAATTTCTAGTAGGGACCTAAATGTAATTATCTAATAGTTTATCTTATTTCCAAAACACTTGATAGAATCCTTGGGCAGGATACACGATATGTTAAGAATATTTAATAAAATACACACTCGTAGGGGTATTTTTGTAATTTCAAATAGTTGCAGGTCCACTTTGCAATTAAACAAAGAACTTTATTACTAGAACTAAAAATTAAAGGACTATAGTGAAATAGAACAAACCCAAGGGTTCCTCTACAAAAAGCATGCCCCTTCACATGTATAGACATGTGAAGTGACGTGACGAGGGACTGAAATGTGAATAAATGAAGCCCAGGGTTCACACTACAAATATTACAAAATAAATATAATTGTAGAAGAAAGTTTTGTATAAAAAAAATAAAAAGTGCAAGGGTACTAGGCAAAATTACCCCCATGTGCTCAGGTGGACGGTATGGATCACTTCACTAATGCACATGTCCTCCTCACACTAAAGGATATCGCTTCGCCTTTGCAAAGATGAGATTCGCTCTCAGCTATTGGTATGATAATTTATGTGTGAAGGATTCAATGACAGCTTAAGTTCCAACCACTCAAAATCCTAGCGAACCCAGGATATAGGCCCAGCAAAAAAGAAAAGTGCAGACAGATGTGATAAGCCGCAAGGTACAAACTGTACGTACTATCAGAAGAGTGTGAGAGAACCGCAGTCGACCTCTTCGCCCCACACTCATGGGTTATGGCCTCGGATGAGCTGATGGAAGTTGGTCTCGGAAGAAGGAATACAAAGAAAGGCAGAGGAGGTGGATACTTGTATTTCATTCTCAGGGCACCTCAGAAAGGTCCGAGCCTGAGCGAGTTAGAGAGCGGAGTAGGCATGTGAGATCCCAGGTCGAAGTCAGGCTTGATCATCATATTCCCATTTTCTTGTCCCCGAAATCCCTTTTATATAGTATTTCTTTGAGGGGCAGATGAGGAAAAAACTCTCATCCGAAGAGGAGATCGGAAACTGGAAATGTCCGTAAGGCAAAGAAAGTCCGGAAGAGAGATGCTCCACATGGGCAAGCTTCAATCTGGTTGATCTCTGGTCTTTTACAATCTGTTGTGCTCCCAACAAGTGCAAAATGGAGCAGGAACTCCTCAATTGTTTGTGCCCTTAAATGGGTTAGGGCCGCATCGATTGGGGCCCGTAGCTTGATCAAGCGGGAAGGTTATTTTTTATGAGGATACCCTATAGAAAGAGTGAGAAATGAAGCAGCTCTGACATGGATCAATGATGAATATGCATTTCAAATTTTTTTGTTCATTTATTTTAGCTTAACATCAATTATAAAACACCAGTAAATATGAATAAATCTATTCTTTTGCCCTAATTCTTGTGTAAATATTGTATATTTATCACTATGTTAACCTCAAATAAATATAGAAAGAAATAAGGAAAAATAATGAAAATCAAAGACTGTATGTATGTAATAGATACAAGCTAACTCAGAACTCGAGATTAGGTCAAAGATTAACATGATCAACAAGGAATAAGTAGGGGGATATAAGGCATAAATACTCGAAAAAATTCAGAGAATCAAGTCTCATTTGTGTACATTCATCACTTGTATATTACTATATATAAAAGACATTCCTTTCAATAAAATATATATACCCAAATTCAACTCAAACACAATATTTTCTTCATGAAAGTTGTGCATAAAAATCTTTTGTAAATAATAAAAATAACTGCAAGAATAATCAGTGTATATTGTGTAAATTACAACACTCTGAAAAAGGCACAATGCTCAACTTGTAAGATCAATATCTTCTCCACCAAATGTCAAAATTCATCAAACTCACTTTCATTTTACTATAAATTAAATAAATTATTAAAATGAAAGCGGTTTAATAAAAATAAAAGTAAAGGTGTGAAATGTGGCTATTTCGGGTTCTATTATATATAATACCTGTGTATACTATGTACATTATTTATTTTCTTGTACATATTTATATATATATATATATATATATTGAAGTTAAGGTGTGAAATGTGGCTATTACGGGTTTTATTTAATTGTAAATGTTGTATTTCACTTATATAAAACACAAAGAAAATAACAAAGTAAAAAATAAACCAAAATAAAATCATGTATATATAGTGTATATATATATATATCACGCAGTATAAAAGGTTGCAAAAATATTTTAAAAGATGTATATATACCGTTAGAATTTTTTTGAAAAATTATTTTCAAATGTTTGTAAATATTATTTACAAAAATTCTTTTGGACTATAGTTTTCAAAATTGTCTGTAGAACTATATTCAAATAAGTTTGAGGAATATATACTTCCTTCAAATAAATTCTTTAAAAATTTTACACACATACATGTAAATAACTAACATTCAATCTTTAAATTCTCCAACCTTAATTCCAGTAAATAAAAAGAGGCACGCCAATGTAAATATATGTACACACCTCCATGTTTTTGTGCCAGAAGTCTTTTTGTTTTGAAAAATCCCTAAAATTTTGCAAAATCCAGAATTCCAAAAATATTTGCAAAATCTTCTATATAAAGATTACATAAAAATAGGGATAACTTCATCAAAAATCCGTAAAAATATCAAAAGTGGAAAATGGCATCACAAAAATATTATTCTTACATTCTATGTAGCATTCGCAGTTATTTGGAATAATATAGAAAATTTACAAGACAAAATAATGTCCATAGATTGGAGTTTGGAATAGACCATAATAAACCTAATTTTAGAGGAACCCACTGAGGTTAGGAAGTGGAGAGTTTCAGGTCACTTTGACTTAATTCTTTAGGTTCCATAAGATTATGTTCATGATTCAATTCAATGTGCTTAAGTAGAACCCTTCATATCATCTGTACGACTCTCGAGACAGTGACTTATTGAAAACCTCGCACTTATCAATTAGCTCAACCCAGATGGACGGTTGAAAAATCATGGATTCTATGTTGGGATGATGCAAGTCTACTTCGTCAATAGTGGCTCAGGAACCATTCATGAGGATTACTGAACTATAACCCACTTCTTTTGGTAATAATGATATCAAAAGACCGGAGATGGATTGCGACAATGCTTCATATGAGGAATAGTCTACCGACGTAACTTTTCCAAGACCCCAAAATAGTGGATGGAACAAAAGATGTTATATCCACCGGAGCAAAAAGAAGAATGCAGAATCTTAATAAAGTCAAAGAAAATATCTAGAGAAGCCGATACCAAAAATTCCACCAAAAATTTGATCGTCAGAAAAAGCCTGCTTCTTGGTGAAGAATCCGTTACACTAACTAATTTCGCATGAGAATGAAGACTACACTGGTCCATTCCCATGTCTCCTCCAATTCTTCTAACTCCTTCCCCAATTCAGTTGTACAGATCAAGAATACCTGACCTTATAAGGGAATATCTTTCTCCACGAGGACGAGTTACAAGAAGAGCAGGCACCATGATGGTTCAGTGGTCTTGTCTGCGAAGAGATGAACAAATCCACACACATGGTTCTATCATTTCAAGGTAGAAAGAGTATGCGACTGAGAGGATGGTTCTGACCAAGATGTGAATTGGACTGGATGATAGGATTATGGAATCTGAGGTTTGTTATGTCACACTTCCCGATTTCAATGTGGTTCCGAACACAGCATTAATCCAAAGGCCTTCTCTAAGCTCCAAACTTTGACTTTATAAAAAACTAGTTTAAAAGTCGACAATTATTCCATGTTACACCTTTTTCTTTTCTTTATTTTTCATCTTCTACACTTACTACATAAGTGATTACGAAAGACTAGTAAAAACAAGTATATGGGTGTGATGAATCTCCATTTCATCACCTTTATTCTATCATTTTGGCCTTAGAAACCCTGTCTAATGCAAGTATACAACATTATTTTGTACAAATTAACATTCATTGTTAAATCCATATATAGTATAAAATATATTCTTTAATGACTAAATTAAATAAATGAAGGAAAAGAAAAATAATAAAATTTCAAAGGTATTTTATGACCCTGAACCCTGAGACCTAGGCATCTTGATGACTGGGTCGACAAGGAATAAAGTAGGGGGAGATAAGGGATAATAAATCCAATAACTCCTTATTCTTTAATTCATCAATAATACAATTCTGGGACTCATTTTATTTTCTATTATTTATACCTCAAATAAATAAACTTTGCACATGAATGTTGTAGACAAAAATACAAATAAATAACAAAATTGATTTTACACGAAAATAATATACACTGTACCTTTAATGCTCAAAATAAAAAGCCAAAACCCAAATTTCCCGGACCTATATCTCCTAAATAAAAACTCAAAAGATATCAACATCACCTTTAATTTTATATAAGTTTTAATAAGGTATTTCATGAGGGTGGTCTCACATTTTATGGAGTTAAGGTGTGAGAGAGGTTCTGGACCTCCATTGTACCATATACATGAATAAAATATTCATTTTATTTATTCTTCATTATTTGTTTAATTTTATATTTTTGTAATTATGTAAATATTATCTATACAATCTATACATATTTGGAATAGAAAAAACCATAAAGAATACAAAAATAAAATAAGTATATATAAACACATAGATAGAATACCTATACTTATGCTTGTATAGTAAATACCCCTATTTATTTAAGTGTATAAAATAGATAAGAAATACATAAAAAATATATTTATGTACATCAAAATAAGCCAAAACTATAGAAAATAAGAAAATAAAAGAAAAAAAATCAAAAATACAAAATAAAAAAACACCCAAAACATAGATGAATATACCTATTACTGTACCCTTAAAAATTAACCTGTAATAAACAAACCGAAAAAAATAAATAAAAATCATATTAGAATACTACATAAATAATAAAAATTTATTTTTTTATACCCAAAAATTAATAAAATCATTTACTATTTTAAACCATATTTTTTAAATGAACATTTTATTTTGTTGCGACGTGGGCTGACGTGTCTCAATCATGTCGCATTGTTCGTTTAACTCCAGTCAACTATCTCCTATAGCGTCTGACTTGACACAACTATCGTTTCCCATGATTTTGCACCCTTTTTCCTGAGCTTATCATCGCACAGATCTGAAGGAATCTTTTACCAAACATCTCTCTGATCATCCTTAATCCAAGCCATGCCCTCTAAACCCTTGTACTTATCGTCAATTCATCCAAAATAACCGGACAATAAGGATCCTTTGCTCCGTCTATAAGAAAACCCAAGCTTCTTCCTACCCATCATGATCCCTCTCCAAGATCTGAATCGAGTCCTGGTGATCCGAGAGTGTGTCGCCAGTGATAGAGGTGAATTCCCCGCACTTGAGTGCGCGTTTGGAGGAGGAGAGGAGGTCCATAATGGTCCTCTGACCATCCTGCTCCATGCTTCATCGCAGGTATAAGAGTTGCGTAATTTCATTTCTTAGGGAGAATTTGTTATCGTCGTTTTATCTCAGATCTCTGCAGGACAAATCGTGCTCTATGCTCACACCATATCTATGTAGAAGAAGATGCCAAGTCATCCCGAAAATTTAAAAGAAGACTGTACCCAAATATGCGGGACGTCGTCATGAAAGAGATCACGAAATGGTCTAACGTAGGGTTCATTTATCCCATCTCTGATTCAACAAGGGTGAGGCCTCTACATGTAGTTCTAAAGAAATCCGGGGTCACCGTCATTACAAATGAGAGAGGAGAGGTTATTTCTACTCGGGTACCAATATCCTGGCATGTATGTGTTGACTACCACCTCCTTAATGTAGCAACCAAGTAGGACCACTTCCCCTTGCCTTTCATCAATCAAGTGTTGGAAAGACTAGCCGACAAGGAGTTCTTTTACTTTCTAGATGGGTATTTTGGGTAAAACCAAGTGGCAATCGCCCCAAAAGACCAAGATAAGACTACCTTTACTTGCTCGTTCGACACTAATGCTTTTTGTAGAATGCCCTTTGGACGATGCAATGCATGTGCGACATTCCAGAGATGCATGCTTGCAGTTTTGCTAAGATGGTAAGCATTTTTCTCGAGGTGTTTATGGACAACTTCTCTATCTACGGTGATAGTTTCAATTCCTGTCTTGAGCACCTAGACAGAGTAATTCAAAAATGTCGTGAAATCAGTCTCATGCTATCATGGAAAAAGAGTCACTTCATGGTCATAGAAGGGATTGTGCGGGGTCACGTCGTTCCCAAACATGACATGGAAGTCGATCCGACAAAGGTGGATGTTAACCTTGAGCCACCTCAGAACGTCAAACTTCTGAGGTCATTCCTAGGACATGTTGGTTTTTACAGGAGATTCATTAGAGATTTCAGCCACATCGCCCGACCTCTCACAAAATTATTATGCAAGGACATCGAGTTTAATGTTTATTAATAGATTCTCCTTTTATTTAATCGGTTGAAAGAGCTAATCACTCAACCTCCAATCCTACAACCACCTGATTGGTCTCTTTCTTTTGAGATCATGATGGATGCGTCGGACATTGCAGTTGGGGTTGTTGTAGGACAGAGAAAAGACAAGATGCCTTATGTCGTTCACTATGCTGGCAAAACGCTAGACGAAGTGTAGAGAAATTACACTATTAGAGAGAAATAATTGTTGGTTGTGGTTTTCACCCTTGGGAAGTTCATATCCTATTTGCTTGGATCAAAAGTCACTATTTACTCTGACCACTCTGTTATACGATACTTACAGTAGAAGAAAGATGCCACGCCTATTCATATGGATCCTTCTCCTCTAGGAGTTAGACATGGAAATCGAAGACAAGGTTGTGTTCAAAATGTGGTTGCATATCTCCTCTCCAGAATTGAGAAGCAAGATCCTTCGCTAAGAAGTGCACCCATCACAAACACCTTCCTCGATCAGTCGATTCTGGTTGTGGATTCGCTCCCTTGGACTGCCACTGTTGTGAACTACCTCATCTCTGGTTTTGTTCTACAAGATTGGATGAATATCAAGAAAAACAAGTTCTTATCCACTATCCATTTCTACCAATGGGAAGATCCTATTTTGTTCAAGGAAGGGGCAGATTGCATTTGGCGCAGGTGTATCCCTCAAGAGGAGCGTCATATTGACCTCGAGCATTGTCATTTGCTCAAATCAGGTGGACACCACTCTAGACAAAAGAACTGCAGCAAAAGTACTGCAATGTGGCCTCTGATGGCCTACACTATTAAGGATGCCACAACATATGTTAAGCATTGCATAAATAGTTGTACAGTTTGTCACTTTTTGAAAGAGAACATCGTCTCATGATTCGGGATTCTGAAGATACATATATCAGACAGGGGTAGTCACTCCATTAATAGAGAGGTCATGAATTTAATTAAGGAGCACTGAACCAGTCATGGAATCTCGTATCCTTATCATTCTTAGACAAATGGCATGGTTGAATTTTCAAATAGGGAAGTCAATACGATCTTGCAAAAGCTCATGAAGCCGGATAGAAAGAATTGGTCCCAACACTTGGACTCTGTCCTTTGGGCGTACAGAACCACTTACAAGTCTACCTTGGGCATGTTTCCCTACCATCTAGTATATGGAAAACCATGCAATCTGCCCATGTAGTTAATTCAAAAATCATTGTGGCAATCAATATCCGCAACTTAGATTCATAAAAAGGTGGTCCGAAAAGGAAAGAGGATCTGAGTGTGCTCCTGAAATTCCAATACTAGGCATATGATAACAAATTGACGTGCAAGGAGAAGGTTAACCACTAGCAAGATGGACACATCAGATTTGCTAATATCAGATTTGTCTCTATTAAATGCAAAGGCAAAGATAATCCCGTACACATCAGTCTCGGATATGACATTAGACCTCCGATACTGGACAAAAAGTGTGGCTAATTTATTCAAAGACAAAGTTATTCCTGGGCAAATTAAAGAGTAAATGGGCAGGGAAATTCAGAGTATAAGAAGTGTGTGACAACAGAAGCATTGCAATATTAGATTTGTCCTCTAAGGCACAACTATTTGTTGTCAACGGTCAACTGCTGAAGCCGTACCTCGAGCATGACACTTTCTTGGACATTGTCGATTTTGTCGAGGTGATATGCAATGAAGGAACATCCACATCTTACCCAACATCGCATGATTCAAATAATGTCACTCAAAAACTCTTCCTTTAGATTTTTGTATTTTTCTTATTTTCTTCTTTTCTCTGCTGTATTTCCTATTTTCTACTCTTTTTTCCTTGTTTATTGTTTCTATACTTAGGATATGCATCATCCTAAGGATAGGGGGGATGAGTCATGTGACTTGTCCATTCTCTGTCTCACCACATGTCTCCTCTTATTGATATTCTTATCTATACTTATTGATATCTTACATTAAGTTTAGCGGGAGACATGACGACTCGTTGAGTTGTCCATTCCCATCCTCGACCCTCCCTGCCTTGTGTATAGTCTACTATGCTTAGGGTTTTTTTATCCTAAGTATGGGAGGGAAGGTCGACTTGTCATTCATTTGTTCATCATTCTTTATTTGTCATTATAATATATGTTTTTATGTACTTCGTACGAGTTCTGTCTTTTCTTTTCACTTCAATCTTTGAGGACATAGCTCAAGCAAAGTACAAGTGGTTGTATATACTATGTATATACTTTAGCCATAACTCGTACGTTCGTATTTTAATATAAATATAGCTAAAATACTATATATACATATACAATTCATCAAAGTAACTAATTAAAAGATGCCTATTATTCCTAAAATTCTTTTTGTATATACTGACTAATAAATCATGAAAAATTGTTTTACAAAATGTTTGAATAATAGTTTAAAAATCTATTTGAAAAATCTATTTAAAAAGATAGAAAAATATTTTGTAAAATGTTTTCAACCTTTGTAGTTTGTTTGGTTTGTAAAAATTTATTTTCTTTTGTGGAATAACAATGTCTTTAAAACCTATTTGCAATGGTTTGAAAAATGGTTGCAAAAATATTTAAAAATATCTTAATATACCATTTAAAAAATCTTTGCAAAATGATTTTTAAAATTTTTGTAAATGTTTGTAAAGATTATTTGTAAAAATTAATTTGAACTATAGTTTTCAAAATTGTATGTAAAACCATGTTCATACAAGTTTGAGGAATATACACATACTCCAAATAAATTCTTTAAAAATAGTATTTACATACCAATAAATAACTCGCATTCGATCTGTAAATCCTCCAACCTTAATTCGTGTAAATGAAAAGATGCACACCCATGTAAATATATGTACATACCTCCTTGTTTTTTAACAAAAGTCCTTTTGTTTTTTTTAAATCCCTAAAAAATTGCAAAATCCTAAAATTCCAAAAGCATTTCCGAAATCTCCTTCAAAAAAAGTACAAAGAAATTTGCAAAACTTTTTTCAAAAAACCATAAAATTTTCAAAAGTAGACAAGGGCATCACAAAAATATTTTTCTTGCATTGTACAATGCATTCGTATTTTCCGAAATAATATAGATAATTGAACAAGTCAATAAAGTATGGATATTAGAGTTTGGAATAGACTTTAATACACCTAATTTTAGTGCAACCCATCAAGGACTGGATGTGGAGATGTTTCAGGTCACTTTCACTTAATTCTTTAGGTTCCATAAGACTATATTCGTTAGTCAATTCAATGTGCTTAAATAGAACCCTTCATATCATCCATATGATTCCTAAGATAGTAACATACATAGAAACCTCACACACATAGCTCAACCTAGGTGGAGTGTTGACAAATCTCGGAGTCTAAGTCGGGACGATGCAAGGCTGCTTCGTCACTGGTGGCTCTGGAACCATTTTTGGGGATTTCCGACACTAGTACTCGAACTCACTTCTTTTGGTAACAATGATATCTGAAGACTGGAGATGGATTGTGTAAATACTTCGGATGAGGATTGGTCTACTGGTGCAACTTTTCTAGGACCCCAAAACAATGTGTGGAACAAAAGATGCTATATCCACCAGGGCATAAACAAAAATGCAGAAGCTGTACAAAGTCAAAGAAAATATCCAAAGAAGCCTATACCAAAAATAGCACCAAAAATTTGAGCTTCAAAAAAATCATGCTTCTTGGTCAAGAATCGATCACGCTTACCTACTTCACAAGGGAATGAAGACTACATTAGTCCATTCCCACTTCTCTTCCCATTCTTCTGACTCCTTCCCCAATTGGGTTGTAAAGACTGGGAGTACCATACCTTAGAAGGGAATATATGTCTCCACAAGGATAACTTACCCCGAGAGAAGATGCCTTGATGGTTCAATGGTTTTATACGGGAATGGCTGAACAAATATACGCACATGGTTCTATCATTTCACGGTATCAAGAGTACACGACTAAGAGGATGGTTCTGACCTAGTTGTGAACTGGATTGGATGATCGGACTATGGAATTTGAGGGTTGTTTTGTCACACTTCCCAACTTCAATGTGGTTCTGAACACACCATTAATCCAAAGGTATTCTTTGACCTCCAAACTTTGACTTTATTAAAAACTAGTTTAAAAGTCGACAACTATTCTAAGTTCTTTTTTTCCTTTTCTCTATTTTCCAATTTCTACACTTATTACATAAGTGTTTGCAAGGGACTAGCAAAGACAAGTATAGGGGGTGATGAATCTCTATTTCATCACCTTTATTTCATCATTTTCTCCTAAAAAACACTAATAAATGCATGTATAGAACTTTTTTTGTACAAAATAAGCATTCATTATTTATTCCATCGATTGTGTATAAAATACAATCTTTAATGCCAAAATTATAGATCAAAGAAAAGACAAAAAGAATAAAATTCCAAAGGTATTTTATGACCCTGTACCCTGAGACCTAGGCATATGGATGACAAGGTCAACAAGGAATAAAGTTAGGGGAGATAAGTGGCAATAAATCCAATAAATCCTTATTCTTTAATTAATCAATAATGCATTTTTAGGACCAATTTTATTTTCTATCCTTATTCCTCAAATCAAAAGCTTTGTACATGATAGTTATAGATAAAAATACAAATAAAAATATAAAATTTAGTTTACACAAAAAACAATATACAATGTACCTTTTATGCTTAAAATAAAAAGTCAAAACCCAAACATGCCAGATCCATATCTCCTAAATAAAAACACAAACTATATCAAAATCACCTTCAATTGTATAAATTTTAATAAGGTATTTAATGAGACTGGTTTCACATTTTGGAGTTAAGGTGTGAAAGTTAGGTTTTGGACCCCTATTGTACCATATACATGAATAAACTATTCATTATATTTATTCTGTATTATTTTTATAATTTTATATTTTTATAATTTTGGAGATATTATCTATAACATCCGTACATATTTATAATAGAATAAAACAATAAATAAAACACAAAATAAAATAAGTATACATAAACACATAGATAAAGAAACTATACTTATACATGCATAATAAATACCCTTATTTATTTAGGTGTACGTAATGGATAAGAAAAATACAATAAAAATATAATTGTGTAGATAAAAATAAGGAATAAATATAAATAACAAGAAAATACAAAAAACACAAAATAAAATTTAAAAATTCAAAACATAGATGAAAATAATAATAAGTGTACCCTCGAAATTTAACTTATAACAAACAAACCAAAAAAATAATTAAATATAATATTAAAGTACTGTATGAAATAATTAAAAAAATATTTTATATCAAAAATGTAATAAAATCATTAACTCTTTTGAAACCATTGATTTTTGAATACACATGATGTTTTATTGCGACTTGGGCTGGCATGGTCCAATCATGTCGTTTGTTGACCTCCGGTCAACTAGCCCCTCTGGCGTCTAACTTGACCCAAATATCATTTCCCTTGATTTTTTGCCCTTTCTCTTGGGATAGTCATCACTCGGATCCAAAGATATATCTCACCAAAAATCTCTCGGATCATCCTTAATCCACGCCTGATGAACACGGAATTCACCTCTTTAATAATCGATAATTGTAGTATAGGAGACGAAAAACAGTCGATCAAAAACCAGAATCTTTGATTGTTGTGGATTATTTTTACTTGGCAAGTGTACCAAGGTCGAACACAGAGAACAATGATTTTTAGTTTAATGGTCTTAAATTAAATTATATAATTAATTAATTACTTGATTCGTTTTTCACGTCAGAAAACTATAATACAATGCAGATGCGAAGAAATTAACCTAGAGAATCATGCTCAGGATATGTGATTTAATACGTATTAAATCCTCAATGATATAATCAATGAATCCTAAAAATTATTCACAGATCAAAAGAGGTTAAATCCAAAAATATTTATCAATTAGAGCTCAAGGTTGAATGTAACCACAATGAATCAATATAGATCTCAAGATTTTAATTCCTGCAATATTATGCCACAAATAAATGATTATTAAACCATAAGAAAATCAAGAAATACACCATTCAAGCGTCCTCTATATAGCTCCTATAAAGAGATCAATTTCCTTGAACTGAAAAATACTATTCGATAATCCTAAACAATTCTAGAATCTCCAAAAATATTTTATAATCTATACGTGATCATAATAAAGATATCTCTCAATTTCAATTAAAGAGTTGAAATTCACAATATCATTGGTGCTCGATTTTCTCCCTGTAATAAAATGATTCTATAGATATTAAATCAGCTCGTGCTTTAAATATCTTCACACAAATCCCTCCATATAAAGTCAGAAGTTTCTCATTAAGAAATATAACAAATAGGTTAAGAAGTAGCCTGCATATATCAAATCACTCTTCAAATAATAAACAATCAATAATGATCTACATAATATTCCACAAAGCATATAATATGATAGAGAAAGAAATAGTTTCAAATCGACATATTATGCATTAGAAACGGAGTTCGTATGAGAAATATATGCTAAAATAAAGCTCTAGGTACTAAAAAGCAATAAAACATTAAGTTTTATTCTCAACGAGGTCCTTAAAGGACTTATCTGTAATTTGCGAAACCTGTAGGGGTTTGATATTATTTCACTAGTTCCTCACATGACCAGCACATGATGCTGACGTCAATAGCAGGCAGGGGTCTTAACGTAATTATAAGGAACTCTGATTGGTCTCTACAATTTTTCCACCTGCGCACATGTATTGCACGTGCGCTTGGAGGTTCTGAGGGAGGCATAGGTTCGGGCAAGGCTCGGGATGTGAAGTCAAAGGCTTGGAGTTCCGAGGAGGAGGCGTGGACCGAGTCTAAGGTTGGGGCGTCCGAGCCTATTCATGGAGATGGTAGGGAGGTCCGAGAGACCAAGCCTCAAGCATGGAGGGGCGGCTCGGTTGAATAGCGTGGTGGTTTGTAGGATGTTGAATCAAGGGGCTAATGCCTTGATCCAACGGTGGCTGTTAACGGAGGGTCGGGCCCTCGGGCGACAAATGGTGCGAGGGACCAAGGCGTGATGGCTGCGATGGGGCGTCGGGCCGCTGGAGGCGAAAGTGGTAGACATCGAGGCGGCGGCGGAGTGGCTTGTGGTAGAGGGGGTCCAGGAACTGATTCGAGTAGAAGGCTCGCTCTATGTGGTGGCACGCGGCGGGTGCGGCGCGGACGAAGACACCGAGGAGCTGGAAGCTTTTTGGTGGTGATTTAAGGTAGGACGGTAATGGAGCTCTGATAGCTAACCTCATAGAGAGTAGACCTGCAGTGTTAGTGGAGAAACAAATGACAAGGCGAGTTTGAGCTCAATCCCAACGACGGAAAGAGGATTGACCAAGGCAGAAATCCTATGCAAGCAGGGGAGATAGAGGATCTGGAGCTCAACTCTTTGCAAGAGTCGGGGTGGATTTGGGCGACTAGGTTTGATTGAGGTGGGAGAGGGTGGAGGGTCGAGAGAAGGAGCCAGAGGGGGTGTCAACTCACCTGAAGGGGAGGAGCGAAGCTGATCCTGGGTGTCTTTGCTCATGGACCTATGGCAAAGGAGGTCCGAGCTCTGCATAACATCGACGACGTTATGCAACAGGGAGTATGCTCCCGGATCACGCCGACGGCTTGAAGATAGAATGGAGGGCTACTGTCACTAGCCCTTGCGATGAGCTCGAAATAATGGCGTATGAGGCTGCCAGTGTGGATGGCAGTGGTGTCTTATGGGAGCAGGGGATGGTTTTGCGAAGACGGTCGGCCTCGTAACGATAGGAGAAGAGGGTAATGGAGCAGCGTGAAGCGTTCGCAATGCCTGGGAGCGAAAATTTTGTACAAACTCACAACAGACACTCGGACATAGTCAGTTTCTCTGATTTCAGTCTTGATTTGGATTTCAATTTGGATTTTTAATTTTTTTAATAAAACATTCATAAAAGAACATAAATGAAGAAGAAATAAAATTAGAAGGGTTAATTATGTACATAAAAACTCATGTCAAAAATAACAAAAAGTAAAAATGCGCAAAAGAGGCTCAAAACCCAACTTTCACATATCAGTTCTGAATTTTTGGTCTTGTTTTGAAGGTATTTGAAAATGGTGTACTTTAAAAGTGAGTAGACCAAAATCAGACACTGGATGAGGAAGATATGTGCATTTTAATCCGTCTGATGTCAAACTAGACTTTGGGATTATTTGATACTTATTCGAGTTAGTATTTTTTATATTTTTTATTTGATCTTATTAGTAATATCTATACAAAGGAGGTGGTTTGGGGTCAATTGGTGTTAGGATAAATTAATTAAATATATGGAAAGTTAACAGCTGTTTAGGCTAATTTACACTTGGGATTCTTGATGCAATTATGCATGATGAAATGCAAATATTATTTACTCATGTATGAATGCTAATGATGTACTATTAGTTATTGAATGCAAATGATTTGTGGGGAACAGAGCCTAATAAATAAATTTTAGCATGATGAATACGAGATTCATCATACCACTATACTTAAACAATGCTCGTTCCCCAGCATGAATGAATGACTTAGTTGGATACATCCTTGACTGTGCATGAGAATTTCTAAGGCTCAATTCATCAAAGACCCTTAATTTTAGTGATCCTAAAATTCTGGACTCAATGCTTTAATCAAAAGGAATCCAACTTCTCTAATTTTCAGAATCTCTATTTGTACATATAATATAAGGATATGACTTTTAGTGTACTGCATCATGAGAGTCGAGTCATGGCATCATACGAAGTTCAAGTCCAGGAGACTCTCCTATAGAGCTAATTCTCAACACTAGGGAATAAATCTATTCTTCCTTTCAATCCAACGTCTCATTAGTTTGTCAGACTTGAAAATGTAGATGGACAGCCATATGATGGACGGTATGGGATTGTGTCTATTTTTCTCTCCCTCATATTGGAACAAGGGGCCTCTAGTATGCCTTATTAATCAGCACCTGTAAATTTTTGTTGTTGATCAATGTATCCATCAAGAGAATTCGTAGTCGTCTGCACTTGTTTTTCTGGGAGTACACCAGGATGTGTCTCTTTTGAGTATCTAAGATACCTTCGACACCCAGACTTGTATCGCTTACGATGTAGAGCCCTTTTTTGGTGCTAGCCCGACTCAATGGTCCTAATTAGCTCTTGGTCCAAGTGGACACTTTGAAAATGGTTTGGAGCGCTCGCCATTGGTGGAAGCTCAATTATAACTTGACTTTGAAGGATAAAGCTTTTCTTTAAATATTTCTTTCTTTTCTTTTTATCTAGCTCCATTGCTTTTACCAAAAGTTGGCGCACACTGGTCAACAACTAATTATGTTTCATTGCACACTGCCACAGGTCAATATCAAATGATAGCATGCGAACTTGTTCACATACTGGTTGTGGTTTTGCTGACACTCAGGTTTTTTGATGCCTTCATTAACTTTATCATATCCTCGAGCATCATTAAATCAGGTCTAGACTCAAATCTCCAGTCCCAGTTCCTCAAGTGATAACTCAACTCTCCTCACCAATTATGCAGTTGAGAAAGCGGTGTGCTGATCATATTCTCTAGAAGGTACAGATGAAGAGTGCAATATAGAGCTCAAATCTTTTAAACTAGGGAAGTGTGGATTACTAAGTTCAAAACCCTAATGACTAAGGCTGGCTAACTCAGACTCTCAAGATCTCAGAAATCAATTTTCCTCAAAAATACTCAAGCCTTGAGTGATAGTGATTATGTTAGGAATATACCAATCAAGGAATGCTTGAGATGCTTGATGAAATGCAAGGCCATAAGTTATGTTTTTTTTCTTGAAAACAAATATTATTTACAGAAAGCATTTAGTATAATATACACTACTTGCACCCACCCATGTTGTTAGATGAAAATAATTAAAGTATAAGCTATGGATAAAGTAGAATATATACAAATACCCCCGCCCCCCACATACTTAGCGTGTGCTATGTCCTCATGGCACAAAGTGAAATGTCAACATAGCTCGTACTAAATATAGTTGAGTCAAAGTCGACATGCCCCCCATACTTAGGATTTTGACGGACTAAGCATAACAGATAAGTATGAAACGAGGCAGTCGAGGATGAGCAGGCAAGAATAGATGTAATGTATACACACTGATACTGGTCCCCCTATACTTAGGCTCAGGTAAACTTAAGTATGATCGTATATTCACAGGTGGAGAACCGAGTAGATAAGTAGGTTGTTGGATATACAAAAGAGCGATGGAATTGAAGAGGTGGTTCATTCGGGTAGTATGAGTCTTTCGTCTAGTACAACGCCTTGAGTGAAGATGATCTGTTCTACTTGTACTAACTGCTCGCTGGATTCAACAAAGTGTTTAAGCAACTGACCCTTGACTGTATAACTGTGTATGTTGTCTGCAGTCTCTAAGATCTCAACACTTCTGTTATTGTGCACCTCTCGTACTATGAAGGGTCCCGTCCATTTGGAATTCAATTTACCTTCGAAAATTTTCAATCTTACATTAAATAACCATACTTTGTGCCCTTGGACAAAGGTCTTTGTTCAGATGTTCTTGTCGTGCCATTTCTACACTTTGTCCTTGTAAATGGTGTTGTTTCGTAGGCATGATTTCGAATTTCGGATAATTCATTGAAATCCATCTCTCTATTCTTCTTTCCTTGTTGACAGTTCCAATTTATCTTTTTGATTGCCCATTCTGATTTATGCTTGAGTTCTGCAGGCAAATGACATGGCTTTCCATATACCATTCAAAACGGGAAGGTGCCCAATGGTATTTTGTATGCCGTCTGGTAAGCCCGTAGAACCTGGTCCAGGAGTTGGGACCAGTTCTTTCTGTCAGGGCATACAAGATTCTGTAAAATTCCTTTGACCTCCCTGTTTGACACCTTGGCCTTGCCATTGGATTGTAGATGGTAAGGACTAGCGACACAGTGCTCGATGTCGTATTCTTTAGTCAATTTCTTCACCTCCTGGTTGACAAAGTGGCTACCTCCATCAGATATTAATACCTTAGGGATTCCAAACCTCGAAATAATATGATCTTACAAAAACTTGCATACAGTATTGTTGTATACCGCTCGAGTAGGGATAGCTTCCATCCACCTTAATAAATAATATACCATGAAAATAATAATATTCAAATCCTTGATTGTTATGGAATGAGCCCATAAATTTAATACCCCGTTCATCGAATACATCACAAATGATTACTGGTTGCATAAACATGTCATCTTTGGGACCAATCGGTCCTCCCATTCTCTATCAGACCAGGCACGACCTGACAAAATTATAAGCATCCTTAAACAAGGTCGGCCAGTAAATCCACAAAGTAGTATCTTCTCAACGGTTCTCTTCCCGAAGTGATGTCCTCCTACCTCCAAGGTATGATAAAGATTGAGGACACCGTGGTATTCCTCTTGAGGAATACATCTCCTCCATATACAATCTGATCCTTCAACAAAAAGGAACGAATCCTCCCAATAGTAGTGTCTGGCTTCCGACCTGAGTTGATCGATTCTGTTCTTGAGCGAACCCCGAGGGACTTTCTTGGAGACAAGATAGTTCACTATGTCGGCATACCATGGGAGAGAATCAATAGCAGAAATTGTCTCGTCTGGGAAGACTTCACAGATGGATTTAGACTCAAGCATTTTGTTATGTTCGATCCATGATAAATGCTCAACCACGACATTCTTAACTCAAGGTTTATCTTTAATCTCTAAAACAAATTCTTGAAGTAAGAGTATCCACCTGAGGAGATGCGCTTTTGCATCTTTTTTCTCCATTAAGTATCGAATGGTAGAATGATCTGTGTAAACTGTCACCAAAGATCCTAGAAGTATTGATCAAAATTTTTCCAAGGAAAAGACTACTGGAAGCATTTCCTTTTCAGTCACAGTGTAATTATTCAGAGCCGGGTCTAAAATTTTTCATGTGTAGTGAATAGCATACATGATTCCATCTTTTCTTTGTCCTAACACTTCCCCTACTATGATGTCTGAAGCATTTGTCATGATATCAAAGGGAAGAGACCAGTCGGAGGCTTGTAGGACGGGAGTCTCAATGATCCTCTTTTTTAGAAGCTCGAAGGATTCAAGACACTTATGACTTGCAACGAACTCGGTGTCTTTACCTAAGAGGTCCATCAACAATTAGGAAATTTTTGAAAAATCCCTAAAAAATCTCCTATAAAATCCGACATGCCCTAGAAAAGACCGCACTGGTTTCACATTGGTAGGTGGCTCGAGTTACTTGATTACATCCACCTTAGTAGGGTCAACCTTTATTCCCTCCTTATAGATGCCATGCACTAATACAATGCCCTCTTTTACCATGAAATGGCTTTCTTCCCAAGAGAGCACCAGATTTATTTCCCTACACTTTTGGAGGACACTATCCTGGTGTGCTAGGCAATCATTGAATGAATCACCATTAACCCACAAGTCATCCATGAAGACTTCCAGGAAATCTCCAACCATTTCTGTAAGAACTACAATCATGCACCACTGAAAAGTGTTGGGGGCTTTGCAAAGCCAAAAAGGAATGCGCTTGAATGTGTAAGTGCCGAAAGGACATGTAAAAGAAGTCTCTTCCTGGTCCTCAAGGGTGATGGCTACCTGATTGTAGCCTTAGTGCCCGTCTAAGAAATAGAAGTATTCTCTCTGTACCAATCTCTCCAAGATTTGATCAATAAAAGGCAACAGAAAGTGGTCCTTCTTCATTGCGGCATTCAGGCGGCTGTAATCCACACATACACACCACGGCGTGGGCACCCGTGTCATGATCTCCTCTCCCTAATCATTGGTGATAATCTGTAGTCCCGACTTTTTCAGGATGGCATGCAAAGGCAACACCCACTGGTTGTCTGAGATGGGATATATGAAATCAGTCTTACACCATTTTTCGATCTCAGTCTTAACCAATTCACGTAAATTTGGATTCAACCTAAGTTGGCATTCACAGGAGGGTTTATCATTATCCTCTAGGTATATATGGTGTGAATATAGGGCGAGATTAATCCATGGAACATCAGACAATCTCCAGCCTATCGCCTTGCGATTTTTCTCTAAAACTTTAAGCAGACGGATCTCCTGCTCTTCGGTCAGATATGAACTGATGATGACCGGAAACTGTCGCTTATTTCATACAAAGAAGGCATACTTAAGAGTAGGGGGCAATGGTTTGAGCTCTGGTAAGTTTGTATCATTTATAGAATGTGTCTCTCTCATTGTTCATTATGTTTGTTATGTTAATGTTTGTTGTGTATCAATATCGGCCACCATCTTAATTGTTTTGGGAATCGGATAGCTAATGATAGAATTAGGGGTGGAAAGCGTCGTGTTTGATCTTTGTACCTTACTCTGGGCTTGTCCTTAAAGAGAATGGACTTACAGGTCAAGAGGGACCTGTGAATCTCTGGGATTATAGGTAGATTTATGGATAACTGGAAAACTAAATCATCAACAATGTTCTTGCCATATGAGAGTGGTTTTATCATTGTGGTTGGGTTATGTCTCTAGGGCCCAATAGTTGCTTCTGTATTGTTTGCCTCGGGTTCTGATTTTTTAGACTCGGTGCTTGTCTCATTTTAAGGTCTTTGAAACCTAGTTTGCTTCATTTTAAATTCAACTTTTACAAACTGGATTCTCCCAGGTGTGTAATAGAAAATAGCTTCTACAATCCTAAGGAAGGGCAACCCTAGTATCATTTGGGAGTCTTTCCAATTTCTAGATGAATCCATGTCAAGTATTGTGAAATCTACTTGGTAATTGTTTCCCTCTATGTTGATGACAACATTTTGAATATCCCCCTTAGATCTCTAAGTCGATGTATTTGCGAATTGAAGTACGATTGTAGACTGCTTAAGAGGACCTAGATTTAGATGCTCAAATAGAGTAGTGGGCATGAAATTAATGGAGGAGCCATTGTCTAACAATGTTCGGGCAAACTTGATTTTGTTGATCTGACTAGTGACAAAGTGAGCACCCATGTCTCTTTCCTTCCTTGGTAGCTCTTTTCTTATCAGGAGAGATGTAGCAAAAGAGAGTATGTGCTTCTTTGTTTAGCTAGGGTTCTTTTTGTTGGCCCTTGTTGGTGTGCATCTCACCTTAAGGTATCTTCTAAAAGTCAGGTCTCTTTCTATCATCTCATCTAGGGACAAGGTGACCTTGATGTTTTCTCTGCAAATGCGGGCCTTGTCTTCATCATTTTTTTGGTTTTTTAAGTTTTTCTTCTTTCCTGCTATAAGAGCACAGGAGAAAGGAATGGACTCATCGTGATCAAAAATATCACTTTTATTGAATGAGGAATGAAATTTATTTACAATATTGGGACTGACTGATTAAAAGTCAGGGAAATTGGTAGTCAACTGTTGTGGATATGTTGGTGGCACTTCATCGTTAGACTCAGATTCTGACTCTCCATGGCCTTCTGTGGTGTAGTGTACGATGGGTGGTGTGGGTGGGTCTTCTTCATTCTCCTCCACGTGCCTCTCCTCCTTAATTCCACCAAGATTGTGTGAATTGTGGACACTGGGGTAGTGTCACTGTGTTCTTTCGCTCGATCAGGCATGTCTACGGTCCTTCTGCTCGTAAGAGAAATATAATAAGCATCATCATGCGAAAATATATTGTATTCAGGTATGGAATATTTAGATATTAATATTTGATTCTGTCAAAGGCTATTTGGGTTAGCCTAGACTGGAGTTGGAATCATGGTTTTGGGAGCAGTTACCTCATCTCTCCATCTCGAGAGTCGAATTATGTCGACTCTCATATCATGAAGTTCGTCGAGCACTTGTTGGAATTCCGGAGAGATAGAAGAAGAGGACCCATGGCCCTGCTTGGCCTAAGGCTGCTAATATTGTCTGAATTGGCCCTTCTGGTCGTGGCATTGATATTGTTGTTGTTACAGTTACGGGTTCTGATAACCCGTACGGTACTGCTGACGTTGTTGCTACTGAGGCTGGTAGGTGGGTCGGGCTTGTGGTGGAAAAGGTTCGGAGTAGAGTTTTGATCTGAACGGTTGATAGGTTATAGGTTACCAAACTCCGTTTATCTCCATAACTTGCAGAGATTCCTCATAAATGGTTTGAATAGAGGTTACTTTAGTTTGATGGGAAAAGACTTGATCTCCCTCCAATGGCTCTTCTGCCCTACTCCTTGCCCTTGATTATAGTGAATTTGGTGTATGGGGGAAGGGGATGAAGTTAGGGAAGGTATTTGCATCTTGGATACGTTGTCAGCCAGTTCCTCTATTTGTTTAGGCAATTTAGCCAATTTCTTAATATCAGATGATTTATAGAGTTCATCCACCTTCTTATAAATATTATCGACCATAGTCAGTTTGTCAGCTATTATTCCCATATCAACACTCTGATCAGTCGTCAGATTATTTACCATCTTTTTAGAGCTGTCTATGTAAGCCCAGTAGGTTATCTGTGCATGGCTGAATTCAGCAAGTCCCTCGAACACCTTGTAGACGGTGTCCTCGTGGCGTCCCATATAGCTTCCTCCGTAGGATGCACTCACTAACCCTTAGGTCTCATGGTTTAGTCCACTAACAAGACTTTGGACCAGCATCATTTTGCTTATCCCGTGTCCTGGGCATATCCGGATTAGGTCTGTGAACCTTTCCTAGGTTTCATGGAATGGCTCGCTCGTGTGTTGGGTGAACATTGTGAGCTTGATCCTCATCTGATTAATTCTACTCACTGGTTAGAAGTTCTTTAAGAATAATGTCTTTAAGTTGGCCCATGTCGTGACCACTTCTCCTAAGTTCTTCAACCTGTAAGCCACCTTATCAGTCAAGGTAAAGGGGACAATTCTCAGTCTTATGTAGTCCTGGGTAATCCTAGGGTGGCATAGGTTATCGTAGACTTGCTCGAAGTCACGTAGCACGATATATGGTTCTTCATGATTATTTCCTCCAAATTTTGGCAACAATGCAAGGAAATGTGGTTTGTGTTCTAAGGCATCCTCGAGGGGTACTGACCTTAACCAATTATAGTCTTCATCTAATTTAGGGAGGTACGTATCTTCCATTGCAGCCTCACCTCATTGCATTTATGTCATCTGTGCTCTATGGAGTTCATTGTATTGTTCGGCAGCAATACTTCTAGCCAAAAGTGCACAAATAGGGTCAATGTTGATATCGCCCTTCTTTGAAGGCTTCTTGTCTCCTTCACCTTCAGATGCAAACAAATCTGAGTTAGGCTCGTTCTTGGAAGGTTAGGGGTTCTACCAAAGATGAAAGTTTCTTTGGCGGGAAAGGAGTAAGAGAGAGGGTTAGCCTGGGGTTGACTAATCCTTAATGGTGTGGGGTGAACCATGGTTTGGTGAAAAGGATTGTCTCCATACCATGGGGTTTCGAGAAGAGAGTCATCTCAAAACTGAGGAGATGAATTACTTGAGGAGCTCGGTCATTTGTTCGCAGAGTCCAGACGAAGAACTCTAGAAGAATCCATGGTACAAAGGAATTTCCATGGAGTATACAAATGTACAGAAGACCTATTCAAAACAAACACAATTCAAAACTCATCAATTTACCCACTCAACACTGGTGAAGGCACATCTCGGTCGCTTATCTTTACAATTTTAATTTAATGACAAAATAGTCTTTGAAAATTAAGCAGAGCTATTAGGTGCTGAAATATTTCACAAAGACTGTCCCGAGTTCAGACAACTAGTTCCACCTACTTTATGCCAGTATAGGTATAAGTACAGACTGTTTAAACGGCTACCCATGTTACTTGAGGACAGAACCTTACGCAATGTCCTCTAAACCACCCACTCTACCAAGGGAAGTTGAACTGTAAAACGGCTACCTGAAACCCTCCATGAGAAGTAGCTAATTATTTTTTAAAAAACAGTAGTTTGAGTGAAAATTTTCAATTTTTGGCTCTATCCTAAGTGTGCATTCTAAGTCCTTACAAATAATGAGTGGGTTATTATCCACCAGACACAAGGGTTAATTTTATGTCAATTTATTTACAGTCGTCTCGATTAACAATCCCAATTTTATATTAGGTTTATCATTGATGTTCTATCTGAGCACAAAAATACATGCCTAATGAGCAGTCCCAATTCCTTTAATTCCTATGTTGTAAAATTGAGGATGGAGCATCGAAAAAGCCAATGCAAGCGTGAATCAAAGATGTATGCTTAAGAGGAAGACTTACAGTGATTCCTCACGTTCTTCATGTGAGATGCAATACGAGAAATTGAAATTTATACTAAATGATATGTACAGATGAAATCGCCCTAAGCATATAGTTCTATTTGCAGGAAAGAATTGATTTAAAAATTTGGTTAAATTGAACAATCTACTAGTGCATATAGTTAGTGAAGAAGTGTAGCCTAAAAATTGTGAGCACAATCAAGAATAAATAAATAAGCGTATGTGTTCTTAAATCCTACGACACTCACGTCGGGTCCCAACCACACAAAAGGAGTTGAAAAAGACCCGACACACCACAAAGTTGTTCAGTCCGAATTATTACAAGGGTTCAAAGAGAAGGGTCTTGGGAATAATGTAGGAAATTAAATATAGACTACGCTCTCTCTCACAAAAAATTAAATTTCAATCTTCTTCACAGATCCTTGATTTATATCCCCAAAATTTGCACTGAGCAATCTTGGAAGAGAGAAATTATGGTTAGTATCAAAAGTGAGAGAGAAATGTAAAATGAAATGCAGAAGAAAGAAATGACACAAAAATAATTTCATAAAAATTAAATATAAAAAATAATTTAAAACCATAAAAATTCATCGTTCCTCGGTAATGGCACCATTTGATGAATGCATAATTCGCCTCTTTAATAATCGATAATTGTAGTATAGAAGACAAAAAGCAGTCGATCAAAAACCACAATCTTCGAATGTTGTGGAATATTTTTACTTGGAAAGTGTACCAAGGTCGAATACAGGGAATGATGACTTTTAGTTCCGTGGTCCTAAATTAAATTAAATAATTAATTAGTTGCTCGATTAATTTTCTATGTCAGAAAACTATAATACAATGCAATGCAGATGTGAAGAAATAAACAAAGAGAATGATGCTAAGGATCTGTAAATTTATATGTATTAAATCATCAATGATATGATCAATGAATCCTCAAAATTAATCACAGATCAAAAGAGGTTAAATCCAAAAATATTTATCAGTTAGAGTACAAGGTTGCATGTGACCACAATGAATAAATTTAGATTTCAAGCTTTTATTACCTGCAATATTATTCCACAAATAAATAATTCTTAAACCATAAGGAAGTCAGGAAATACACTATTCAAGCCTCCTCCATATAGCTCCTACAAAGAGATCAAATTCCTT
Source organism: Ottelia alismoides (assembly GCA_037367405.1). Taxonomy (NCBI): domain Eukaryota; kingdom Viridiplantae; phylum Streptophyta; class Magnoliopsida; order Alismatales; family Hydrocharitaceae; genus Ottelia; species Ottelia alismoides. Next base: position 954,281 of record JAZKJV010009069.1, on the reverse strand, counting down.
GAACTTTAAAATTCTATTCGATAATGCTAAACAATTCATGAATCACCAAAAATATTTGATAATCTATACGTGATCATAATAAAGACATCTGTCAATTTCAATTCAAGAACCAAAATTCACAATATCATTGGTGCTCAATTTTCTCACTGTAATAAAATGATTCTACAGATATTTAATCAGATCATGCTTTAAATATCTTCACACAAATCCCTGCAAATAAAGTCAGAAATTTTTCATTATGAAATGGCACAAATATGTCAAGAAGCAGCCTGCATAGATAAAATCACTTTTCGAATAAGAAACAATCAATAATGATCTTCAGATTATTCCACAATTCAAATAATATGACAGGGCACGGAAATAGCTTCAAATCGACACATTATGATCTAGAAACGGAGTTTGTATTAGAAATATATGATTAAAAAAACTTAGGGACTAAAATGCAATAAAAAGTTAAGATTTATTCTCAATTAGCTCCCTGGAGGGCATATCTGCAATTTACAAAACTCGCAAGGGGTTTGATGTAATTTCACCAGCTTGTCACGTTCCCAGCACGTGATGCTGACATCAACGATGGGCAGGGGTCTTAACGCAATTATAAGGAACTCTGAGGGGGTCTCTACAATTTTTCCACCTTAAGGTTCATAGTGAGGCGCATGCTTGGTCGAGGCTCGGGTGTCAAGCCAAAGGCTTGGAGTTCCGATGCGGAGGCGTGGACCGATTCGAAGGCTGGGGAGTCTGAGCCTACGCATGGCGACGGCAGGGAGGTCCGGGAGACCGAGCCTCAGGCGTGGAGGGGTGGCTCGGTGGAAAAGCATGGTGGCGGGTGGGCCGTTGGATCAAGGGGGCTAATGCCCTGATCCAGGTGGTGGCGCGCGGCGGGTGCGGTGAGGACGAAGACACTGAGGAGCTGGAAGCTTCTTGGTGGCGAGTTGATGTAGGACAGTGATGGAGCTCTGACAGCTGACCTCGTAGAGAGTAGACTTGTAGTATTAGTGGGGAAACAGATGATGAGGCAAGTTTGATCTCAAGCCCAATTACGGAAAGAGGATTGATTGAGGCGGAGATCCTATGCGAGCGGGGGAGATAGAGGATCTGGAGCTCGACTCTTTGCAAGAGTAGGGGTGGATTTGGGATACTAAGTTTGATGGAGATGGGAGAGGGTGGAGGATCGACAGAAGGAGGCGGAGGTGGTGTCGACTCCCCTGAAGGGGAGGAGCGGAGAAGCTCCTGGGTGTCTTTACTCAAGGACCCTTGGCGAAGGAGGTCCATGCTCTGCAGAACAGTGATGGCGTTCTGCAATAGGGAGTAAGCTCCGTAGACCATGTTGACGGCTCGAACATGGAATGCAGGGCTAATATCACTAGCCCTTGCAATGAGCTCGAAATAATGGTAAATGAGGCTGCCAAGGGTGGATGGAAGTGGTGTCTTACAGGAGCGAGGGACCGTTATGCGGAGGCGGTTGTCCTCATAACGGCCAGAGAAAAGGGTGATGGAGAGGCGATCGTTACGCGGAGGAGCGGGTAGAGGCGTTTGCAATGCCTGCGAGTGGTGGGGTTGCAGTTCGCAATGGCTAGGGAAGAGGAAGGGGGTCACGTGCTAGGCACGTGACCCGGGGGACGAGAGAAGAGAGGTGGAGTGGGGTACCACGTGTCACCCCAAAAAATTTCAAAAATAAAAGAGAGAAGAAAATAGAAAAGAAATAGAAGGAGAAATCTGATTGAAAATTTTACTTCATGAATTGTTCGTCTCGACGAGATCTACAACTTTTCAAGGACCCAGGAGCAAAAGAGGTCATCTGTACGAAGTGGTATTTTTGGTGGTCTCCAAGTGTATAGAAAACCTATTTTTTCGGAGATTTGTAATTTTTTATGGTTTTTAAAATAGGATAAAAATTATAGAAAAATACTATAATATACAAGAAAATTAATTACACAGTAATATCATTTTTTGGGATTTTTAATAAATAGGAAAATAAGGAAATAAAATAGAGGTACAAAATACACAAATTTTGTACAGACTCACAACGGACACTCGGACACAGTCAGTTTCTTTCAATCTTGATTTCGATTTGGATTTTTAATATGTTTGATAAAACTTTCATCAAAGAACATAAATGAAGAAGAAATAAAATCAAAAGGATTAATTATATACATAAAAACTCACGTTAAAAATAGCAACAAGTTAAAACGCGCAAAAGAGGCCCAAAACCAACTTTCACGTATGAGCTCCGAATTTTACGAAATTGATCTAGTTTTGAAGGTATTTGAAAATGGAGTATTTCAAAAGTAAGTAGACCAAAATTGGACACTGTATGAGGAAGATATGTGCTTTTTAGTCCGTCAGATGTGAAAGTAGACTTTGGGATTATTTGACACTTATTTGAGTTAGTATTTTTTTATTTAACATTGTTAGTAATATCTATACAAAGGGGGTGGTTTGGGTTCAATCGTTGTTAGGATGAATTACTTAAAAATATGGAAAGTTAGCAACTTTTTAGGGTAATTTACACTTGGGATTCTTAATGCAATTATGCATGATGAAATCCAAATATTATTTACACAAGTATGAATGCTAATGATGCTCTATTAGTTATTAAATGCAAATGATTTGTGGGGAACAAAGCCTAATAAATCAATTTTTGCATGATGAATACGAGATTCATCAATGCCACACCTTCTAAACCCTTGTACGTATCGTAGATTCATCCTTAATCACCGAACAATAAGGATACTTAGCTCTAACTATAAATAAAACCCAAACTTGCTCCTTCCATTTTTAATCCCTCTCTAAGGTCTGAATCGAGTCTAGGTGATTTGAGAGTGTGTCACCTATGACAGAGGTGGGTTCCCCGCACCTAGGAGCTCGTCAGGTAGAGGAGAGGAGCTCCACGGTGGTCCTTCGACCATCCTACTCCTTGCTTCATCGTAGGTATAAAAGCTGCGTAATTTCTTTTCTTAGGTATAATCAGGTAACATTGTTTTATTTTTGTTCTTAGTTTAGCTTTACACATATTAGATTAGCTTAGTTTCCAATCTTAGCGATCGCCGGAGCTGCTAGGGCTCCAGCCATTTCCAAAAGTTCTATGCTTCTTCCGACCACCAGGATCACCTCATATCAGTCACCATCTTGTTCTTCAACTAATCAAACCATCAGACCAATCAGATCGAGCCTCGATATAGGAATTGAGGGTCATCCTCCGCCCTTTGTCGGACCCTCTCCGCCCACCATCACCCTTATGTGAACCAGCTTCATTTCTAGCCGAGGTGCATCACTTCATGCTATGAAATGTTTTCATGTTGCTTTTAGCGATAGCAAACCCTTCTTGGGTCGACTTTGACTCTATAGGAGACTCTCCAAGTGCTCCATCTAGACCCCAATACTTGGTCATGGCCCTTCCTAAGCACGTCAGCCGTTGCGGACATCCAACCCTGAGGTGTAGAACCTAAGACCTTCATAAGAGACTGTCGGATGGAGGTGAATCAGACGATCGAAGGACGGGGTGAGGACTGGTTCTTCCTCGTTCTTCCTAAAGTGTAACCACCGTTGGATAAAGGGGTGCACCTAGTTCTAACCTTAGCCCATGATTGAGCGGCGAAGAGATACGGTGTTGGACCATCCAATGCCTTCAAGTGAAACAATCAGGTCATTCGGTCAGCGCCTAATATGGGTATTTTACCCATAACCTCCTTCGCTTTCTTTCATTTCATTTTGAGTATACTAAATGTATTCCGGAGTGTAAATATTTTAGTAAATGTTACAATAAACCCCCCAAATTTTCTTGTATTTGTCACATGGGGTACCGCGTGAGGTGGGCAATTTACGTGCATACCCCTCTGATTTTCTACATTTATATGTAGTCCAAGAAATTGTATATGTAGTTTATATTTATGTGGATAAATTGCACAAAGGACCAAATATTTTGTCTATTTGCATATATACCCCTCCCAAGTTATATATTTTTGTATTTGCGTAAAAATTGCATAAATGCCTTTGGATTTTATATTGATGGTTATGAAATGAAGAATACTTATATTATAATTGCAATTTGGTCCCTACTCATAAATGCATTGAATTTTCTTGGGATTTTTGTGAAAATAGCTCCTATTTGATTTTTATTTTGAAAAATTATAGTCAATGTTTGGGCTGGTGTATTTAATTGTCATGATATTTAATTTGGATTTCAAGGAATTTGGCGATTTATTAAAAATATAATGGTGCCTTCATTTTCCCTATTTATACATAAAAATTAGAAAAACAATATTAAAATGCCTTCAAAAATGACAAGAAAATTATATGTTGTCTATGATCCTATATTAACTCCAGACCAAAAATCCCTAAAAAAAGAAAATAAAAAATCATAAAAATTAAAAAGCTCCAAAATCTAGTAAATAAATAAATAAATATATATATATATATATATAATTTACAAAAACCTCGAAAGTATTTATTTTTACTCTTGGATTTTCTTTATATTAATGTCCATCTATTAAAATTGGATTGATGAATTATGGACCTTATTTGTTATTTTTAATCTTCAATTCCACGAGCTTATCTATTTAATCCCTGATTCGGGATGTTTTTTACTTTAAGAAACCATTAAATTGTTAAACATTCCAAAAAAACACAAAAAGACATGAGAAAAGTAATTAAATCCGATAAATACTTTATTCCCTATATTTTATTTGTTTTTATTAGTTTGTATAAGTATTTAACACTAAATTGTATATATAACCTTATATATACTTCTATATTATATACTTAATTAAAAAAACTAAATAAAAATCAGAAAATATATGAAATAATATATTATTCATACTTATATACATATATGTATATATACATTAATATATATATACATATAGATATCTATGTATTTGCAAATTTGTGAGTGTCGTATACGTGTATCTATCCCTATGTGTGTATATAGATGTATATATGTATTAATCTTATATATATATAGAGAGAGAGATTATATTATTAAATATACCAAAATCCTATTTAGTTTCATTAAAAAAATATAAAATATAAATAAAACCACATAATGAATAAAGCTAAACATGTACAAAATAGAAATAATCGTAGGCTACCTAACTTGCTCTTCGTGGTTAGCTCTCTACACATACTTGCACACTATACACTTTTATTGTAGAGTTATAATAAATTTTAACTTACAATTTTGTTATTGATTGATTAATTTATTTTTCGGGTTAATGTTGACTGAATCAGGATTTCGTTTGAGGTCGCTTGGATGATTATTGGTCCTCCTTGTGGATAGACAAGACCTCGGCTAAAATCTAGCTGACTAATGACACATTTTAATTATTTTTACACTTGTATATTCCTTATTTAATTAATAAAAAATCACTTAAATTAACCACAATTAATCCTTAACATTTTTATTACATTATTTATAACATTCAAATCAATTTGGATTTGTTATCTAATATATTTGACATTTTATTGATTTTGTGTTGTATAGCCTATTATGTCCTTCTTGCGCTCATCCCGATTGGCTGGCCTGGGTTTGTTGACCTGGGTCAACTTCCTTTTCCGCCCCTAACACTGTGTTGCTCACCGCCAGCACCTCTCTTCTCAAAATTTCCCCACGCGCTACGTCTTGGACAGGCAAGCCCACAACGAGCCATTATGCAATAAATGTTATTGCAAATATCATTCCCTGATCTGAAATGAAGAATAACTAATTTGTATAATAGGTCCCTTAGCATAATTAAGGTTATGAACCGTGGCCATCTTAATGATCAGACAACTGTTGAATCAATTGTTGAATCATAGAGGCCAATCCTTGGACAAATATTTAATGATTTAGATCGAGGACTCATCAAGCACCATCAAGTGATTATTAAGAGAGGATCTCCAGCCTGAGAAGGAGATGGCAATACTTTCTCTAAAGGTTGATATCTGACCGACCTCTTTATGCATGTCCTATGTATAGGAATGGAGATTCAGAGGTGTTAGATTAGTTAGGTCAAAGAGTTGACTTAATGAGATCGAGATAACCAAAGACCTATGTTGTATACTGTCATGCAATAGGCACACATCCTCTGACCAAAGACAAATGTGTTACTATATGTCTGAGTATGTACATGTTGCAAACTAGTAGGTTGATGACCTAATAAAGGTCTATACATCAACGTGCTGGTCTGTATAAAAGGGCATATGAGTAATACGATCTCTCAAAGGGATCATACAAATTCATTTCCTTAACTAGAAGACAAGAGCTCACTCATGAGATGTTGGGGAGAATCAGATTATGTGCACGTTCATCTTGCTTTCAAAGCTTGACTGAATTTATAAGTTTTATATATTCTTTTCGAAAGTATACGATCAACACCTAGGAATGATATATACTTTTGGAAAGTATATAATCAATACCAATTCCCGATAGTCAAATGAGAAACTTAATCATAAAATCCTGAAGGAGACAATCTAAAAGAGATCTAGAACTTCGAGTTTAATATGGGTCTTCTAATATGTAGGATGTACAAGTATTAGGAACACATGAGGGTGATATGATCAAAAACGATTGTATAAGCATGACGCTTCCATTCTGAGGGAATGATGAAATAGGTCTGTATTTTAGTGACTCCTCTCATAGAGAACTAATATGATCTTTGTCCAGATGTTGGACCTTGATAAGAATGTAATTCAGTTACAATGAGAAGAATTGATTTGCGGTCTTGATCTAATAAAGCATCTATGAGAGGTCCGCAACATCTGGATTTGAGATATGATCTCAATATCCAAGTCATTATACATGGAACAATACAATTGCCCATCCTTATCTCCAAGTATCCAAGGAGAAAGCACATTATTCTTGAAAGAGTTCAAGAATAATTTCTATGTTTATAATGTTTCTAAGCATTGAGAAATGAATAAATAAATGTCATTTAATTATAATGAATAATATGAATTTGATTCATATTATTTAGCCATATAAAGAGAGTTATCTAAGATAATTAAATGTGATTTAATTATCAAAGATGTGAATAATGTGAATGCTATTCATTTTATTTGGGCACCTAAGAATAAATATCCAAGATGATTAAATATGATTTAATTATAAAGGATATGATTAATGTGGATATCACTATCCACAATAATCATGGATATTATAAATATGATTTATAATATGATGGATAGATTTAACTGTAAATAGAATTTACAAATTATATCTTGTTGTGAATGGGATTCACAATAAATAATTAATTGAAAATGTAATTTACATATTATGTTGGATATATGAATATGATTAATATTTATTGATGGCATGGTTGAAGTTTTCACAAATTTAATTTGGAATTATTTTTGTGGAGATAAATGCAACAATTGTTACTGTAAATTAATTAATACATACAGATAAAGGAATATATTATCTCTTTAGTGGTGACCATCCACCTTGATTAGTTCAAGGCGGGTTATAGTAAAGAGACTTTGTCTTATATATTATCTATGTATATTAATTAATTTTAAAATGAATTAATTATTATCTTGAAAGGGATAAAGATAATTTGTTTTGAACTAATTTTTTTTGTTTTCAGAGCAACAAATCATGACAATTGATTAATAATCTACACCATAGATTAAGAGAGCACATGGATTAAGATCCATGTGCATGTAACTAGTAAAAAAGGATAGATAGCCTTTGCCTTTGAAGAACACATATAATTACAAAAGGAATTAAATTCTTCCCATATCTCTTTCTTTACGCGCCTTCTCTCCTTCTCTCTCATTGTGGTCTTCCACTATGGAGCCCTAGACAGAGTCGCCATGCATGTAGCATCGTCGTTATGCTGTCGAATTGTTTACTTGTGGATCTCTGTCTCCTTCGTTGTGCCTCGCTTGTGCTGAAGTTATTGGATCTCGTGTGACGAGTTCAGGAGATTCACCGCCTAGATCATCGACATGGATTGCGAGGAGCACGCATCTCATCAACGCGTTCGCAAGCATCTCCTCTGTTAAATCGGACTTGAGAGGGCTCTTCGTTTAGAGACTCAATCCCAGCCATACCTCAAGAGGTAAACCTAATACTTTTTTGTTGTTTAGATGAAACTATCCAAGAAGTGTTCTTGGATCATGTTGTCACATCGTTGAAAATTTTCAAATTGTTCTTCCTCGATGGAATCCTCACGTTTCCGTGATGCACTTAATGATATTCCCATAACCTTCAAGTGGTATCAGAGCCACAGGTTGGAGGTTTTTGATATGATACATAAATCGAAGATGACGGGCCTTTTTTGGTTGTGTGATGTCTCATCGCATTTCATTCACACAATCATGTTTAATGTGCATTTTTTTGCCTGGATTAAAAGTGTTTAAACATGTGACTTCACTTGGATAAAGATTAAAATTAAATAAGGAAACCATGGAATTTGAGTTTGCATAATTTGGAAACCGATTTCTCAAGTTATGATCAATTTAATGAATATGTATCCACTGTTTCGGGGATGGCGAGTCTTGACATAATTAAATAATTAATTACAGTTGTATTTCATATAGATGCGTGAATATCACTTGGATTCTGTTATAAATCAAATTGGAAAATAAAATAAATTTAGTTTTCTATATTTGGATTTAAATTGATTGAGATATGCAAATTTTAGTAAGTAGGGGTCATTGTTTGAAATTACATACTTGATCGTGAAACTTGTGATTGTCATTCAACTAAATTCACGAAAGTTAATGATTAATTTCTTGAGATAATTATTTATGAATATCTTTTAAATATAAAATATGATGATTATTTCCTTGAATCACATTTACCATAACCAAAACTTTATTAGATATGATCTGGATCACATTTGGTTACATGAACCTTCCAACAAACATTGATTCTTGAATATGATTGGGAATTTATTTAGAAAATCTCCTTGTAGTGTTAATCAAATTATTATTATATGGTATAAATTCAGTTGAAATACCGATTATCAACTCAAGTATAAAGTGTTCAATTGGTAATATCCTGACTAGAGGTGGATATGGTGTCCAGTTGCGGAGCGTTGGGGTAGCAGGTTGCTTCGTGAATTGTTTGTCCCACTCCTGTCGGTACTGGCCATGATAGCAGGTATAGAAGGGATAGTGTTTGAAGGGATCATGATGAATTTTTCTATTTAATAAATTTCTAATAATACGTATTTTTGAGATAATACGATCCTTTAAGTATCAACAACGTTTGTTGGTTGATTAATTAAATTGATAATTGATTTAATATCATTAAATGAATTAGATCCGATTAAAATTAAAACACTCTATTAAGAATAGAGTTGTTATTTCCCTTGGAATAATAATTTATGTGAATATAATTCATAATAACTAATTAGAATTTGAGCATGTTATGGAGGATCGCATAAGTGACATCCATGGTCTCTCGTCAAGGCGAAGGGTTCCGTCGTCAGGGATTGTATGTAGGAGATGCCTGTCTGAAGTGACAGCTCCTACATACAAGCGTGTCTGGATCATGCTCTTTGTTTCTCGAACGAGTAAGGTCATATGTGTAGTGACCCCAATATCGGGTCCTCATATTATTGGGGTGATATTGTATCGTGCATAGCGAGTTCTAATCCTGTTGACAGTTGGTTCGATTAACGATGGGTTAACATCACCTTAGGGGTGGTGGGCACGAGTGGTAAAGATCGAATTGGGAATGCAAATTGGATTGCGAGGCGAAATGTGTTCCATGTTCTTTTTTCCGAGTTACATGTTCTCATATTGGTATGTAACAAAGATAAAAAAAGAGATCCCAGATCATGCTTGAGATATAATGGCAAGTATATCTCTTACATTGAATGTGATTAAGGGATTGAACATTCAATGTTGACTAGGCAAGACAACTTCATATAAAAATTCTTATATCAAAGTAAAATATGTATATATATTTATCTATTTATGAAAATTTCTTATTTCAGATAATCCTTCATTAAACCACTCAATACTATATTCAATAATACCTAGTAAAATGTCATGGATTGGATCAATGTTCAAGATATTGTACTTGTAGTTGGAGACATAGTGTATGTGGTTGCATTGTGCATGTTTCCTCGTAATAATGAGGAATGACAATTAACTTGACAATAGGATAATGACCTAGAGTTTGTGTTTCTATATCGTCTTGATCTCTCATCGAATGTACTTTGGAAGTGACTGATGATTATCGTAATTGTCAAATAATCCCTATATAATCTAAGAAGATGTTCTGGCATAGATATGTGCTCTCGACATTTAATCATGAATGACATGGTTCACTACGTCATGCAAAATGGTGGCTCTATAACATATAATGTATTTAAAATGTTTGAGTACCTACCTGAACCAAAGTTTTTTTGGGTTTAGATGGATGTAGATACGATGAGTGTCATCATTCTACTCTCTATACTCATGTCATTCATGAAACTTCGCAACATTAATATTGTATGAATTGAATGAAATATGTACAAATGTTGAAATACTCTTATATTGAAATCTTTTGAATTCAATATAAGAGATCCTTTGCCTTAAGCAATGGTTGTTTATAGATGAAAGGAGCGCAATGGAAGCATGGGTCTGACCCAAGTAAGAAGGAAAGTCAAAGAGTTTACTATACATCCGTAACTTCCATATCACATCTAAAGTGTTGGATAAATGGCAATACTGCAATAAGCTGATGTATTGATAATATGACTATTAAGTCTATCTAGTATCCTTAGAGAAGGACTCGACTAGTGCATCGAAATAATCTATATCTACATATCATCATTGAAATTGACTTACTTATTGTATAAGATTAAAAGTCTAATATTTGTATCTCATTCTTCTAATAACACTTATTATTGGTTGCATATGTATTAGAGGATTAGAAAAATTGATCTTAAGGTTTAATAGTCATCTCCATGAATATTGATGCAATTGTTGCAACAATCTCTTTTGGATAAATAGACTTCATATTTTCAGTGGGAGAGCCCTTAATCTTAAAGAATGTCTCTATGACTTAGATATTAGAATGCACTTATTGTTTATTTCAAAATGTTGGAAATAAACAATAATTTTGGAATAGACATATCATAAAGAGTTTTGATGGATGTATATTTTAGATAGTAATCTAATATCTAGAGGACAATACTAAATTAGAAATTTAATGAATGATTCATTACCATTTCTAAATAATGAAAATTAAACCTTAAAAATATAAAAAAGAGAATAAAGATCATTTGACAATGATCTGGCATCAAGCCTTGGACATATGTCTGTTTATGAGATCAATAGACAAATAAGCGATGAAACTTTAGATTGTATGAAATATAAAATCTTACATACTTGTGAATATTGTATTCAAAAGTAAAAATATCCAATGCGCCCTTCTTTAGGATTGATGTTAGATGCCAAGGTATTCAAGATCACATATATAATGATGTATGTGGATCATCTATATCACAATGAACATTAACGATATGTGATATCAATTAATGATATTTGTTATATGAGATTTCTTCCCTTCACCTTAGAAAGCTTTGAAATGTTCGAAGATTTCACAATTTTAGTTTAGAACCAAAGTTTGAAGGAAGATGAAATGATTTGATCTAACCTAGGTAACAAGTACTTATTAGATGGATTCAAGGAATACCTTATAGAGAAAGGAATATATTTCCTATCTCAATACTCCTAATGTACCTTAACTCAATAGAGTTGTAGTGAGATAAGATTGGATCATGTGTGACATGATTTGATCAATGACGAATCTTAGCATAATTACCTCTTAGTTTCCCGGTATATATATAGTAGAGACTACAATATATATCGCGAATTAGGCTATATGCAAGTAAGCTGGAATCTAGCACAACAAAGTGCTACTTCATTAGGAAAATAAAGGATGGTATTGGATACCTACTTTATGACCTTTAGATTCTTAAAAGATTTCATCTCTAAGGATATGATTCTTAGATGATGAATCTCTTGAGAATCAAGATGAAAATGAAGTGAAGGAACTCATTTAATCTTGAGAAGATAATGAGGCTCTTGAAATCCAAAACATAAAGGACACTCAAAGATGAAACACTTACACCTCTTCAAATGAGTTTAAGGATTGATTCCATATGTCATTTAAGTCTGACAATTATCTTACTTCATGTGATGAAGCTTCTAAAGATCATGACATGGAATGTTGGATGTGAGCAATAATGTCTAAAGTATACTTCACATACAAGTGTTGTGCATGGACCCTCGAGGATCCACCTATAAGGGTACGACTTGTTAGGTTTAAATGGATCTCCAAGAGAAAGAGGGAACTTGATGAGAAGGTAGGGACCTTCAAAGAACAGTTCGTATCCTCATAATACATATAGAAAGAAGACATCGCTTGTGATGATACTTGCTTTTTAATGACCTTGCTTAAACTCATCATAATATTGCTAACTATTGCTACACTACATGACTATGACATCTTCAAGATGTGAGTCAAGATTGCATTCCTCTATGAATTCCTCTCTGATGATATTCATATGAAGTAGCCCTAGGGCTTCATAGTTGAGGAAGGTAATATGTGCAAGCTAAAGGAACTCCATCTATGGACTCAAATAATCTTCTTGTAGTTGGAACATTGGATTTGATGAAATTCAAAATGTTATGATTACAGATAGAATCTTAATAAACCATGTGAAGCTTAGTGGGAGTGCCATTGTGTTCATTGTGCTAAATGTAGATGATGTCCTAATCATTTAGAATGATATAAGTATAATAATAAGTGTTTTATAGATTATTCCATACATTGAGATATGATCTCAAGGATACCTCTGAGATCTTAGTTCTGAAGTTGTTTAGAAGCAAAGAGAATATTGAGACCGTCACATTAGTAGCGCACCTTGGACTTGTCCCATTTTCTAGAAAATTCCAAGAAAGGCTTCTTTCCCTCAAGATATGGTACTCACCTATCTAACAGGATATCACCTCAAGGAGTTGAGGATGTGAATGCTAAAACTGGTTGCTCTTGTGCATCTGTTATGAGAAGCTGGGTGTATGTTATATATGTACAAAAGGCAGATGTCTGCAATGCACTGGGGGTAGCAAACGGTTACTACTCATACTATGGAAATAAAACACTTGATTACAGTAATAATAATATCTTCAAAGAGGACAAGACTTTCAAGATATTGGTCTCTATTTATTATCTTCAAGAACTTAAGACCTTACAGATCGAGGTCTAAAAGGTCTTAACTGCGGATACCTTAGGAGATAGAGATCTCCTAGAATAAGGGTGTCCTAATAAGGATAATGGAAATATAGGTTATAATAATTAACGAGTTGTAGTGTCAAAGGACACTAGAACTTACAATATTGAATATTCGTTGTATAAGATGCAACATTCGCATTAGATGCGAGCACTATTACAAGGAGATATGCAAGTATCGTAAAAGGGCTTGGCGTAGTCTCTTTGGAACAGAGTGATTGATTGGCTTACCTAGTTATTTATTTAAATAGCCTATGATTGTCACATGAGTGTGGGTTTAAAGATTAGCTCATTAATGGCTCTTTGGTCTAGTGGGAGATTGTTAGACATGCGAGCCCACGACGAGCCATTATGCAATAAATGCTATTACAAATATCATTCCCATATCTGAAATGAAGAATAATGCATAATAGGTCCCTTAGTACAATTAGGGTTATGTACCATGGCCATCTTGAGGATCATATTGTTCTTGATTCAATAGTTGAATCATGGAGGTTGGTCCTTGGATGGGTATCTAAAGAGTTAGATCGAGGACTCATCAAGCATCATCAAATGATTATTAAAATAGGATCTCCATCCTTAGGAGGAGATCGTAATCCTTTCTCTAAAGGCCAAGATTTAACCGAACACTTTATGTGGGTCCTCTGCATAGGAATAGAGAGATGTATACGATTAGTTAGGTCAAAGAGTTGACTTAACGAGATCGAGATAGACAAAGACCTAAGTCGTATACTGTCACAGTATATGTATGCATCCTCTAACTAGAGATAGATGTGTTATTATATGTCTGAGTATGTACCTTGGCATAACAGTAGGTTGATGACCTAACCAATGTCTATACACTGGCATGCAGGTGTGTATAAGAGGGCATATGAGTAATACGATCTCTCAAAGGGATCATATAGGTTCATTTACTGAACTGGAAGACATGTGCTCACTCGTAAGATATTAGGAAGAATAAAATTCCGTGCACGATCATCTCACTTTCGAAGCCTTACCGAATTTGTAAGTTTGATATATGCTTTTGGAAAGTATATGATCAACACCTAGGTATGATATATGCTTTTGGAAAGTATATGATCAATACCAACTCCCAATAGTCAAATGTGAAACATAATGATAAAACCCTGAAGGAGATAGTCTAAAAGAGATCTAAAACTTCGAGTTTAATCTGGGTCTTCCATTATGTAGGATATATAGGTATTAGGAATACCTAAGGATTATGTTATCATAAAATATTTTATAACCATGACGCTTCCATTCCGAGGGAGTGATGAAATAGGTCAGGATTTTAGTGACTCCTCTCATAGAGAAGTAATCTGATCTTTGTCCAAATGTTGGACCTTGATCTGAATGTGAATCAGATACAATGAGAAGATTCTATTTACGATCTTTATTTAATCAAGCATCTATGAGAGATCCGCAAGATCTGGATTTGAGATGTGATCTCTATATCCAAGTCACTATACGTTGAATAATATAATTGCCCTGTCCTTATCTCCAAGTATCCGCGTAGAAAACACATTATTCTTAAAAGAGTTCAAGAATAATTTCATTGTTGATAATGTACTTAAGCATTGAGAAATGGATAATTAGATGTGATTTGATTACCATGAATAATATGAATTTGATTCAAATTATTTGTCCATATAAGGAGAGTTATCAAAGATAATTAAATGTTATTTAATTATTGAAGATGTGAAAAATGTGAATGTGATTCATGTTATTTGGGCACCTGAGAATAAAGATCCAAGATGATTAAATATTATTTAATTATCAAGGATATGATTAATTTGGATATCACTATCCACAATAATCATGGATTATAAATATAATTTATAATGTCACGGATAGATTTAATTGTAAATAGAATTTACGAATTATATGTTATTGTGAATGTAATTCACAATAAACAATTAATTGTAAATCTAATTTACATATTATGTGGGATATCTGAATATGATTCATATTTATCAACGGAATGGTTGAATTTTTCACAAATTTAATTTGGAATTATTTTTGTGAAGATAAATGCAATAATTGTTATTGCATATTACTTAGTAAATATATAGATAAATGAAGATATTATCTCTTTAATGGTGACCGTCCACCTTGACTTGTGCCGGGGGGGGGACCACCATATTTATAGTAAAGAGACTTTGTCTTCTATATTATCTATGTATATTACTTAATTCTAAAATGAATTAATTATTATCTTGAAAGGGTTAAAGTTAATTTGTTTTGAACTAATTGTTGTTGTTTTTGGAGCAACAAATCATGACCATTGATTAATAAACTTTTATTCTACACCATAGATTAAGAGAGCACATGTATTGACATCCATGTGCATTCAACTAGAATAAAAGGAAAGGTAGCGCTTGACTTTGAAGAACACATATAATTCCAAAAGGAATTAAACTCTCTCCACATCTCTTTCTTTGCATGCCATGTCTCTCTATCAATGTGGTCGTCCAATATGGAGCCCTAGATAGAGTAGCCATCCCTGTAGCATCATTATGATGTCGGATTGTTTGCATGTTGATGTGTGTTTCCTTCGGTGTGCCTCGCTCGTGAAGAAGTTATTGGTTCTCTTGTGACGAGATTAGGAGATTCACTGCTTGGATCATCAGCATAGATTGGGAGGAGCACGCATCTCATCAACATGCTCGCAAGTGTCTCCTCCATTGGATCAGACTTAGACAAGAGGTCTCGTCGTTTAGATACTTGATCACAACCATGCTTTAAGAGGTAAACCAAATACTTGTTTGTGGTTTAGATGAAACAATCTGAGAAGTGTTCTTGGATAATGTGGTCTCATCGTTGAAAATTTTAAAATTCTGCTACCTCGATGTGATGCTCACACTTCCGTGATGTGCTTGAAGATTTTACATATCCTTCACTATTATCTTCAATCACTCCACGTTCTTCTCCTAATTTCTAGCCCTAATAACTAACTCCACTTCCAGCCCATTCACCCGTTGAAATTTCCTCAATTTGTTCGCATTTTAAAAATCAATAGTTTTTGAGATTTGTGCCTTTATATATTCCTCCATCATCCCCCATCGTCTCTTGATCCGATTTTAGTCCTAAAATCTCCGATATCGTGTAAGAGAGTGTCTACTCTAGTTATATGGGAGACAACTGCCGATAAGGAGTGTGATTTAGTTGTTCGATTTGTAATCCAAACCACTCGGTGGATCATCTCTGGTGTGGATTGGCCTCTCTGACACTAGCAGCATATCGAGGATGATCATCTCCATTCCTTTCACCTTAGGTTGCAATAGGTCTAATTCATTTAGATTTTAGCATTTAATTTTTCCTTTGATTATTCACTTAATTAAATTTGAGTTTCCATCATCTTCCTCCGATCTATATGATCAGAGGTGTTCTGATCATCTACACGAACACCCGACTCGACCTTCGTTCTCACCACCCCTTTCTCCATCTTCTTCCACATCTAAACTCCCTTAGGTCACACCAGATCCGAGGAATGACCTCCTCTCTGACGACCTTCGTCGTAGGGCCACATAAATTCAACAATTCCCTCATTTTCTACCTAATAAGAGTTGTCAGAGCATCGTTTTCGAGCATGGAGTTCATTGTAGGTCTCAAGGACAAATCTAAGAGCGCGTAGTGCGATATGGATGTCCACGTGGAGCTTCTAACCTTTTGACCTCTAGATTTTACCTCAGCTACCGCTGACCTCCATTGAGCCTTCGAATTTATAGAGGAGGAACGCAAGAGAGAACCACATATTTCAGATGTTGCCGTGGATGGAGAATGGTTGTGCTTCGGCTGGTCAAAGTTCACCTATGACCAAATTCATCTTCGTTCTTCCATGTGTCGTAAGAGACATTAGATCAAGAACAGAATGTCCAGTCACAATCTCAACAATCTTAAAAGTGCCAATTTTTCGTCATTTTTTTGAAGATCCCAATTTAATTTGTGCAGCTCGAGTGTGCTTCATTATCAGCCATCAAATCAGAGAGCCAACACATAACAACCATCCAATATCCCATGTGTATTAGGGTAATTTTGTGCTACATACCCTACAATGATTTCATTTTATAAATAAGTCCCTTTGGAACACGTGTCTGGCTATCGTTACATAAACATTTGCACTTAATTTCCTTCTTTTTGTTTGATTAACGTTATAATCCTATTTGAACTATGTGCGTGCCACACACGTGATGTTTTGTGAAAATTGCACTAAAGAGCGTGCATGTTACGTATTATTGATAGGTCCCTGAAAATAATTTAAGGTCCAATCCGGCACGACTCATGTGTGTCCGCCTGTTGATTTGGACATTTTACACATTAGAACCTGTACTTTTTTACTGTGTTACCATCTAATATATAAATTAGTTTACATTTCATTGTGGTCCCTGTACGCCAGAACATTATTTTGCATGTTAAAATCACATTAAAAATAGCAAAACCTATTTGAAAAATCCACAGAAATCATGTTATCTTCCTGTTAATTAGATCTTGCATCATTAATTTTTATTTTGCATTTAGATCATTTTTATTATTTTTAATAATTCAAAAACTCCAAAAATATTCCCTGATTGCATTTAAAACCAATCTAAATATATAAAAACTCTCAAAAAATCATAAAAAAAATTATTTTCTGTTTATTCTTATCTACTTTAATTACTGTACCATTTTCATATTTATATTCCTCAAAAAAACCAAAAAAGCAAAACATCAAAAGCATAAAAAATCATTTTAAATCAATATAAAATAAAAAAATGCAAAATTACTTTATGGAAAATATGTAAGTTCCCCTTTCTGTTAGTTGGCATTTCATCCATTTTTTTATTTTATTTTATATTTTATAAGTTCAAAAACACTTGCATTGTTGTTTGTTTACATTATCTTTTATTTTTAATTTATTTGAAGTTCTTAAAAATTTAAAAATTCTATAAAAATTATAAAACTTTTATAAAAATGTCAGAAATTGAAAAATATTTTCGCTTGTATTTTCTATTTATTTTGTTATATTCTAAAAATCCAAAAATTTTGTCTGTTTCTACTTTTTGTATTTATTTCTATTATTTACCTTTATTTTCTTTTTTTAAAAAAATAAAAAATGTTTGTAAAATTTTAAAAAATTATAAAAATATAAAATCATAAAACCAAAAAATAAAATTTAAAAAATCCATAAAAATTTAAAAGGCAGAAATCCAACCAAAAATCAAGAGTATTGTGCATAGAATTCTTTGTTTTACTTCATTGTTTTCTCACTGATTTAATAACCCCAGGAATTTTTGAAGCCTTCTTGAGTTAGATCATGTACGCTATACATGTAAATAAATACCACTCATAGTTTTTATGCTTACACTCTTTTTCTCGCATGTTGGCTTGAGCGGTGAATGAAACATATAATTTTTTTGAGGTATTTTTAGAGTTGTGACTCATCTGATGATGAACCTATGGTAAGCACCTCACATACATCACATACAGGAACTACACTGAAAGAGATAATAGAGACCAAATTGACCAATCTAGATAAATCGGTTGCTCCATCCTCGAGTCGGTCATCTGGTAAGAAGAAGAGCATTGATTCCACGAGGTGTTCCTCTGAACTCCTCAAGACGTATCACTCTCCTCTTCCACTTAATGTTTCATGTTCTAGAAAACCAGCTAAGAAAGCTACCTTCGACTTACTAGAGAAGGAACATTCTGAGGAGTGCTCTTCAGATTCGGATGAGGTGATCTATGTGAGTGAGCTCAGTTCAGCTGTTCTAAAACCATATTTGAGTAAGCAGTCATGTGTCGACCCTCATTGGACGTTCCCTACACCTCACTAATATTCTTCTGAGGATGATTCTGACAGTGACACATGTGTATACTGCCCACACCCCTCGCTCCTGCAAGAAGGTATGTCACAAACCTTCTTGATCGGTGTATATTCTCACTCCTTGTATAGTTTTTCTTTCTTTTCCCTCCTCCCCCGTGATTCGCATCACTCGCCCCAGTTCCGTATCATATTTCTATTGTGGCAATACTTAGGAGGACTATATCCTAAGTATAGTGGGTGAGTGACCCGAGTTGCTCTGTCTCTTCTTTTTATTTTCTTTTTATATATTCTTTCCCATTCTCATCTATCCCACATTCTTGTGTTATATTCTATATTTAGGTTGACCAGAGCCTAAGTATAGGGGTGCTGATGCCCGTTGTGTGTTCACCCATGCCCTTATATTCTTTTTCTCTTCTATTCTTTTAACCCGCTTATGCTTAGTACGAGCTATGGCTTTTTGTCACCTAGTGCCATGAGGACATAGAACATGCAAAGTATAGGGGGGTTTATATATATATCACATATATACTTTACCTATAGCTCGCACTTTGACTTGTTTGTAATTAAAATAATGGGTTATAGGTAAATAGTTTTAAATAAGAGGTATAACAAAAAAAACTTTTTCAAAAAAAATTAAATACTCCTTTTTCAGAAAATAAAATAAAATAAAACAGAAAACACTTTTTAAAAAATATATTATAAAAAATATTCCCTTTTTCAAAAAACAAAAAAAATTTAGAATAAAATAATTTTTTTCCTCATTCTTTTCAAAAAAACTTTTTTAAAAAATGTACGTTCTTTCTTATTTACTTTTATTTTAAAAAAACTTAAAAAAACCATTTTTCCAAAAAAAACTTTTTCCTTCTTTTCCTTTCCTTTTAAAAAAAATCACAAAAATCAAAATAAAAAAACTAAGCAATAAGTTGGTTTAGTCCCTAACACTTTCACATTCACACAAGACTTGTGATGTTCAAGAACACTTAGTTTATTAGGTCTTAATATTTTTAGTTAACCAACCTTAGTCATTCGGGTCATCGACTTAATTATTCACATTTCCCTAGTTTGAAAGATTTGTGTGCTATAATGCATTCTTAGTCTCTACCTTAAGAATATGATCAGCACCTCACTTACACGACTACAGTTGTGATGAGATGAGTTGAAATTTCACTTGAGAAATTAGGAAGAGGGATTTGAGTTTGGACTTGATTTAACGATGCTCGAGGATGGTATAAAATAAATGAAGGCTTCATGAAACCTACGTGTCAGGACCTTTAGCCTGTATGAGAACATGGTTCTTGTACTATCTCTTGACATTTACCTATGTGCCAGGGAGTGACGATATAAAAAATATTGTTGATCAGTGTGCGCCAACTTTTGGTAAAAGCAGTGGAGCTAGCCAAAATTCAAAAGCAAAGAAAAGAAAGAAAGAAATGTTCAAAATAAAGCTCTCACCATACAAAATGAAATATCAAAGAGCTTCCACCAAAGGCGAGCGCTCCCATCCATTTCAAAGTGTCCAATTGGACCACCACTATTAGGACCAGGAGTCTGGTTTGCACCAAAAAAGGTCTCTACATGGTAAATGCTACAAGTCTAGTTGTAGAAGGTATAATAGATACTCAAAAAAGGCGCACCCCAGTGTACTCCCAAGAAAACAAGTGAAGACGACTCGATCTTCTCTTGATGGACACACTAATCAGCAACAAAAATATGTGTCGAGTTAATAAGGCACTCGAGAGGATCCTTGTTTCAATGAGAGGAAGAGAAGAAATGACACAATCCTATACCCTCTATTAACTGGCCTTCCATCTCCACTTTTAAGTATGACAACTAAAGAGACGGTGGATTGGATACAACAAATGTTTTATTCCCTAGTGTTGAGGATCGAGTTCTTAGGAGAGTCTCTTGCACTGGACCTTGGGTGACGTTGCAACCCTACTCATGTAACTGTAGACCACACTTAAGTCATATCCCTGCTATATATGTATACATAGAGAGTCTGATGACTAGGTTTGGATACCTTTTGACTAGAGCTTTGTTCAGTTTGAATTTTAGGATCTCTAAAATCGAGAGTTCTTGAATAGATCAATTCTTATATTCACATGCACAGTCAGGGGTATTTCCAACTTATTCATTCCTTATTTGCTCGAGGACTAGCAAAGTTTAAGTATGAGGGGTTGATTAATTCATGATTCATCATCTCAATATATCGATCTTAGCAATATCCCCGAGTAAAATACCATATAAAAGTTCATAAAATCAATAAATTAATAAAATTACTCTGTAAATAAAATACATTAGTTATTATCTATTATATTGTACAAAATAAATGAACAATAAAAAGCCACAAAATAAAGGACCTATAAATTTCCCAAAAGTTCATGTATTTTTAGTAATTTCATTTCAACTCCTTTTTGGCTAATTATTTCTCTAACTTGTTTATGAAAATGTATAGAAAAATACAAAAATACAAAATAAATTTCACCTCAAATAAATGCTCCTAGATCACAAAGAAAAAAAGCCGTAAAGTCCAACTTCCCGACTAAATTTCTGCTCATTATGAACTCCAAATTTACCAAACTCACTTTAAAGTTTAAGTTAGTTTCATTAAAATAGAAGCTCGTTTGCAAAATTTGAGTTTTGGGACATAGATGTACATTGTATGTTATGTAAATATTCATTCCTTTTTTTGTTTTTTTTATTTTTTCTTAATCACTAAAAATCTAAAAAAACATTTTTGTGTTGTATTCTATTTCTAGTATTTTATGTTGTAAATATAATTTATTAAAAATACAAAAAATAGAATTAGAAAAGTAAAAAAATGTACATATTGTGGGCTTACTTTTGTAAATTCTCCACTTTTTTCTTCTTTCTATTTTATTCCATTTTAGTAGACAACTTTTTCTCTTTTATTTCAGTTTATTTTTTTCCCATTCTCTGCACTGACTTCCCTCTTTTTTTTATTTTACCACCAACTCCCATTCAACCCCATACTCTTCATCTAACCTCCCATTCAATTCCATACTCTTCATTTAACCTTCATTCAAGTCCACCAATAATTTAACTTCCCATTCAACTCCACTACCTTTTCGACCTCCCTTCCTCTTATCTTTTTTTCATCACCCCATCCTCATTTTTCCCCATCTGTTGTTATTATAGAAAAAGAAGAGCTCTCATCGAGGTCAATTGGTGATAGTGTTCATCCCTGATACAAAGCGACGACCTCCTTTCAGGCGAGATCCGTAGAGCTCAGCTCCCCGTCACGAGTTTCTCATTAAGCTCACATAGCTTCTCTGATTTTTTTCACGAATCAGATCGGGGCCACGACAGGAGTCCAGTGTAGCTGCTCCACAAATCTGGCGAACCTCACGTAGGTATTTCTCTATCTCAACTTTGTCATTTTTTATCTAACATTTTTTTATTTTGTCGTCGTCTTTATTTTGTTTGCATTTTTTCTCTCATCACATCACCGTATCATTTTTCATCATCTTTTTCTTTTGCATATTTATTATTTTCAATCATCATCATCACCACACACATCCATTTGTTTCACTCCACCAACTCATCTCTGTATCTTTTTATTATTCCCTGTTTAAAGAAAACTAAAAAAATTTAAAGAAATAATTTAAAAAACTCAAAATATAGCAGTGGTAAAAATAAAAAAAATAATAAAGAAAACAACTAGCGGTCGCGGGGCTGCCCACTGCCACCAGAGCCATCCTTAGCCCCAGCCTGCGGCATGACTCCTATTGGCTGCTCCTCTTGGTACCTTCCGCCCCTCGACCCGCCTACCGCGCGTTCCCCTCCGTGGCCAGAAGCTTCGCCAACTCCGGTCTCCTGTAGATCAGGCACGGCTGCCCGTAAGTCGACGTTGCTCCCTTCCTCCACCCTTCACTAGTCGCGCAAGCCCCACCTCTCCTCCTGCATGTCTGTGTACGCGGCCAACCGTCGAGGCATGCGCCCCCTCGCTCCTCTACCTTCCTTGAACCACACAACCATTGGAGATCTGCCCCACCCACCACGGCCCCCTCCAGCACTGCACTTCTGCCCTCTCAGCAACCCTTGCCTCCACTGCACCACGTGCGCGGCCCTAGCACCACATGCTCATGTGCCCTAACCGTCCACCTATGTCAAAGAAGAGCAGAAGGTTCGCCCTATTATTTCATTTTTTATTTTCTAAAAATTGCATGTTCTACCCTATTATTATTTCTATTTCCAAAAGTACACGTGTGCGCTATTTGCATTGCATTTTTAATTTCTGAAATTGCACGGATAACCCCATGCTCATGTATTGATTTAGACTTCAATTCCGTATCATTTTTTAATGAAAAATAGCATGATGTTGAGCAACTAATTCTCTACAACTTTGATATTTATTTGTATTTTTATGAACTCTGATTCTTTAACTAAAATTATTTGAGTGAAATATTGCATATTTTACCGAATTTAGGCTCTTAAATTCCTATCCAATTCATTGTTGCTCCAAAAATTCCTTAAAATTAGAAATGATGCCATGACATGTGCTTAATTTTCTATCCAAATTTCATCTTAACTGGAGTTGTCATGTGCCTTAAATAAATTGTAGAGTGACTTTCGTAATTGATTTTTAGTTAAATCCACATACATTATTTTTGTGAAATTCTAAGTCTCCTGGATTCCTCGTATAAATACCATTTTGAGATAATTAGTCTCTCGATGAATTTACATTGTGTATTTATTAGGAAGTAAATACTCACTGCCACTATGATTTCAGTAAAAAATCCATAAACAAATCGTATTTTCTCGAAAAATTCCAAAAACATTATTGTAGCCTCCTTGCATTATGTTTATATTCAGTAAAAATTTCATCATTTTTGCATATTGTTTGAGTGAAAAATTGCATAAAAATCCATAAAAGTCTTCATTTTTCCTTGTTGCATTTTAATCCCTATCATCATTTGATTACGTTTTTAGGGAAAATGTAATTTAGCTAAATTAGGTTAATTTCATATTAAAATTAATTTGTCTAATTATATGCTTTCTTATTAACTTGATCCATCTGCATTTGCATTAGCATTTATTTTTGCATAAAAATTAAAAAAAATCCACATTTGAATACCTAAACCTAAGTTTTCCGAATTAATCCGAAGTTGTTCCATTGCCTACATGTGTTCGTCCCCGGACATACCCAGGATATAAATTCAAGACGAAACACTCTTCATGGAGATCTTTTCTCAATTCTGATTGATTCGCTAAGCACATGTATTACAACGACTGCAAATTACACCACGTGCCTAGCGATCAATGAGAAAGGTACCCATCTCTTCCTTTGTATGCATCATTGATTTTATCGCGCATCAGCTTTTCTGATTTCTTTCCCTTTTTTCACTCATATAAGTTCAAAAGGAATTGGAATATTCATTAGACGATTTATTTGAAAAACTCAAAAAAGTGGTAATTGTACAAAACCGAGACTGCTAAAGAAAACTCGACCCACACAAAATGTAAGGATGAAATCATTATTTTAAGGAGAATAACCCCCTCATTGTTTGCAGGTACTTACATCCAGACAGAGTGGCTGAGGATGTAGCCTAAAGGAATTTAGCCAACAATCCCTAGACTTGTGCCCTAAGTACGTGTATATTACTTTTCAATGTATGGTCGCAACTGTAAGAACTTGTCTCTGACCATAGAAAATCTTTTTGGTGTGCTAAGTCTCCTATTTCCCATTTGGCCTGATATTGAACTCGACATCCTAAGAAGATGATACCACTGTTTGGGGAGGTTTGAAGATGTACATTGGGCAACAGCAGTGACTCATGTTGTGTTCTTAGTAGTAAGTAACTTCTTGTAGATTCTCTAAACATAAAATTGAAAAGATAAAAGACTGAACTCTTAAGGTCTCCACTTGTATCCAGTTGGTGAATTGAGGGATTGTATTTCGTTTGTTTGTTAGTATAAAGATCCTCCGCATCCTTCATTCTATTTTCTTCATTTTTTCTTGTGTTTACCTTCGCGGTCTCGCATCTTTCATGTTGACATCAAAGATGTTGGATTGTAGCATTTCTCGTTCAGACTTTGCAAACTTATTTCACACTCCTATTTGATTGTCTCCTATTCGGGAAGACTCATTTCCCGAGTTTTCCTCTTTCTCCACTTCACAATTCACTACATCGATTAATTCATTGTTCAACTTTGACTCTAGTCTTGATCTATCATTTTCAAATATGCCATTTTTGAAAACTAATTCAGTGTCATATACATTTTAAGAAACCGAGATAGAGCACTTGATTCCATCGAAAGGCAAAACTTCCATGGCTGAGCAGAGAGAGATTTACACCACAATTTTAGCCTCCATATAGGCCTTCCAAGCACAATTTGACTGAACAGGCTGACATCCAAGCTGGATTGAGAGACATGATCTTAGAGCTGAGGAATGACAGACAAGAAAGGAGAGAGGAGGATGGAAACCTTAAAAAAGATGGGAATGGAGGAGGAGAATATCCACTCATTCAGATAGTGGCTAAGCTTACCCTAAAGGATGCCCATAATCCATGGGAAGGATAGACGAACACTTGGATCAAGATCCATACGATTCATGGGCATTTTGAGCTTAAGCCCACAATCTTGCCACTCCTTCCAATATTCCATGGAAACTTCAATGGAGAACCATATGTACACCTCCAACAGTTTGATCACATTTGTGGCACATTTCACTATTCGAATGTTCCATTAGAGGTAGTAAAGATGACAACCTTCCTGTTCAGTCTCATGGACAAGGCATTATATTGGATTAACTACTTGGGAAAAGTTTAGGTCCACTTTCTTAAGAAACTATTATCTACATGGATATCTCAACCAAATGAGATCTTCGATTGAAAACTTCTCCCAAATGTCCCATGATCATATTTAAAGGGCGTGGGAAAGATTCAGGGATCTAATGAAGAAGTGCCCCCATCACAATATTCTAAAGATGAGCCTTGTGCATAAAAATTTTTGGGGTTTGAGCATTGTGAATCAGAAGCTGGTAGATGTCGCTTGTGTGGGGTCCCACTACAACAAGGACGAGGGTACCCTTTATCAAAATTTAGAAGAGATGGTTGAGAGATCTATTGCTCCTTCATCTTCACATGATTTTCAGAAGCATCATGTACCTTTTGTTGTATAACCCCACAAGGCTGTCAACGTGACGACATCACATGATGTGGATAGGGTGGACAATTTTGATCTGACTATTATAGGCAATCACCTTCCCAAAGTAAACATAATTTAGAAACAATCCAAGAAGCTTCACGAGATCCAATAGAGGACAAAGAACATGGTTAAGCTGGATTAGATAATGAAGCATCTAGAGATTCTTTTCAGTACGATTAGTGCATGTCAGAGTGCGAGTACATCAGCCGATATTTCTACTCATGAGCAAACTTCTTCCACTTCAACACAACAGAGTATTAGTGGACCGTCTATAGTTAAACATGTTTACTACATGCAGACCCTTGACCAGGTCCAGCAGTAGTTGCAGTTGCTTGTACCGTACCAGCAAAAGATTTCATTTATTCCTGAGCAATAGTGTCCACCACCTCCTCTCATTCAAGAGGTGAATGGTATTTGGTTCAACCGAGAGCGCAACCAACCCCGTCCGTCAGGGCAAGGACAATTGGGTTCCCAATAGAGTCAGTGACCCGAACACTATTTTCAAGGAGGGAGACTAGAGCTCCAATATCAGCAGTTACAACCCCACTTCTCATCTCCGCCTCATTTCCAGAATTGGAGACATGGACAGCAGCAGACACAGTCTACATATTTTTAATAGCCTTACTATCAGCAGCAGTCAGCATCTTCTGGACAATTTTCCCATCCTCCTCCTCATTCTTATCAACCACGGTCATATGGATATGATCAGCCTCCCCACTACCAATCTCACCGACAACCAGACATTGAGCATCATGAGGCACCTTTGATGAATCCTACACTCGATCAGCTCGTGCTACTGATGAAGAATATGAATGACCTGACTCAGAGGCTTGACGACCTGAGCACCACCAATACATCGATTCCATCTCAGATTAAAGTCGATCCCAACAATTTCAGATATAAGGAATAAGTAGCACATGTTCTATCCACACCCGAGACAAGTATGGCCCTTGATTTTACATGTTTGTCTTATGCCATTCATCTCATGTGACGTAGGAGATTGCAACCGTCATCACATCTGTAGGGATTGGAAGATCAAGTCATTAAGAGATCTTCACCAACTTCATTATCTTCGTTACCAGCAGAGCAACAATCTAGTGTAGCAGAGCCAGATCTTTGGTTTTCACCATCTTCCTCTTCACCATCACCACCATCTTCTCCGCCATCACTATGCAAAAAAAGCAAAAAAGAGAATAAAGAAAGATGTAGTGCTGAGTCATCCATGGAGAACACACCAGTTGTGGATTCTTCTTCTACACCAGCAAACCAAGTAGCCCATCTTATTTTTCATTTTGTTCCTTCTATTGTACATACTGAATCTGATTGTCCACATGTATATGATGACTATATTTTGAATAAGCGAAATAAGCATCATGATGTTTCTCCTGATTATGTGCAATTTCTTTCATCATTGAATAAAACTAGAAAAATCCAAAAATTAAAAACAACACTATCTAATCCTGGAGTAGTAGAGATCCTTTATAATATCTTTTTAGGGATGCCACTCCTTAAGGCCATGGAGTACATGCATGCAGTCAAAAAGGAAATGAAAGAAGTATGTACTCAAAAGTGTCAACCAAGACAGAGCATGCGAAAGAAAACAGAGAAGCATATCTTGATCATGGCCATAGTTCATGCCATTAGAAACCTCCCTCCTAAAAAGAAAGATAAGGGAGCACCTCACAACTGTTAGCACATCTTTCATGAAGAGTTTTATCATACTTATATAGATAGTGGATCCTCCATTAATCTCATGACATCCTCGCTACTCATTGAGTTTGGGTTGCGGTCTCTTAGATCCTCCATGATGATCCTTCTTTTTAATGATAGATCGATCAAGAGTCCGAGAGGCATTTTAAAGGATGTTATTGTAATGGTGCAAGAAATGAGATTTCTAGTTGATTTTGTTGTTATGGATACAGATATCTCTACACCGTTACTCCATATCTCGATCATACTTGGTCAGCCCTTCGAACACTCTCCCAGTGATAAGGTGAAAATTAAGATGATCCCTGATCCTAGGCCATCACTGCCACCAGGAGCAGCAGATGAGAGATGGACAGTTACATCGGATTCTGAGGACTATGATTTTCTTGTTGAGTTTCGAGAGACAGATCTATTCTCTAATTTCATGGACACCCAATAGTTCCTTTCTAAAAGGACCTTCTGGAAAGCACATTCACCTTGAGTTCCCTTGTTGATCATTCTGAGTCATTTCATGATGGGCAGTTTGAGTTGTATTCTGAGGAACATTCTGAGATATTGGAGATACAATATAAGATTCATGAGACACTATCCTTTTCTGAGATTACTGGTGATATGCCGCCTTCTGAGATTTCTGTGATTTTTGTTGAGGATTCTAGACATCCTGATGAGCCATTCCTTTCTGAGCAGGGATCATTCATGTAGACCTTTTTAAAACTCTACATGTTGAGCCTATAGTAGCGACAGTGGATAGTACACACAGTTTTGATAACATACCTTCTACCACTACAGTTGTAGAGGTTATAGTAGAGCTGATTCAAACCCCACCGGAGCTTAATGCTTTGCCCTCAACATTGATGTATGCCTTCCTTGCGGGTCCACTCCAAATGTTTCTGATCATCCTTAGTTCGCAGCTGACAGACGAACACGAATCTCACGTGCTACATGTTCTTGAGAGAAATCGCAAGGCCATTGGATGGAATAATTCGGATCTCTATGGGATTAGTCCAGTTTTGTGCTCACATCATATCTACGTAGCGTATGAGAGTAAACCCTCCGAGGAGTGACAGCATCGTCTCAATCCAAACCTCTGGGATGTTGTCATTAAAGAGATCGGGAAATGGTTAGATGTTGGCTTTATTTATCCCATCTCGGATTCCAAGTTGGTCAACCCTTTACAAGTGTCCCGAAGAAATCTGGGATTACTATTGTAATAAATAAACGTGGTGAGGAAATACTAACATGTGCACCTATGTTATGGCATGTTTGTGTGGATTACCGATGCCCAAATTCAACCACCAAGAAAGATCAATTTCCTCTGCTCTTTATTGAGCAGATTATTGAAAGGTCGGCAAGGAGGGAGTTCTTTTGTTTCTTGGATGGGTAGTCGAAGTATAACCATGTTGCAATCGCTCATGAGGATAAGGAGAAAACTACTTTTACTAGTCTGTTTGGCACCCTTGCATTTAGATGGATGCCCTTTGGATTGTGTAACTCTCCCACTACATTCCAAAGTTGTATGTTGGTCGTTTTTGCTGACATGATGAATAGTTTTCTTGAGGTCCACATGTATGATTTCTTGATCTATGGGGATAGCTTTGATACATGTCTTGCTCATTTAGACCGAGTACTTCAACAATGATGTGAGGTAAACCTAGTGCTCTTGTGAAAGAAGAGGCACTTTATGGTGACTAATGGGATTGTATTGGGTCGCGTCATCTCCAAACATGGTATGGAGGTTTACCCATTGAAGATTGATGTGAACTCCAAGCAAGAGCCACCATAGAACTTGAAGAAATTGAGGGTAATTTCTGGGACACGTTGGATTTTATAGGTGATTATATTAAGGACTTCAACAAGATCGATAGACTTTTGACTGAGCTTCTGTGCAAGGAGAGTGATTTCATTATTGATGAGAAATACCTCCTTGCATTTCACCAAATGAAAGACATGGTTACTAGCGCTCCTATCCTACACACACCTGATTGGTCACTTCCCTCTGAGATTATGACAGACGCGACATAGTTTACAATTGGGGTTGTTTTAAAGCAGAGAAGGGATGGGATACCATTTGCTATACACTATGCTACCAATACTCTCGATGAAACATAGTGTAATTACACAGTCATCGACAAGGAGATGTTAACAGTGATGTTTACATTGGAGAAGTTCAGATCTTACCTCCTCGGTTCACAAGTCATTATATACACGTATCACACTACCATACAGTACCTACCAACAAAGAATGATGCCAAACCACATCTTATCAGATTGATCATTCTTCTCAAGGAGTTTGATTTAGAGATTTGAGATAAGCTTGGAATAAAGAATGTTGTGGTAGATCACCTTTCCCGAATGACAGATGTAGAGACTTCTGAGCAGTCAATTCATCCCATATCAAAGAGCTTTCCATATGATACCATTTTGTTCTGTGGACTCACTCTCATGGTTTGTTGATTTTGTGAACTATCTTGTCTCTAAGAAAGTTCCACAAGATTGGGCGAAACACAAAGTAGATTGGTTCCTATCCTAGATACATTTTTACTGGGGGAGGACCCGTAACTATTTTGTTAGGGTGCGGAGAGGTGCAGTCCTCAGGAGGAATACACTAGTGTACTTGAGCATTGTCACAAATTAGAGTATGGTGGGCATCATTCGAGGAAGCGCGCAGCAACAAAGGTTTTATAGAGTGGCCGATGATGGACAACTTTATTTAAGTATGCTAGAGAGTTTATTCAATGTTGTACTGTTTGTCAGAAGATGGGAGGAACCATTGGTTCCAAAGATACCATGCCCTTGAGATATCTCCATATTTCAGATGTTTTTTACGCTTGTGGAATAGGCTTCATGGGCCCATTTCTTGTCAGTCAGGGATTTCACTACATCTTGCTTGTTGTGGATTATGTTAGTCATTGGGTGTAGGCTATCCCCACCCAAGTCGTTGATAGTTATACGGTTTGCTTCTTTCTCAAGCACCATATTATTGCATGGTTCTGGATTCTCAAGATACTTGATTTAGATGGGGGAAGCCATTTCATTAATAGATAAATCAAGAAGCTTGTGAAGGAGTATGTCATTGAGCATAGAGTCACATCTCCTTACGACCCATAGAGTAATGTCATGGTTGAGATTTCAAATAGGGAGATAAAGATGATATTGCGGAACCTTATACGTACATATAGGAAAAATTGGTCTCTTATGCTTGACTCGGTTATATGTGCCAATCGGACGGCTTATAAGTCTCCATTGGGTATGTCTCCTTACAGATTGGTTTGTGGAAAGCCATGCCACTTGCTAGTTGAATTATTCACAAGTCATTATGGGCACTCCATGAAAGCAATATGGATTATGAGAAAGCATGACAGAATAGGAAGCTTCATCTGAAGAGATTGCATAAATTGTAAGATTTTCCATACGACAACTCACTTGTGTATATGGAGGAAGTCAAATAATGGCATGATTGACACATTAAAAGGAAGACTTTCTCCCCTGATCAGAATGTTTAACTATTTGATGATAAATTGAAGTTGTTCCCTGGCAAGTTAAAAAGCAAATGTCAGGACCATTAATTATGAGAGTTGTCTGTGACAATGGTAGTATTGTCATATCAGGGTTGTCAACTAACGCACAACCATTTGTTTTCAACAAATAGTTGCTGAAGCCATATCTAGATCATGATACATTCCTGTTCATGGTTGATTCCATATGTGTGGTACCAGACGACGACGTTTTGACATCTTTTGTTTCTGATAAATTAGTTTATTTTTGTCATGTATGTATTATTTCATTTTATTCTTTCTTCTTCTATTTTTATTGTTGTTATACTTATTATATACTCTATCCTAAGTATAGGGGAGGTGAATTACTCGAGTTTTTCCATTTTCGTTCTATTTCATCACACTTTTTGTTGCTTATACTTAGGGATCCTTTACCCTATGTAAGGGGTAGTGATGTTGTTCATTCCATCTTTATCGTGTTTTTAATTTTATTTCTTCTGATATCTCACTTGTCTTTCAACTTGTTGATATTCTTTTTCTAAACTTAGTGATCTTTCATCTTAATTATAGGGGAGGATGAGTCGAGTTATTGAGTTTGTTCATTCTTTTCCTCGATTTTTCCCATTTGTACAGTCTTTATACATAGAATTACTTGATCCTAAGTATAGGGGGGGTCACCGATATCTATTTTTTTCGTCTATTCTTTGAGTCGTTGTTGTATAAGATTCTTTTCATTTTTCTTTACTAACCATGAGTTATGTCTTCCTTGGAAGATCTTTAGTCATTATGAGGACATAGTTCGAGATAAGTATAGGGGGTGTCGTAATCATTGTTTATATACTTTAGCCATAACTCATATTTTTATGAATAAAATGGCTATTATTAAAAAAATGTATTTTAAAAATAATTTGTAAAATGATTTGAAAAATCTTTTGTAAAAATTATTTGCTAATATTGTTTTGCAAAATATTTTGTAAAATCTTTTATAAACATTATTTTTAACATGTTAGTAAAAATGTTAGTAAAATCTTCGAAAAAACTATTTGTGTACAAATCTTAGCAAAATTGCTTGTAAAATTTTGTCTGTTTGTAAAATTTTTGTAAATTATCTTCTACACTAAAATTTTGTATACAATATAAAATGGTTGTAAAAGTTTTGAAAACAAAATGTTTATAAAAAAGGCAACTTTGTAAAATTATCTGTAAAATGTTTCGTCACCAAATGTTTGTAAAATAATTTACAAAAACAATTTTTAAACTTTGAAAAATCTTGTAAAATAGCTCGAAAAATGTTTGTAAAATATTTTGTAAATTGTTTTGTAAAGGATTGTAAATTTTTGTAATATTATTATGTCACATGGGATATAGATCATGGGATGTATATATATTTGTAAAATCCACATGTGTATAAATCCTTATTCACTTATCCTCCTGTAAATAAGATTATTTAATAAAACTTGTAGCTAAAACTGATAACTAGGGTTTTGATGAGCGATTAATTAATCAAAGAAGTTGTCGGTAAAGATAAAATCGATCGAGATCCAAAACCCTAATTGATCAAACAAATTTCAGATAAAATATGAGATATAAAAAGAATGAAGGGAAAAGAGTTGACTCTCCTATTTTATCCTTAAACTTTTTATTTATCCAGTAAGTTCCCCTAGGTCGAAGTCGAGGAGGCATAATACCTATATTACGACTTTCAAGAAAAGAAGAGATTTCGCGATATTTATTTCTTCTTGAAAATGAAATAAAAAACCTTCAAACAAGCACAACTTTACAAAAATAAAATCAAGAAAATTAATGACAAAAATTCGTGAAAAGTAGCAAGGAACTTTGCTAGGGTAGTTGTGTAACTACCCTAGAAAATTCGATGAAAAATAAAGTCAAAATAAGGTCCAAAAATACCCTATAGTTAATGGTAGAAGTGCAAGAAAAACTACAAATGTCTCTAACAAGAAGGTCCCTGAGCAGGGACTAAATTGCAAGAAAAACTAAAAGTTTTGCACATAGGTCCATGTGCAGGGACCTAAATAGAATAAGGAAACTTTTGGGGTGCTTTGTATTTCTGGAACTATGGTGTGTTTAATTTGCAATTTTCACACTGTTTCGAGCTTGATGGCCAGGATTAGAACATGTGGGTGAATCTGGAGCGTCCAAAGCAGACAAGAGGCGTAAGCCTGTACACCTGGGCATTCTTGCTATGTTCTTCCCCTTTGCATGGATATAGGGGCGATGCATCTTCTCTAGCTTCTCTCCGGTGAATGGTTGAGTTCTTCGGCCTCCTGCAAGGCTAGAGGGGTGACTCCTTCACCCCTCGAGCTTGCCTGCGGTGGGCAAGGTGTCGAGGTCAGCGAAGGTGGCTGGAAAGCATCGTCGAAGAAGGTGGCTAGCTGCGGTGGTCTACTGGAGTTGTAGATGCCCTGCTCTTGAATGATTTGGCACAAATCATCGAAGATGATGCTCCAATTGAAGGATTGATGCTCCAGCTATGAAGAAGACCTGCAAATGAAGGATTTGGTTGCTCGATTTGCAAAGAAAGCGGCAAAGAAAATTAAAACTTTGCAGATCTAATAATGTGCTTCCTAGAAATATAAGAAAAGTGAAATGGAAGATAAATGGAAGTAATTTGGAGTGAATTCGAATTGGATTTGGTGGGTGATTAAAGGGATGTGATTAAGAAGGTGATTATAGTGCCTTAATTACGCACTTAAGTGGTCTAATCGATGCACGAGAATCAAGAAATAAAATAAGAAAGAATGGAGGAATACCTGGGATTTACAGAATGTATGATTCTGTAGGTCGTCGCTCGATAGGGCGGTCTTCCTAGAGCTCCATGTTGTGGCGACGATGTTGCAAGGCCAAGGTGGACCTTGGAACTTCTCCTCTAGACACCCTTCTTCCATGTGGGGTGGAACTCGAGCCCTGTCACGGCCGGTGTGAGGCAGATTGAGGCTTGGATGTTGTGTAGTCGGCAACTGGAACTGTGGGTTTAGGAGAGTTAGTTAGAAATGGAGAAGTTCATGGGGTTTTATAGAGGAATCGAAGTGGTTTTTGGTGAGAATCGACGATGGGTGTGTATTAGGGTAGTTAGGAGATTAAGGTGGAGGGTTTAGATCGAGTTTAGGAGGAAGAAGATGGTGTCAATAATTAGGCAAAAAGTGGTTGTTAGAACAAAAGAACGTCCTGAGTTCTCAAAGAAGAAAACACCTTGTGTTGACACACGTGTCAACACCAGGTTGGACAGAATAAAGAAAAAGATTAATAAATGGATATTAAATAGTAAATAAGGTTATTTTAAATAGGTAATGAAAAGTATATATAATTAAATTATCTACATTATGGAATAATTAATTTTCATAGATAATAAATATTTTACGAAATATAAATATTATATTAATAAATAGGTACAGTTAATACTTGATATACAAGTAATTGATTTTTAGTTTAATAAATTAATGAATAGTGTATCATTTTTATGTTTTATTAAGTATTATAATAATAAATAGAGTATGTGTGATTTTTATAGATTTTAATAAATTAATTTAAGTATATTAATAAATACAAGTATAAGTTATATAGTTAAAAAATTACCTATAAATTAGGGTTTTTAATTTATTTAGAATAATAAATAATATCTAAAAATTATAACATAAATTAGGGTTAAAATACAAGATGAAAAAATAATTAGAAATTATAAAATCAATAAAACAATAAATAATGAATTCTAAAGAAAATAAATAGCCAGAAATCCTAGTTGTGGTTAGGTCCCAAAAATTGATTTTTTGCAAACAAACTCTGATTTTCATGAAATTACCTCCTTTAATTAGAGAATATTATTTTATGAACTTTAAAGGTGAGTAGAGTGAAATTAGAGTTCGTATGAAAAAGTTATGATGTTCGAAATTCGGAAGTTGAGATTTTGACAATTTACAAGTTGGATTTCTTGGCATGTATACAAGGTATTTTTTAAATTATTTTTATATTTTTATACATATTTTTAGAAATAATCAGGGAAAGAGTTTGATGGGAAATATGTTCATATGAATTACCTAAAAAATCATTGAAGTTTTGATACTTTTTGGATAAATAATGAAGAGTGTGTGTGATGTTAAATTAATTATTTTTATTTGTTTTCTATCCTTATTTCCAACAACTTATTTATTTGTCGACCAATCCATGCTGACTTGGTTTAGAGGATTAGGTTATAAATATATCTTTCAGCTATATTTATTTTATAAGTAACATTGTACATATGTACATATCTAGAATTTGCCTTCTTTTTATTTTCTTTATTTTTATTCTTTTATTTATTTACATGATTTTAATGCATAAAAGTGCATTTTATTTATGAGTTGGATTTTGTTAAAAGGTGCAAATTAGTGGATATTTACGTGTATTTGTTGAGGATTTTAAGACAAAATGCATATAGAATGTTAATGAATCATGGATTCATCAACCCCCTATACTTAAACTTTGCTTGTCCCTTAGCAAACACTTATTTGAAAAATAAGGAAAAAGGAAAGATAGTTAGAATGAATTTGTTTTCCTAAACCAATTCATGAGAACAGACAAAGGGCAAAGCTCGATTGGGCCCGAAACAAGCATTTTGTCAGAGCTTTAACTAGGATTAGGATTTTAGTCTCAACAGCCAGTTCACCTCAAGTTCCACAACAGCCAGTTCAGATCCACTCATTCATATTGATAACTCTATTATTTGGATTAGGATTAGGATTTTAGTCTCAAGTTCCACAAATCCTTATTTGGGTTAACCTCAACAGCCAGTTCAGATCCACTCATTCATATTGATAACTCTATCGACCTTGAATTCAATCTATACGGTGTGTGAATTGTTTTAGCTCTTCCTGCTTGAAAGAAGTGAAGAAACCGCCCATCCCAATAATTCAATCCCATGGGTTCCTATCCAGCTACTCTTTCCTCAGGGAGGGAGGTATTCCTTCTATGGTGAGGTTGTGCTATGTCCAGAATCAAATATAGAGAGAAAGTAGAAGAATGAGAAAAGAAAATGGAGCGTGACCAGTGTAGACGCGTCTCCTTGTGAAGCCCAACAGGTATAGCTAAGTCTCCACTAAGATGTGTAGACTTTTGGGTGGAAGCTCGAACCATTGTGGTCATATATGTATTTAGTGGCTTCTTCTTTGAATTGGCTTTGTAATGTTGCTTGCATTGCATCAATCTTTGTGTGCCTCGACGGATATAGCATCTTTTCATTTCATCCATTTTTTGAGGACTTGGAAAAATTGTGCTGGCAGATACTTCCCTCATCCGAAGAAAGTATTGCAACTCCAATATCTCCCATCTTTAGATATTGGCGCCACTAGACAAGGTGGAAAATGCACCACTAAAATGGAGTGCCCATCGCAGACCCATGCAATTTGAGCTAAGTGCAAAGTGCATGTGTCCAAAATTGGTTCACTTATGAAGAGGTTGAACATATGACACCAATTGTTCTACTTAGGCACTCTTGAGTTGACATCCCAAAAATGGTCTCATGGAACACAAAGATTTAAATCAAAGACCTGAAGAGTCTAAATTCCAGTTTCTAACTGGGCTCCTTACAATGAGAGTTGAAGGCCATAATCAAGCTCCATCCTTAAGAATTTTCCCAATCTTTAGTTCAACAAATCAATCTTATTCGAAAAAATGCAAATGCAAATGCAACCATGTTTTAGTGAGGTATATTTTCTGAATTTTACTCATTTTTATGCATTAAAAGGATTTTGTAATTTTTACGGATTTTAGACTTTGCATTTTTATGGGTTTTTTAATTTTTAAAAACAAGTTTTTTTGTATAAGAATTTTACAAGATAAATTAAGCATATTTTATTTCGACTAAATAAATAATGTTATACAAAGAATTCCACTAGGATTAAATGAGTTTTACACATATTTTAATAGATCAAATTTTAAATAAGTATTATACAAATTTTAAATAGATATTTTAAATACATATTCTATTTAAGAATATTAAATAAGGATTTTAGACATATTTTACATATTTACGAAGATTTTATAAGTAATAAAAAATTAGATACATTATTTTTTAATTAACCCTCACGCACTTTTTATGGATTTTATAGATATAGAAAATACATAAAAGTATGACAAAGGATGAAATTATATATAAAATATATACACATCCCCTCTACTTAGCTTGTGATATGTCATCATAGCATCGAAAGAGAAAAAGGAGGACATAACTCGTGGTAAGTAAAAGTGGGTGAAAATAAGAAAAGAATAGAAGTTAGTCGACCCCACTATACTTACGATGATGTCATCATAAGTATAATGGAAGACAAAAATGAGGTGATTGAGGGAAAAATAATATATAACGAAGGAACAAAAGAAAGAAACAAAAACGAAATCAACGAAATCACTCGGTCCCCCCCTATACTTAGGATAATGCATCCTAAGTATATGGCGTCAAAAGTTAGAGACCAGTAACTAGTGAAAAAGAAAGGAAAGCAAATGAAAAGTAAAACAAACAAAATCGAAATGGTCCCTCGTATACTTAGGGTCTGGTATCCTAAGCATATATGATGAAAAAAATGGGGACGATTTTGGTCTACTAAGAATATACATGTGTGTACTCTAGGAAAACCGCATGGCTCACAAGTCTCTATACAAGATGAAATGAAGTGGAAGTGTAGTCATGCATCATGTACAAAGTGGATCACTTCAACTTGGGCAAGATGACCAGTAGTCCCCACGAAGTGCTTCAGCATCTGCCCATTTACTACAAACAGCTCTGCACCAGGTGACACATCTGATATAGCAATACTACCATTATCGTGCAATGTTCTGACTATGTACGGTCTTTCCCACTTGCTTTTCAGTTTACCAGGAAAAAATCACAATCGTGTATTGAACAACCATACTTTCTGCCCAGGGACAAAGGTCTTGTGTCGAATATGCCTATCATGCCATCTCTTAACTTTATCCTTATAAATGAGGGTGTTCTCGTATGCCTAATTTCGAATCTCTACTAGCTCATTCAGATCAATCTTCCTCTTGGATCCTGCTTTCTGCGTATCAATTGAAATTTCTCAGATAGCCCATTCAGATTTGTACATGATATCTATGGGCAAATGGCATGGCTTCCCATAAACTAGTTTGAATGGTGAAGTGCCAAAGGGAGTCTTATATGCAGTATGATATGCCCAAAGAACCTGATATAGAAGCTGTGACCAGTTCTTCCTATCTGGTCGTATTAATTTCCGAAGAATGGATTTCACCTCCCTATTTGAGATTTCAGCCATGTCGTTCGTTTGTGGGTGGTAAGGATAAGCTACTCTATGATCAATGACATAGTTTTTCACTAGATTTTTCACCTCCTTATTGAAATGTCTACCCCCATCTGAAATGAGGATACGTAGAATACCGAACTGCGGAACCTGCACACTGTCTTGCTATCAGTGGCTCGTACGGGTATAGCCTTCACCCATCTACTAACAAAATCTACATCAAGAAGAATGTACACAAAGCCATTGTTGGAGGGAAACCGTCCCATAAAATCTATGCCCCATGCGTTAAAGATTTCGCAAATAATAATTGGTCGCATAGGCATCGCATCTTTAAAATCGACTGTCCCTACGTCTTTCTGATAATCTGGGCAACTCTTCATGAATGTGCAAGCATCTCTAGTGAGAGTCCGCCACCAAAATCCGCTCTGAAGTACTTTCTGTGCTATCCTCTTCCCCGATTAATGTCCTCTTCCTCTAAGGAATGGCACAGAGTGAGGACACTATTGTATTCCTCCTGAGTAATACATTGCCTATAAACACAATCCGGTCCCTAACGAAAAAGAATTAGATCCTCACAATGGTAGTATCGTGTCTCGGAAACTAGTCTATTGACTCGATCCTTCGACCACACGGTGTACTCTTCTGTGTAACCAGAAAGTTTACTATATTTGCATACCATAGATGCTCTGTAACTGCAAAGATACTCTCATCAGGAAATCTCTCTGCAATCTCCGACGTGTACTTATCTGAAGGTTGCTCTATCAGTAATCAGGAGAAGTGATCAGCTACCACATTCTTTACTCTAGGTTTATCTCTAATGACTAAATCAAACCCTTTAAGTAAGAGAATCCATCTAAGAAGGCGTGCCTTAATATCCTTCTTGTCCATCAAAAATCTAATAGCTGATTGATATGTCTACACTGTAACTTTCAAGCCAAGAAGATATTATATGAATTTCTCTAATGTGAATACCATTGCCAACATCTCTTTCTCTGTCATTGTATAATTGCATTG
The DNA here is from genome assembly GCA_037367405.1 of Ottelia alismoides. Classification (NCBI taxonomy): domain Eukaryota; kingdom Viridiplantae; phylum Streptophyta; class Magnoliopsida; order Alismatales; family Hydrocharitaceae; genus Ottelia; species Ottelia alismoides. The sequence goes on along the minus strand of JAZKJV010009069.1, from coordinate 914,609 downwards.
AGCATCATCTAAAGTGTGTTTGGCATAGTGGATAGAAACTCGAAGTCCATTTCTCATCGGTCCTAGTACAACCCCGACCGTAAAATCTGAAGCATCCTTCATGATCTCAAAGGGAAGAGACCAATCAGTGGCTATAGGATAGGAGCATTGATAACTTTCCCTTTTAACGTATGGAAGGCACTAAGACATTTGTCATCTAACAAGAACTCGATGTATTTGCCTAATAATTCAGTTGGTCGGGCAATCTTAGAGAAATCCTGTATGAACCGTCGGTAAAATTCGACATGCCCATGAAAAGATTGTAACTGCTTAATGTTGGACGGTGGTTTGAGACTTTTGATGACATCCACCTTAGCATGGTCAACCTCTATGCCTGGCTTGGACATGACATGCCCCAACACGATCCACTTTGTAACCATAAAATGGCTTTTTCCCAAGAAAAACGGGATCTACCTTACAACAATTTTGAAGAACCTGGTCTAGGTTCACTAAACAATCGTCAAATGACTCACTGTAGACTGAAAAATCATCAATAGAGATCGTGAGAAAGTCACCAACCATGTCCATATATATGGCAAGCATGCACCTCTGCAATGTAGCGGGGGCATTGCACAATCCAAAAGGCATCCATCAAAAAGCATACATGACGAATGGACATGTGAAAGTGGTCTTCTCCTGTTCTTCAATGCAATTGTAACCTGATTGTATCCAGACCAACCGTCAAGGTAATAAAAGTACTTCTTCCCTGCCAACCTCTCTATAACTTTATCTATAAAAGGCAACGGGAAGTGCTCCTTCTTCATTGCTGCGTTCAATTTCCTGTAATCAACATACACCCTCCACGAAGTGGTTACTCTCTTTGGAATCTCCGCTCCACTCTCATTCTTAACCATCTGAATCCACGACTTCTTTGGGACAACATGTAATGGGCTAAACCATTTAGAGTTGGAGATGAGATAAATAAACCATGTGTCGCACCATTTCGTGATCTCTTTCTTGACACCATCGCGTAAGAAGGGATTCAGCCTACACTGAAACTCTCTAAAAGGTTTGTTGTCATGATCAAGATAGATATGGTGGGAACACAAAGCAGGATTTATCCCACGGAGATCGAATATGGTCCACCTAATGGCCTTGCGATTTCTTTCAAGAATATCCATCAGACGGAATTCTTTCTCTTCGGTCAAAAATGGGCTGATAATGACCGAAAACTTTCAAATGTGGACATGCAAGGAAAGAATACTTCATATTCGATGGCAAGGTCTTCAGTTCTGGTAAGGTAGATTTTTATTCTGTTATAACCTCATCTATATGAGTAATGGGATATGTGTTGGTGGTAGACGTGTCTGCATTATGGTTATCTACCTTATCGATATGCTCTAGAGTCGGACTATGGAATATGTCTAAAACATCATCCTACTCGCTATTGTGCTCATCCTCAGAGTGACTAGAGCAAAATAACTTAACTAAATTGAACTCGGTCTCTAAGTCATCTGAGATGGAGGAATCTTGTAAATTCTCTGAATCTGAAATATCTGCAATAAAATCACTAGTTCTCTGCTCCATGTGATCATTACCATCCACGCTAAAATAAAGTGTACCGTTAGAAGAACTGCCAACTGTAGTCTCAGACCCATCCTCTGCTAGGATATCATGGGTCTCTACTTGAGACCTCTCATGGTCGTCAAGGCGAACCTCATCCATGTAATCGTAGGTGGCTAAAGAACTCAAGGCATCAGAATTGGTTGTAGACACCGCACTGGATGCATGTGATTCTCTCACCATCTCTATATATACCTTCTTTCCCTCAGTGTTAAAGATGCCTTCCATGTATCATAATTGAAGAGGGCCATCACGGTCTCCAAGAAAGGCCTCCCGAGAATGATCAGGGTAAGGATTAACTGTGTAGGGAAATCCATGTCCAGGATAGTAAAGTCCACTGGAAATTACAAGCCATGTACGGTCACGATAACGTTCCTTAAAATGCTCCTAGGTCTCTTTACAGATCTATCAGTAATCTAAAGGATCGAGCGGGATTTGTAAAGAGAACCTAACTCAAACTTGTCGAGTAAATAGGAAGGTAATAGATTGATGGATGAACCGTTATCTAATAGATTGTGATTGAATACGGCTTTAGAAATCCCACATCTAACATAATGTGCTCCTAAATCCTTCTTCTTCTTAGGTAATCAGTTTTGAATAGCACATGATGTAGCCTTGGTCAAAACATGCTTCTCCGTGCGCGACTTATTCTTCCTACACATAGTACATTTATTCTTCAGCTATTGCTTGAGCATAGGGAAGTGATCCAAAGCATCATGGAGTGTAATCTTAAGATAGATGTGATCTTTTAGTAATCGCTCAGTCCCTGGAGTGACCACGTTATTTTTTGTTTTTTCCTTCCTTTTCCATACAAGGCATCAAGAAAAGGAACAAGTTCAGGTACAACAAAATTCTCTTTTTTATTAAAATTAGGATCATATTGTACATCGAGAGTCTCAGAATTATCTACAGAACTCTCTAAAACACGAAAACAACATCAGCTTTGGTAGTGTCTGCATGGTATGGCGTGGTATCATCATCTGATTCGGCAAGGTCCATGTCAATTGCCTCAGCATCGCTCCCCTCTCTCTGGTTATCAAGCTGCTGATCCTCATCATCTTGGTAGTCTGCCTCCTCAACATTAGTATGAGTATCATAGACTGGATCTTGCTCCTCATGATGTGCCCTCTCCTCTTGGTCAGGTGCTTGTCGTGTTCTACCGCTCCTAATATGAATGAAGTTAGATAAGAATTCAGGAAAAGAGATCACACATGCCGTGTTGTCTACCTGATATGGGTGCCTCCTCTTGTTGTTCGGGTTCATTTGAGTCTAGGCTAAGAGAGTAGTCTTGGGTGTGGTTAACTCATCCAAACGATGGTTAACCAGCTCTATCTTAGTCTTGTGTGTGATCTGGAGTGTGCTCAACATGTCCATGATTTGATTCTGTGCCAAAGCCTGTGAAGATATCTCAAACTCGGTGTGGGGACCCTATCTCTCTATTCTCTCATGCCTCAGAGTGTGCTGCTCCAAAGCTACGACTGAGGAGATCTTTGTGGAGTATATAAAGACTATTATTGTTGCTGGTAACGATATGTCTCTAAATGAGAAGCAGGGAGGTGAAAAGAATGTGGACTCTGATAGGCGTGCTGGTGAGACTACTATGGTGTATTATGTTATCGGTGCTGAAAACGCGGGTGTCCATGTTGCGGATGGTTGTATTGTTGTGCATGTTGCTAGTGTACGCTCTAAGGTGTATAATGTGTTGAATGTTGAATCGGAGCATACCATATCCCATTGATCGCATGAGTGGCTTGAGACTCAACATGAACATCTCCAGGGCTAGTGATCTGGCCCAGATCGGCATTGGACTGGTCCTCATGCCAATCAATCTGCGGAGTCTCAGTAGTTTGAACCGGCTCGCTCTGAACAAAGTGAATCTTTCGGGTGGGAGGAGCGGGTAAAGATCTCCGAACAGGTTGAGAAGTTGAAGAAGAGTGGGATTGCTGGTACTGAAGCCACAAGTCTGTCACCTTCTTCGTCAGATCACTCATTTGCTGAGAAAGTGATGAGAGTTTCTCCAACTCTCGCAATGGCTCCAGATCCTTAACTTGATTCTGAATCACATCAACCAACATTAATTTCTCACGATTGTATCCCATGTTGGTATTTGATTCATGATCTGAAATATTTGCCACCTTTTGATGCTCTCGGTGGTGTGGTGGCTGTGGGGCCTTCTAGAATGCCTGAGTAGAGTCAACAACTCCCTCGTTCTCTACCATCCCCTCAAAGACGGACCAGACAGATCCATTATCCTGATTTTGATAACTACAACCACATGCGGTGCTCATGAGGCCCTGGACATCCGGATGGAGTCCTCCAAAATAATTATGCACAAGTGCCTTCAAAAGTATCTCAAGATGAGGGCATCTCTCAATAAGGTCATTGAATCGATCCCATGTCTCACGGAATGATTCATGCGATAACTTCATAAAATTGGAGATCTGACTCCTCATCATATTGATCCATACCAGAGGAAAATATTTACTCAGGAATGTGGACTTCAGATCTACCACGTAGAGATATCCCTCCCCCAAAGACTTAGCCAGTAGAGCACCTTATCTGCTAAGGCGAAGGGAAGGCTTTGAGGTAAACATCCTTGTGCATAACACTTGTATATCTAGTCGTACCTCAATCATTTCAAACTATTGTAAAAAGGTAAATGGCTCCTTCGTAGCATTCCCATAGAACTTGGGAAGCAAAGATATGAAGGATGGTCTTAGCTCTTATGACCCTTGATCAGTGGTAAATGAATCAAGTGGTGTAGCATCCTCGCTCCTGGGTCATACTCATCTTGTAACATCACAGCAACCACGATAGGTGGTGGTGGATTCTCGGCTCCTGCTCTTGGCGCTGCTATCTCAGCTCGCATCTTGTTTTGGATTCTATACTGATTTCTAATCTATAAGTTTATTGGATGTAATGTATCAAGAACCCCCATAGTAATATATGTAGCTAGATCAGGTCATCCATATGTATACTGCTCCCTAGTCGGTCGATTTTCATCTGGTCAGTCCTCGACTGGTCCCTTCCCTCGGGCCATATTCTTTGAATCTTCTAGGAAGGAAAAAGTCTCATAAGAGCTCAGTGAAAAATGTGTAGGAGAAATAGATGATAATTTGATGCGGGGGTCTGCCTCAAAAGAAGGGTTGGGAGGAGAGGGAGTAAGGGTTTGACTCTCCTCGTAATTAGATGGAATCGACTTGGGAAGAGGGTCATCCTGAGTCTATGAAGAAGTACGATGGACGGTGGATCGTCGAGAGCTCACGGAGTCTGAACGCAAAAGCCGTCAAGTCATCATCTTCAATGTCAGAATATTTTTAAAGAGAGAACGATGTTAAGTAAAGAGAGAAAGGGTTAAGGCGTATAAGACACGATAACGCATACCTCGAAAACAATCACAAAAATCACAAATTCACCAAAACCACATGGTGATGACCGTCAAAGTTTGGTCATTTATCTTATCGATTTTAGGGTTATTCGGCAAACATGTCTTATTATAGATTATCATGAGTTGATAGGTGCTTGAAATTTCCCTGAAACATCGTCAGAGTACTTACAGGAAATCAGTTATTCTTAGCTAGTATCGTAGTAAGTACGGACCGTTTTTGGCTACCTGTGTTACTTATGGACCATGCTATTGTGTAAACCTCCCTCTCTGCTATGGAAACTCGGACCGTTTCCGTCTACCCAAGAGTCCCCAATGATGAACAGTGATTAAATGTATGGACTGGGTAGTACTATGAGAAAAAATCAAACTTTGTTTCTAACGTTAAATGACGTCCCTCACTCACAAATCTGGAAAGTGTACCTACAATCCATGTGTTGGGGGTTGCTCTCCTAAAATAAGTGATTCCTTACGTTTGATTTTAGATCAAATAAATTTAGCAGTCCCGATTTTATTTTTACGGTTATCTCTCTTTTTGGATTTCTTTTCACAACACATCTAACGATTTTTCTTCTTTTTTTATTTTCATAAATAAGCATGCACCTAGGTTGCGAGTTCTAAAACTAACTACGTAGGCGCAAGTAGAGAGAGAAAAAAATCGAAAAATTCTAAACAATCACCTATCCTCAAAAAAATTGCGGAAAACCGACGATGCGAGAAAACCACGGTGGGAACCCTACTCCGCCATGTGCATAGCACTCGGTGAAACAGACCCTGAGAAAAATAAGGAGGAAGATAGAAGTTGGGATACCCTTACGGGGCTCCTTCTACAAAAATAGAAAATCAGGCAAATGCCCTTGATTTTTGAATTTTTTACAAAACTTTTACAAGCACTAGAAAAAAATATCTCTAACTAATTCTGCTCCTCTGCAACTGACTCGTAGAGAAGGAGTCGGTCTCTACAATCTCAACAGATTCAGCTTCCAAAGAAACTGGCTAATCCTCCAGGCCCTTGCAAATTTGTTAGAAAAGAAAACACATAAAAAGTTGTAGAAATTAAAGAAACAAACCTATAAAAATTAAAGAGACGCGATAAAAATCGTAAATGTCGAAAAAAACCGTAAAACAAATCAAACAAAAAAATGAAAATAAATCATAAAAAACGTAAAAGCCAAGAAGAGAGAAAATCTCAAAATGAAGTCAAAAACTGTAATAGAGATAATGCCTCCCCGGCAATGGTGCCATTTTGATCACTAGGGTTTCGGCGAGCGATTAATTCATCAAAGAAGTTGCCTGTGTAGAGAAAATCTCTCGGGGTCCAAAACCATAATTGATCAAACAAAATCCAGATAAAATAGGAGAGAGATAAAAAGGAACAAGTAAAGAGTCGGCTCTCCTATTTTATCCTTAATCTTTTTATTTATCCAGGTAAGTTTTCTTGTGTCGAACTCGAGGAGGCAGAATAACTGTACTTTAGTTTTTGAGAAAAGAAAAGAATTTCACGATACTTATTTCTTCTTGAAAATGAAACAAAAACTCAAAATGGATACAAGTTTAAAAAAATCAAATCGAGAAAAATAATCGACAAAAATCCATGAAAAATATCATGAACCTTCGATAGGGTAGTTGTTTAATTACCCTAGAAAATTCGATGAAAAATAAAGTTGAAATAAGGTCCAAAAATAGACTACAATTTAGGGGTAGAAGTGCAAGAAAAACTACGAATGTCTGTTACAAGAACATCCCTGATCAGAGACTAAATTGCAAAAAAAACTTAATGTTTTGTATTTAGGTCCCTACGCGGGGACGTAAACGCAAATATGGAAACTTATGGGGTGCATTGAAATCTGGAACTGTGGTGGGTTTAATTTGCAATTTTCACACTATTTCGAGTTCGATGGCCAGGATTAAAACTTACGGGTGAATCTGGAGCATCCAAAGCAGACATGTGGCACAAGCATGTACACCTATGCGTTCTTGCTCTGTTCTTCCCCTTCGCGTAGAGGTAACTGAGGTGCATCTTTTTTGGCTTCTCACCGGCGAACAACTTAGTTCTTCGGCCTCCTACAAGGCCAGAGTGTTGACTCCTTCACCCCTCGAGCATGCCTTTAGTGGGCGAGGTGTCGAGGTCAGCGGAGGTGGCTGGAAAGCCTCGTCAAAGAAGGTGGTTGGCTGCGAAGGTGTACTGGAGTTGTAGATGCCCTGCTCTTGAACAATTTGGCATGAATCGTTGAAGATGATGCTCCAATTAAAGGATTGATGCTCTATATATGAAGAATACCTGTAAATGAAGGATTTGGGACCTTAATATGCAACGAAATCATCCAAGAAGATTAAAACTTTGCAGATCTAATAATGACTTTCCTGGAAATATCAGAATAGTTAAAATGGAAGATTAATGGAAGTGATTTGGAGTGAAATCAAGTCGGATGGATTCAAAGATTGATTAAAAGGATGTGATTAATAAGGTTATTCGAGCGTTTTAGTTACGCACTTAAGTGGTCTAATCGATGCACGAGAATCGACAAATAAAATGAGAAAGAATGGAGGAATACCTAGGATTTGCAGAGTGTATGATTCTGCAGGTCGTCGCTTGATGGGCTGGTTTTCTCGGAATTCCATGCGACGGAGGCGGGGGCGAAGCAAGGCTAAGGTGGACCATGGAACTTCACCCTTGGATGTCCTTCTTCCACGTGGGGCAGACCTCGGGCCCTATCATGGCCGGAGTGAGGCGGAGCGAGGCTTGGAAGTTGGGTAGTCTTCTACTAGAACTGGGGGTTCAGGGGGTTAGTTTGAAATGGAGAAGTTCATGGAGTTTTATAGAGGAATCGTAGTGGAGTTAGGAGCAAATCGACAATGGGCATGTATTAGGGTAGTTAGGAGATGAAGATGGGGGGCATAGATCAGGTTTAGGAGGAAAAAGATGGCGTGAATAATTAGGCGATGAGAGGTTGTTAGAACAGAAGAAAGGCATGAGTTCTTGAGGTAGAAAGCACCAAGTGTTGACACATGTCAACACCTAATTAGCAAGAATCAAGAAATAGATTAATAAATGGATGTTAAGTATTCGATAAGGTTTTTTTTAAATAGGTATAAAAACGAAAAGTATAGATAAATAAATTATCTAAATTATGGAATAATTATTCGTATATAATAAATATTTTACGAAATATATATATGATATTAATAAATATGTATAGTTAATACTTAATAAATATATATTTTATTTTAAATTTAAGAAATTAATTTAAGCATATTAATAAATACAAGTATAATTTATACTGTTCAAATTTACCTATAAAATTAGAGTTTTTTATTTATTAAAATTATAGATAATGTCCCAAAATTATAAAATAAATTAAGTTTAAAACAAGATCAAGAAAATATTTGAAAATTATAAGATAATTAAAACAATAATTATTATATTCTTAATAAAATAAATAGCCTAGAAACCCAGTTGTGGTTAGGTCCCAAAATCAACTTTTTGCAAATAGACTCCTATTTTAGTGAAATTACCTCCATTATTGATAGAATATTATTTTAGGAACTTTAAAATTAGTAGGGTGAAATTGGAGTTCGTATGAGCAAGTAATTATGTTCGAAAGTTGAGATTTTGACAATTTACAAGTTGTATTTCTTGGCATGTAGACAACATGTTATTTTTAACTTATTTTTATATTTTTCTACATATTTTTGGAAATAATTAGGAAAAGAGTTTGGTGAAAAATATGTTAAACTAATTACTTAAAAATAATTTAAGTTTTTATATCTTATATATAAATAATGAAGAGTGTGTGTAATGTGAAATTAATTATTTTTATTTGTTTCCCCCCTACTTATTTATATGTCGATCAATTCATGCTGACTTGGTCTCGGGGATAAGGTTATAAGTTTCAGCTATATTTATTTTATAAGTCACATTGTACATATATACATATCTACAATTTTCCTTCTTTTTATTTTATTTATTTTTATAATTTTATTAATTTACGTGATTTTAGTGCATAAGAGAGCATTTTTATTTATGAGTGAGATTTTGTTAAAAGGTGGAAATTAGAGGATATTTACATATATTTGTTAAGGGTTTAAAGAGAAAATATAGATAGAATGTTAATGAATTATGGATTCTTCAAAAACTTGTGCATAATATCCTCTTGTATAAAATATATATAATCCTTGTGTGTATACTTGTATATATTTCATGTAAAAACATTCAATTTAATAACACTTTTATTGCTTAAAAATGCTTAAAATCAATAAAAAATTGCAAAATTCTTTTCAAATTCGTTCAAAATACTATTCTTTTCTTTTTTTCAAAGAAAAGTGTTTTATATGTATTTCTTGTAGTTGCATGTGCATGATTCAGAATGGTATGGACTTGTAAACTAGTATGGAATAAAGTTGAAGTACGAAGCTTGGTTGGACCTTAATCCACTTAATTTCAGAGGAACTTTATAGGAAATGGAATTGAGATTCTCCGGGTCTATAGACTTACTTCATTGGGAACAACAAGACTTAGTCCAATGCCATCTTGATGCTTAAGTCGAATACTTCAGAGTACACAAATGATTCTTGTTGATATGACCTACCATGCACACCTGCACTCACTTTGCTCACCTTAATTGAAGTGGTAGAGGATGGATATGCCGGCATGAGACACGAGCTAATGGAAACATCAAAAGTCACACACTTGTGGCCATTGTACCTCAACCCAGTCCAATAGCGACGAGGTCTAAGGAAAAAATGTTGTGGGTTGCAATAGAGCTTCAAAAGTGGGATAGTCTACTGGCTCGAGAGGAAAAACTCCTTATGTACATGCCGCGACCTTTATATATTCAAAAAATGCAAAATCAAAAACTACGAAAATGTGGACAGGTCTGAATGAAAATAAAATGTCTACCGGAGTATGAATATAGATGTATAGTTAATGAGCAAGCTTGAGATTCCAAGTCAAATATTTGTGAGCCTGCAGCTGGATGACATGACTACACTGCCCAGGCATCCTAGGATAGGTAGCTACTGGATACCATCCATTCTTCTCTCCACCTCCTCTTCTTGAATTGTTTTCACTTGAACTTTGAAGGGAATACCCCACATCTCGAGGAAAGAGTTATTGGATTGGGAAATTAGGGTCACCAAGTTTGAGAAGACTGACTTTTACCACTTCAGTCGAGGAGAGCTATATATCACTTACACTGTATAAGAAAGATTCGTAGTCACAAGGGTTTTCATATGAGTTGATTTATTCTGACCTGGCTATTGAGGAGACTTGAGCAGGAGTTATGTGCTTCCTGAAGGTTGTTGGGTGTCAAGTATGTTTCCCACTATGTTTCAGCCAAAACTAATAATCCAAAGGTTTGATCAAGCCACATACTTTGATGTTATGAAGATAGGTTTGATACTCAATATTGTTCTAAGTTCTTTATTTTTCCTTTATTCGTTTTCTTTTTTTTTCTTTTAGTCACTTACTCTTCAAATAAGTGTATTCTAAGGGACTAGTAAAGGAAAGCAGAGGGGGATAATGAATCTGCATATCATTATCTTTATTCATTTATTTGAGCTCAATATCCCTTATATACCGATAAATATCAATAAAGCTATTCTTTATTGTATATTTATAACTATTTAACCTAAAATCAATAAAGAAAGAAAGAAGGAAAAATAAAGAAAATCAAAAACAATTTGTATGTAATAGATACGGTCTGACTCAGAGCCTGAGATTAGGTCAAAGCTTGTCCTGATCCACAAGGAATAAAGTAGGGGGGGATAAGTCCCAAATACAAAAAAAATCAGAAAATCATGTTTCACTTTTGTATATTCATCACTTGTATATTATTCTATATAATACACATTCTTACACTAATATTCATACCCTAATTCAACTCAAACACAATTGTTTTCTTCATGAAAATTGTGCCTAAAATCTTTTGTAATTTATACAAATTATTCCAAGAATAAAAAGTGTATATTGTGCAAATTACAACACTCTGAAAAAAGCCACAAAACTAATCCTGTAAGATCAATATCTTCTCCACAAAAACTCAAAACTCACATTCATTGTACTCCAAATTAAATAATATTTAGAATGGAATTGGTTGAATAAAAATCAGAGTTAAGGTGTGAAATGTGTCTATTTGAGGTACTATTGTATATAATACCTATGTATACTATGTCGAATATTTATTTATTTATTTTATTGTACATATTTGTATATATTGTATTTTTTGTTTAATTGAAAATATTATATTTGACTTATATAAAATACAAATAAAAATTAGAAAATTAAATATAAACCAAAATAAATTTTGTATATAGAGTGTATATGTATCATCATGTATATATTGTAAATATACCTAATTATATAGCCCAATAAATTAATTCCTGAAATATAACAATAATATAATTAATTTCCTTCTAAATTTTGGTAAATTAATAAATTTTTAAATTACAAGTATATTTATAAAAATAATAAATTTAAAATCATGGTCATGCATACATATGTATACATAGCCGTGTATAACACACTTTACTTAGTTTTAAACTTATATAAACCTTATTTAACTAATTAAAATCACCTAAATTAACTACATTTAATCCTTAACATTTTTATTTTCATTATTTAATTAATTAAAATTGATTTCTATTCTTATCTAATTTATTTAACATGTTATTGATTTTTTTATTGTGTAGCCTATTCTATTTTCAATATTTAATTAATTAAAATTGGTTTCGATTTTTTATCTAATTTATTTAACATTTTATTGATTTTTTATCGTGTAGCCTATTTTGTATTTTCCTATGCGCATCCATATTGGTTGGCCTAGGTTTGTTGACCAGAATCAACTGCCTATTCCACACCTAACTTTGCATTTCTTGCTGCCAGTGTCTCTATTCTCCCAATTTCCCCATACGCTACCATAACCGAACCATTCTACCTTCTTCTCCTAATTTCTAGCCATGATAACTAACTCCACCGTTAGCCCATTCACCCCGTTGAAATCATCTTGATTTTATAACATTTTCAAAATCAAAACTTCACTAGACATTTGTCGTTATATATTCCATCATCATCCCCCATCATCGCTTTATCCAATTTTATCCCTTAAATCCTTGAGATCGAGTGTGGAAGTTTCTACTCCAGTGACAAGGGAGCCGACTGTCGATCAGTAGTGTGATTTAGGTGTTTGATTTGTGATCTAAACCACTCATCGGATCTTCTCCGGTGTGGTCTCGTCTTTCTGCCACCACCAGCAGATCGAGGCTGATCATCTCCATTCCTTTCACCTTAGGTTGATGTAGTTCTAATACATTTAGTTTTTAGAATTTAATTTTACTTTTCATTCTTCACTTAGTCAAATTTGAGTTTCCATCATCTTCCTCCTATATGCAAGATCGGAGGTGGTTCGATCATCTACACGAACACCCGACTCGACCTTCGTGCTCGCCACCCCTTTCTCCATCTTTTTCCACATCTAAACCCCCTCTGATCACACAAGATCCAAGGAACGACCAACTCTCCAACCACCATTGCCAGAGGTCCACATATATTCACCATTTCGCTCATTTTATGACTAATATGAGTCAATGGAGCATCGCTTCCCATAGTGGAGTTCATTGCAGGTCTTGGGAGCAAATATGACAGCGTGTAGTGCGATCTGAAGGTCCACCTAGAGCTTCTAACCATCTGATATCAAGATTGTACCTCAGTCATTACCGACCACCGTGGAGCGTTGGAATCGATAGAAGAGGAGCATAGGAGTGAAACTCAACCTTCAGCAGTTACTGTGGATGGAGATTGGCTAAGATTCAGCGAATCGAAGTTCATCAATGACCACATTCATCGTCGTTCTTCCATTACTCGAAGCATCAGCTATCATGAGAGATGTCAGATCAAAAACAAGTCATCTAGCTTTAATCTCAGTCATCTAAAAAGCCCTAATTTTCATTGTTCCTCTCGAGCATGCTTCACTATTAGCCATCAGATCAGAGACCTAGTGCATCACAGCCGTCACATCTCTAACGTGTATTAAGGGTAACATTGCACCCTAGTCCCTGCCATGATATCATTTTGCAAATAAGTTTCTTTGGGATATGTGTCTAACTATTGTTATTTAAACATTTGAAATTATTTCCCTACCTTTTATTTAATTCATGTTATAGTCATCTTCACATTATGCATGTGCCTCACATATGATGTTTTGTGAAAATTGCAATAAAGATCATGCATGTTATGTGTTATTAATGGGTACCTGAAAATAGTTTATTTGCAAATAGGTCTAATATAACGTAGCATACGTGTGTCTGTACATCTTTTGGACATTTTGCACATTAGACCCTACATTTTTTAACTGTATTACCATTTATTTTATAAATTAGTTTACTTTGCACTTTGGTCCATGTATACCTGAACATTATTTTGCATGTCAAAACCAAATTAAAAAATAGAAATGCCTATTTGAAAAATCTACAAAAATTGAGTTATCTTCCTCTTAAATAGATCTTACATCAGTAATTTTTATTTTACATTTAGATAACTTTTATTATTTTTTATAATACAAGAACTTCAAAAATATTCCCTAGTTGCATTTAAAAATTTATTAAAAATATGAACCTCTCGAAAAATCATAGAAATTTATTATCCGTTTATTCTTATTTGCTTTAATTATTGTATCACTTTCGCATTTATATTTTCATAAAAATTAAAAAACTAGAACAACATTTAAAATCAAAAAAAATCATTTTAAATCACAAAAAAAACCAAAAAATTGTAAAATTACTTTTTGAAAAATATAAAATTCCCATTTCTTATAGGTTGCATTTCATCCATTTTTTATTTCATACCCTATTTCAAAAGTTCAAAAACATTTGCATTCGTATCTATTTGCGTTATCTTCTATTTTTCATTTATTTGAAATCCTTAAAAAAATCGAAAAATTCTGGAAAAATTATAAAAACATTAGAAAAACATTAGAACCCCAAAAATAATTTTCTTTGAAAATTCTATCTATTTTTACTATATACTAATAATCAAAAAATTTACATCTTTCTGCCTTTTGTATTTATTTCTTTTCATCATTTTTTCTTTTATTTTCAAAAAATATAAAAACATTACAAAATTAAAAAATCATAAAATATACAATAAAAAACCAAATAAAAATATAAAAATTATAAATTCCATAGAAAATTTAAAAGACAAAAATTCAACCAAAACTCTAAGGTAGCGTTCATAGAATTCTTTGTTTTATTTCATTGATTTCTCACTAATTTAACAACTCTCAAGATTTTTGTAGCAACCCCGTGTTCGATCATGTACGCTATACATGTAAATAAATAGCACTCATAGTTCTTGTGTGCACATTCTTTTTTTGCTTATTTGCTTGAGCAGTGAATAAAAACAGATAAATTTTTAGAAAGATTCTTAGAGTTGTAATGACACGCAAAAAATAATTTCCTTTTTTTAAAACCTTGAAATTTCCTTGTTCAACAAATTGGGAGCATGAGTACTTCACTGACGTATCTTCAATGAGATATGGATCGTTGACTTTAGTCCTCTTCCTCCACACTTGAAGGGCCGAGGAGCTTGTTGTTGTCACTAGCAAACTCTAGTGCACAAAATCACGGTATTTCAATGGGGAAATCGAGATCAAGATTCAAAATTGGGTGGAGGCGAGGTATATGCACATGGGGTCAATGGATGGTTAAAGGTGCTTGTGTGATCATCGGGTCAATGTAAGGCTTCAAAGTGAAAGAGCATTGATAGAGGAAGAGAAGTCATGAAGGAATCTCTCCCAAAAAGCGAAAGAATCGAGTGGCAAAATTCGATAAAATAGGGGCTCTAATGTTCTAACTAAGTAGACCTGTGATGGGCGGGGAGTTGTCTGAAGTCAAATTTGACACGCTGCTCATTAGTCCATGTAAGTGGGAAGAAAACAGAATAGGGATTTATCCCTTGTTAAATCAAACTAAAATAATAAATTGTTTATTAATTTTAGGTTAAAACAATAACACTATTTTTTATTTTATGTATTTTTTATTATGATTTTAATTTATTTTTACAAGTGAGTTTATAATAAGTTATTTTTTACAAGTAAAATAAAGGTATATTTATCTATTTATTATGTATTTTATTTTCTATTTTCTATTTTATTATTTTACATACATATATTTATAAATGGTTTATATATACAGAAATATATTTGTGTTGTATTTTTCTTAAGTATTATGTATACTTAATTAAATATTTTTTTTATATAGGTATACGTATATTCCATTCATTTATATATATATAACTGAACTAATTTATTTTATTGTGTTTTAAAGATTTTTCTTTAATCTAAATATGAATACGTAATATAACTAATATTTACAAAATTATAAAAATATCAAACTATTAAAAAATTAAAGATTAAATAAAATGATTATTTTATTCAAGTATATTGTACAATATGTGTCCAAAAACTAACTTTTACATTTGCTCCAAATTATGTGAAAATCACTTCATTAAATAGCTAATTAAAAGTTATATACATTAAAAGGTGACGTTAGTGGATTTGGAGTTCATATGGAGTAGATATAATATTGTGAAGATTGGATTTTGGCTTTTTATTTTGAGTATAGAAGACACATTGTGTATTATTTTTAGGTGAAATAGATTTTGTATTCTTATTTTTATTTTTATATACAACTTTCATGTACAGAGTTTATTGATTTGATGTATAAATAACAAAGAATAAAATAGATTCCAAAATGGACGTATTGATGAATTGAAAACTAGGGTTTTTATTATAGTTTTGGCCCTCGTCTCCCCCTACTTTATTCCTTGTGCACCCAGTCATAAAAATGCCCAGTTCTCAGATTTTAGGGTCATTCAATATCGATGATATTTCATTGTTTCTTTTCTTTTCTTTGCTCTTTTATTTTGGCTTAAATGCAGTTTTTATACTATATTTCCACAGTAATTAATGGAAGTTATTTAATGCAAATAATGATATATACATGCATTTAACAAGGTTTGGAAGTCAAAAATGAAAGAATAAAGGTGATGAAATGGAGATTCATCACCTGTTGAGGGTGACACTCTTGAACTCTTCATTGACACCCCCAATTATTCATTATAATGGCATATCTGAAATTTCATGTTGGAATTATCAACAAGATTGACAATATTAGAAGAAAATTCCTTTGGGCATGTAACACATCACAAAAACCTACTCCAAATGTTTCTTGGAGTAAGGTAACTTGGCCTACCTCTAATGATGGTTAGGGAATCTTAAATCTTCAACTTATCAATGAAGCACTGCCCACCAAATCTGCAGTTAGGATTGAGGATTCTAAGCAACCTTGTGTTTTTAGTTTATTGAGTGCAACCCACTTCCATGGAGGACCAATTATCATGTTAGATGGATAAATAAGAACCTACTCCTTCATCTGGAAGTGCCCTATTAAGGGTAATTCTCCATTACAACAAGTTCTGATTAAGGAACTTAGCTGCAAAAATCATTACTTCCTTTGGAAGGACTCTCTGAACGGGAAAAATCCACTGAAAAATGAATTTCCATTCATTTGTCCTCACAAAAACAACTGTAGCAAGGTGGTCCTCAAGGGCTTCGGATCTTGGCATGGGTATTTTATTTGGTTCAAACTCTCGAAAACCACATACCACTAAATTTATGGAGAATGGCTGCGAAATTAAGGACATCTATTGTAGTCATCTTGTAGTCTTTACATTCACGTGAAAGTGATTTTACTAGTTACCCAAATCATGGCAAAAATCTAAGAGATTCTATTACCAAAAATTTATACAGTTTGCTTGCAGATGGAAGGATCAAATCCAACTTACATAACAACTTCAGAAAAAACTTTTTAAGCTGAGGGTTTCTTATTTCATTTGGTTACTAGCGTACAATAAAATAATAGTCTCAAGACCAAATGGGAAAATTAAATAGATCTTATGTCAATAGATTCTATCTTTACAAGAAAATTCTTGAGGATTACTTGCATCTTTTAAAAAATTGTGACGTAACTAGAGTGATTTTTCATAAATGTGGCATGGAATAAATCTTCGAGAAATTTTATACATCAATTGCTATGCATATTGATATTGATCTAGATGAAGAGGAGAGGAAACTTATTTTATATAAATTTACAATTTGGTGGTTAATTAGAAAGGACATTTTAAGCTTGTGTGTGAAGGCATCCCTTTAATACAACAAGTGTGGTGAGGGATGCTTCCCTAATTTGCCAAGTACGATCAGGTTTGATTAGAGAAGATAACCATGATATCTTACAAATATTAGCACTTAGGATTACATATGGTTTTATTTGACATATTTTTCTGAAGTAGGATTTCTTGCTCCTGGGTCTTTTCCTAACTCAAGCGCTCACTCTCGATCAGTAGGTATTTCGTTGAAGCCAGAGAAGTTAGCAATCATTGACCACCAGGTTTAATCGTAGGAAACCTCTTCGACATGATAAATGCAACATCCGAACTTTTGCTTAAATTCTTGAGGAGTCTTTCTTCAACTGTTGCTCCTCTCAATCTTATTGTTTTCTTTCGTACCTTTTTCACAATTTAGCTTCTATGTATCTATTTATGCCTCTCGTCTGTGTGAGCCTCTGTTGTAACTCCTTGTTCGGAACTACTATCCCTTTTTGTTGCACGCTGCATCAGATGAATGAATTTGAACTTTTTTCTAAAAGAATATTAATGTTTAGTGCGATATAAATCCATGATAAAAGATATATCCTTATTGGATGTGAGTATGTGATTAACTGCTAAATGCATAAGTTAATTTGAAACCGTTGTAGCACGAGCATTTAACATGTCATACAAAACCGAATGGATAATCTCCGTGAGGAGTATTCGACTTTAATTTATAACCTGGGAAATCAAGGGTCAAACACATGGACAAGAGCCATAATACAACTATTTAGGTGTCAAATATATATGTTAAGTGATTAGTAAATTATCTTGGTAAAAATAGGAACAAACAATCGATGCAGGAAATTAATGCAAGGTTATGCACATCACAAATGCATGCATGAATGAGATGAAATGTGATTTAAAACATTTTAGTGCATATTAAAAATTATAACTTAATGAACAGAATTATAGCACACGCAAATGCACGTATATTTATGCACTAAAATTGATCAATCCACTAATACAAATAATTAGAATTAAATCAAGGTTTAATTGAGCAATTTAATCAAAGCCATGTTTCATTAAATAGAGATTTAAGAGACTCATTTATCTTTAATAAATTAATCAATCATTATGTGTCAAATCAGATAATAAATTAAACCATAAGAAAGATAATGAAACAAGAATCAAAATGCTAGTTAAATCATTTAATTTGGATAAAAGATGCTTAAGTTATTTACGATTAGGTCTAGGGTCATAAATGTAGTAAAACATGAAGAAATTCATGCAAACAGGTCCCTAGAGGGACTAAAATGCAAATACTAAAAATCAGCTTCAGAATTTATGAAATACCCCCAAGAGGGGGTATTTTTGCAATAATGGAGAATCAGCGGTGCTTGGCTGCAGTTTCCCCAACCTTACACGTGCATACGCAGCAAGGCTCGGGTATAGGTTCGGTCGGTCGCAAGTTCAGATGAGGCATGGCGTGCCACCTTTCTTCGTTGGTGCTTTAGTTCTATCGAGGTTGAAGCTCAATTTCCAAAGCTGAGGCTTGATTGACATGAAACGTGGTTGACTCACAACCATTGTATCATCCCCAAATTGGAATGATATGATGGCACATGTAGCTTCTCCTCGAATGAGCATCGCCTCTTATGGTGGCACTAGAAATGGAGTCCGGTGAACACCCATTCCCTCCTCTATCTTCATATCATCTCGCTGAAAGTCATCAGAGCTCCATGGAGCTCTAGCGAAGATGATGGACGCACTGGGAAGCGCTTGTGACTTCTGAGAAGGAAAGACGGTGGAGGATCGTCGTAGGATCACCTCTAGAATGGAGCACCATCGACAACTCTGACCAATGAAGATGATTGGACCTACAATAGTTTAGAAAACAACCAAGCAAATGCGTGCATGCGAATGTGAATTAGATGGAACAGAGGCCTATCAAGATGAAGAAGATGTTGGCCTTGTCGGTTCCTCAGCCTTATCGACCGAGGATGAAAGTTTCATGGTGGTTTCAACTATCACATACGACAGAGATGGAGGTTGTAAGCGGTTTAAGAAAGTTAGAGTGATGATTAGGATAATTAGATGAAGAGGTTGATGGTGGAAGTTGGTCGGAAAACAACTGGGGTGATTGGGATATTAGGTGGAGTTGGGAGGATGAAACAGGATGGCAATGCTCTTGAGGAGCAGTTGGAGGGAAACGACACACGGCGACTATTGGATCACACAATCCGATGGCTGCATAAGGAGCACACTAGAATGGTTCAGATTATATCTGATCAAAGATCATATGGATGGAAATAGGCACTTATGAGTGGCCTATATTCAACAGGACCAAAGATCCAACGTTCAATAGTGAATGCGGGGGGTGTGAAATGAACGGGACACATGGTGCAATCAGATGGTGCCACATGGTAGAATTAAGAAAAATAAAGTAATCGGAGTTAAATAAAAAAGAATTAGTTAGAAGAAGAATTAGGAAATATATAGTAATAGATCTCGATGAGACTACAACTTTCTTGTAGAAGTCAAAGAGATTAGAGGCCATCTATACATAGATATAAATTTAATACAAATTAAAACAATATAGAACAATTTTCTTTTATTTTACTTTTATGTATTTTGATTTTGTTTTATATTAATTTTTTATATACAATATTATACTAATTTTTATTTGATTTTTAATGAGGAATAAAAATATAAAATTTTAGCACGATAATAGGATTATCTCATATATATTAATTAGTGTCAATTATATACAACACAATAATTAGTAATTAGTATTATTAGTCAATGAATCTTGCTGATTAACTTAAGCAAGTGGGATAAGTAACTTGAATTAAGAAGATAAATCTGGATTTATCTATCCTCTATACTTAATCTAAGCTCCTCCTCGAGCTAATAAATAAAGAATGACTTAGAGAGTCAGTTTATTAATAGGATCCCTGACATGTGCATGTGAATATACAAGGCTTGATTTAAGCTAGAACATTAGGTTTGAAGAGTCCTAAAACTCCAATATGATCTAAGTATTAATCAAAAGGAATTCAACTCCTCTAATTGTCATACACTCGATGTATACATATATATAAGAAGTATGACTTAGTGTAGATGCACTCATGAGAGTCGATTCTCAATATCACCAAAAATTCCAATCTCAGAAGCTCTCCTAAAGACCTAAACCTCAACACTAGGGAATAAATATAGTCTTGCTTCAATCCATCGTCTCTTTATTTTGTCAAACTTCAAAGGTATAAACGGAAGGCCATATTCTGGTGGATATAGAATTGTGTACTTATTTTTACTTCCCCGCATTAGAAAAGTGTTCTCACAAGTGCCAACACATTTTTTATTTATATCTTGTCAATCATTGTGACCATCAAATATAAATTTGAGCCGTCTATATTTGTTTTTCTGGGAGAACACCGAGGTACGTCTTTCTAAGGTACCTAATATACTTACATCCAGACTTGTAATGCTAATGATGTAGAGCTCTTTTTATGGTACTAGCCCGACTCATAAAAGCATAATTATTTGGTCCGATTTGACACTTAGTGGTTGGGAGCGCTTGACTTGAATATAATAACTCATATGATGTAACTTTGTAATGAGATCTGCTTTTCATTTCGCTTTTTCTTATTTGCGGGAACATCCCTTCTTTTTGGCAAGCTCCACTGCTTTTACCAAGGAATGGCACATACTGATTAACTTATTAAATAATGTCATCACACTCTGGCACTTTAGGTCAATGTTAAGAGATAGCATGAGAACATGTCCCATACTCGCTAGGATGCTGACATTAAGGTTTCATGAAGCCGTCATTAATCTTATCCCGTTCTCGAGCATCATATAGATCAAGTCCAAACTCAAGCTTCCAATCCCACTTTCCTTAGTGATACTTTGACTCATCTCAATCATGGATGCAATCGTGCATGAGAGTGATAGTCAATATCTTTTAAGGGATATTAAGAATGAAATATTGCATGCATATCCTCTAACTAGGGAAGCATGAATTTTTAAGTCTAAAACCCTAATGATTAAGACATGATAACTCTGCGTCTAGATATTCCTTAAAGAGAGTGTTAAAGATAATCTCAAGCCATGAGTGTAATGTGAAAGTGTCAGAGAATAACAACATTTATTAAGTTAGTCTTTTTTTTTATTTTTCCAAAAAAATTATTTAAGTTAGAGAGTTAAGAAATTAATTATACTCAATTACACCCATAGCTTTGAAACAATTTTTGAAAACTTTTTACAAACATTGTCACACATGTATAAAAATTTTCCAAGTATCTTACAAAGATTTTTAAAACAAGTTAAACCCCATTTTTCAAACCTAAGTAAAACATTTTCTAAACAGCGTCACATAAATTTAGGTTTTCAAAATAATTTACAAATGATTTTCCAAGCAATGTCAAACTGTATTTTCACAAACCATGTAAAACACTTGAAAACCATATCAAATATGTATATAATTTTCCAAAAAAATCAAAGTATTTTTTACACAAATGAGTTCAAAAATGTAATATGATACCCATAACCCCTAATAGTTTTAAAAAAATTAAAATATGAGCTATGGCTGAGGTATATGTGTAATGTATATGGTATACCCCCCTATACTTAGCTTTTGCTATGTCCTCATAGCACAAAGTGATATGAAGCCCTAGTTCAACTAAGCATTTTAGAAATATACACGAACTAAGTCCAGAATAAAAGGTGCATATATCATAAAAAGAATTAGTCATAAGAAGACAGGGACTCGGGTCCCCCTATACTTAAGCTGGGAAATAGCTTAAGTATAAAGATATGAATTAAAACTAGGTGACCCGAGGGGAACAATCAGAACGACATTGGATCCCCCCTATACTTAGGCTGAAAATAAGCCAAAGTATTAAGAATAGGAAGCTAAGTGATGATAGGACCAATGTTAGCTAAATCTCTAGATGATGAATCGCGGCGAATGATACTAGGGCCTAGGTTTCGGGAGGCTGAAGTGTCATACTAGATCAAACAAACCCGATTATTTAACCAACACACAGTAAAGACCGTAAATATGGTATAATTATCTTTTCTCGTTTATTGGTGATAATACAAAATTCATGTTTATTACGAGCAAGCTGATTTAGGGTTTGGGCTCTATCTTATGGATACGTCCTCATCTCTCAACCAATGCATATATAACTGCAAATAATGTGGGTTTTTTTCTCCCAAAACAAGGTAAATTTTAGCTCCATTTTATTTATATCAATCACGCATTAATAGTCCCATTTTTAAGAAATTATGTTCTCACTTGTATTAAATCTCTGAGCATACATGTCATTGTCTACCGTCCAATCCATTTCCATATTATCCTAAGTGACAAATCATGAAAAGGAATAATCCATGCAAAAGTAAAATCATGATGCCATGCTTAAGAGAAGTACTTTCAGTGATTCTGGTTGTCTTCATGCGCATGTTGAACTGAATATAAAATTATATCTAAATGCAATGCAAGTTGATAAAAATCCGCACCTAATCATCCATTCTATTAGCGAGTAGAAAATTAATTTAATTTGAGCTTGGTTGAAGGTAGATTAAGTGTATCTCATGAATCTCAGAGATGAGTGAATCTCGTATGATTAAGTTAGTGTGCGCCAACTTACGAATGAGGCATTAAGGATAATATATCAAAAGTAGCTCCATGAGCCATGTGCATTGACCCTAATCAAGTTGAATCCCACCCAACATGGGTGAAACAAACTCAACAGACAAATAATTAAGTCCAAGTCCAAAAATTGTTACATCAAAAATATCAACAAAATAATCTTCGAAAAACTTGATGGCATCTTTTTTGATTCTTCTCAGCATGAACTCCTATTGAGCTTCATGTCTCCATTTGCCATGAACATCCTCGATGAATGGGCCCTACCACAAAAGATAATAGTTTAAAAAATTCAAATATTATCAAAACATATATAATAATGCATAAAACATCACATCATGTAATTGACTTAGATAAGATAAGAATTAACTTAACCAGAAATGTAAAAAAATCTATATTAATGAAGTCGTGTCCCTGGCAACGGCTCCATCTGATTAACAGCTAAATGCATAAGTTAATTTGGATCCGTTGTAGCACGAGCACTTAGTGACAAGTTGCAAAATCCCTACTTTAATTTGTGTGAATTATTATGCGTTTAAAATAATGATGTGTCGTTTCATTGTTGACGAGTAATCAGAATTAATCAAGAAAATTACCACAATTGATTTATTCAATTTTAATCAGAGTGTTTTTATGTCTGTTTTACTTGGGCAAGTCCCAAGGTCGAACTCAAGGAGGCAAAGGAACAACTTAGAATTATGTTTATCGAATTTCATGCGCGGGTTTTTAGGCGAATATTTTTGGCATATTTTATTATGCAATTTTTGGATGCAAATACAAATGTGACCAATTTCAAGGACTAGAGAATAAATATCAATCAAATGTCCAAAAATTATGAAACTTGGCTGAGATGTCAATTTTGATGAAACAAATGCTCTGTAACATTTTGGGGGTTTTGTTGATGTAATTTGAATAAATAATAAATTTATGAATGAAAGAGAGTCAAATTCGATAATTAATTATAATAAATATTAAACTTTTTTATTTTCAAGTAATAAAATTACCCAAGATCTATCACTAGGTGATTTATCTTAAAAAATCATAAACCTTAAAAAATACAAGATTTAATAAAAATTAAAGATTGAAATCTACAAAATAATTTTTATAGATCATAATATGTGTGTAAATGGATTTCTTTTTGGGAACGATGTTAAAAACAATTAATTCTATTTTCCACGAATATTTGGCCATTTTTTGAAATCTGGAAAATTAGTTATGATTTTCTAAGTACAGATTGGGTAAAATACGCAGTTTTTCATCAAATTAATAATCATTAATTAACCACGGATTATAAAAATATCACAATCTTGCCATAATGTCAAGAATTAATTGAGGAATAAAGTACAAATTTTTAATAATTAAGTGATGCAGTAAATAGGCTAAAAATAAATAGAGAACACATGTGTATGTTTGTAATATTACAATAATAAAGTAAAATAAAGCTGCAGTGCGGGGACTTAATGGTAATTACCTACACCTTGAGGGGTGTCTCTGCAAAACTATCGGAGGGGGATGTGCGTCGCACATGCCCTCTAGACGGGGGGGGTGGCTTTTGGTAACTTGGTGGATTTAGAGGGCTTCTCTTACAAAATATCCACAGGAGGGGGGTTCTTCAGGGTGCTTCTGGTAGAAGTCCCATCCCCGCTCGTATGTGGCACGTGGGTAGGGTCTCGAGCTGAGCTCAACCATTGAAGGCATAAGAGGTGCGATGGGGCTTTAGCGGTGTGAGGTGGAGCATTCAAAGCAGTTGGGACCGATGAAGATGTGGGTTGATGGACAAAGGGTGGTCGGAGCTCCAAGGTAAAAGCAAATCTTAGTTCTGCTCTCAAAATGGGTTCTAGGTGAAGGATGAGTAGGCCTTCGATGAAGCAGTAGGTCATCGAAGGGGGTTGATGATGGGTGGAGGGAACGAAGGAGTCGATGAAGAAACTGACGGTTGTTGGGTGCTGCATCGAAGAGGAATCAAGTGGTCGGTGGTGGTGAACCTGGAGGATGAAGCGTGATAGCAGAACCGGAGTGAGGCAGTCCCGGAGGAGCGAGCTATGACGAGGTTGTCAGAGATGATGTAACCATCTCCCGTGTTGGTTATCCCTTGGCTGGTGTAAAGGCGGATAAGGAGGAAAGGTGTTACGGAGGGTTTTAAGTTGGGTAAGGGAGGTCTAACAGAGATGGAAGGTGGAGGATGATTGACCAGTAAGACTGCGGCGATGGAAATAGGAAGGTTTCCATCAAATATTTAGAGGGAGATCAGGAGGTCGATCTGATGGAGATCTACGGGATGGTGAAGAGACGATGGGGATTCGATTGGGGGTGAGAGGATGGACGAGGAAGGCGGTGGTGACGATTGATTCTGACGAGGAGATTGATCGGAGATTGGTACAGCGGATATTGGCGGTAGTTGATGATGCTCCCGATCTGGAAGGAAAGGGGGAAGGAGAAGAGGCATCACGTGTACGGCGCAGGTGCAGAAGGCACGTGCGCTGCACGTGCAGCCCCATTTAAAAAATAATTATTTTTTTATAAATTAAATAAAAATTGTGAAAACTAAGTGACATGTGGCGGCTCTAGGAGCTGCCACGTGTCAGCTCTAGAAAAATCAAAAATAAATGAAGAAGAAAAATAAAAAGGTAATAGCAAACAACCTCAGATCGAAACATTTTCTTCACAAAAGTTTCTCGACAAGATAAGATCTACAACTTTCATCAAGGAACCAAAACCAAAATAGGTAAATTGCAAAAAGTGATATTTTTGGGGTATTTATGTACATAAAATACCTTGTTTTTTGGGTTTTTTCTAATTTTTTGTCATTTTTAAATAAGATAAAAATCCAAAAAATATGATTAAATCAAGAATAAATATTTACACATTACTCTAATTTTTTCTAGATTTTTATTTATCAAGAAAAAGAAGAACTAAAATAAAATACGGAAATGAGAACTTTTGTACATATTGTTAGTGAAGACACGAACTCGGCTAGTTTCTTTGATTTCAAGCTCATTTTAGATTTGAATTTTTATACATTTTAATAAAACTTTCATCAAAGAAATTAGAATAGAAAGGAATAAAATAAAAAGAGTTAAATATATACACAAAATAATATGTCAAAATTAGGTAAAATACAAAATGTACAATGGAGGCCCAAAAACCAACTTTCACTTCGAGCTCCTATTGACTTGAACTTGGTCTTATTTTGAAGGTATTTGAATGTATATTAGTTTAAAATCGAGTAAGATCAAAGTGGACACTGTCTGAGGAAGATATCAATGTTTTAGTCCGAAAATCTTGAAATTAGGTTTTGAGTTTCTGGTTCACTTATGTATGTTAGTGTTTTTACCATTGTTTTCATTTATTCTTGTTTGTAATATATACACAATGGAGTTGTTTTAGGGGATTTGGAGTTAACATGAATTAGTTAAAAATCAAGGGAAGTTAGGCTATTTTACAGGTCAATTGGCCTGTGATTTTTGGCTCTTTATTTTATGCAATTATGAGTTGTACAATGCAATTATTACTTATACATGCTTGAATGCTAATTATGTAGAATAATAGATAAAATGAGAATGAGTTTTGGGGAAATGAGCTTAATTATTATCTTTTAGAGTGATGAATATGAGATTCATCATCCCCCTATACTTAAACCATGCTCGTCCCCAAGCATCTAAAGAAATGCAATGAGGTGAAATGAGAGTGGGTTCCATACCTAGACCGTGAGCAGAAGGTGAAAAAGGAACTAGACCTAACATTTGGATTATTCGTTTGGCGGAACTCCTTTGAGTCTTGGGATTTTAGAATCAACAGCCTCCAAGTTCTACACATCATTGTCACAGTTTTGGCGCAAGAGTCATCGTAGATCAATCCTCTTCCCAAAGCATTCTCCCATGAACATTGAACAATTGACTCAAATGTATGAAAGGTTTTAGCTCTTCCCATCTAGAATGCTGGACTAACATGCAAACCTCCTCTCTAGTAACTCTTCCTCGGGGAGTCGGGTAGTTCCTTCTAAGGTATGTCGCGTTGTGTACGCAATCGAGAAGAGGGAGAAATTAAAAGAAGGGGAAAAGAAGTAGAGGGTGGCCAGTGTAGTCACATCTCCTTGTGAAGACGACTAGTTTAGCCAAGTCTCCACCAAGATTTGTAGGTTTTCTTGAAGCTTGGACCTTTTTGCTCAAATATTTATTTTGTAGTTGGCTTCTTTGTGTTTAGATTTCTAGTAGCTCTGCATGGATCTTGCTGTACCCCTATGGATATGCAATCTTTTTTCAGTACATGTTTTGGGGTCTTAGGAAAAATTGTACCCAGCCATCCATTCCTTTTTTGAAGCTTTATTTCAACCCGTACTCCGATCTTTAAATGTCCATGCTACTGGAAAATAAACTCACACGATCTTCCAACATTCCATATGAGTTTAGCAAAGTTCATAGTTCGAAAGTACAAATTAATTCCTTATTCCAGAGTCGTACCCATAATAAAGAGACCAGGTTAAACACTAAGAGTCAAACGTTGCACATTGTCATGTGGAACTCGAAGAATTAAGTCAAAGACCTGAAGCTTCTAAAATCCTTTTTATCGGTGAAGTTCTTCTGAAAATTAGGCGGATTAAGGTCATGTCTAAACCACTCTTGTTTTCTGCTCATAACTCAGTTCAGAACCCAAGGGCTTTTCACCAATGCATGATGCATGTAGTGATGGATGAAGTGCAGATGTAGGAAATGAGGACACATATTTTTTCCTTTTTTAAGATTTTTTTTGTTTTTTTTCAAAAATGAATAAGAAGTTAATTTTCAAAAAAATTTGATTGCACACAATTGGACACAGTCAGTGTTAGTAGCAACACTCCCTTTTATTTTTTTTCTAAGATTTTTCAGGTTAGTTGCCCATCCCATAAATGCATATAGACTTATGCAAAAGTACGAGCTATGGATAAAATATATGCACGGTATATATAAAAACACACCTATACTTAGCGAGTGTTATCTCCTCAAAGCACAAGAAGCGTAGAGAAGGCATAGCTCGGGCTAAGCATAAGAGAGTGAAAAAAAAGACAAAGATAGATCGTCGTGCCCCTCTCTACTTAGGTTGAGAACAATCTAAGTATATAAGAAGGGTGAAAAATGAGATGGATAATGGGAGAAGTGGATGAAAAGAGTATATATAGAAGGCATCTGGTCCCCCTTTACTTAGGTTCTTGGAGCAAAAGTACAGAAGAAAGATGGAATTGGGGTGATCGAGAGAGGGATTATATAAGGAGAGTGGTATATACATATGGCATCGGTCCCCCCCCCCATTCTTAGGCTTTGGCGTATGTTGAGAAAAAAGATGTACAAGGGGACTGATACGGTCGGGAGGGAGGGAGGTTTCTAGATGATTAAGGCGGTTTTCAGCAGATTTTTTTGTGAGCTTGTGGTGGGAGATCGTAATGATAGGAAGAAGATTAAGCATATGAGTCCTAACCATCATCAGTGCTATTCTCATAATAATCTTGCTGGAGAGTGGATGAAGCTTATGAATCAGATGATATGCAGCCATTGTCATAGTTTTCCTTAGAGGAATAGTATTGGAAAGAGGAGGCACTCCAAATATTCTTGTTCTTCAGTTGCTTCAATTGTTTTCTCAGAATTTGTTCCTTCTTGGGATCAAGCAATTCATCCTCGGATGATGAATACTCTGAAGCACCAGTCTCAATTAGCTAATAAGAAATTATTCCAGTATATTTACGGAGAGTCGGCTCTAGATGAATAATAGTGAGGAACTGGAGTCATCCAATGAGGATCATTGTTTGGATTCTTATGTAGATAGGATTTTAGGGATACCGAACTGACCTCACTCATAAGGATCACATTGTTGGACCTGATGAGGAATAATTAGATGATTCCTTTTTCGGAATATCAATGGAGATTTTCTTTCTAGAAGAAGGAGCAGCCTGATTGGGCATTTTGGTTTGCGTTGTCTTTGAATAAGCTAGTCCTGGGAGTGAGGGGTTAACAATCGAATCTTCAGATGAATAACCATTGAAATATTCCTCCCTGGGCAGTACACGTCATGCATATTTGTTATCAATTGACTTGATGTTGGTGCATTCCTGTATCGGGTCGATTTGATCAAAGTGGTCAGAGAAGATTTCGGCCGACTCAGGATGAGCCGTGCATATGTTTCAAGATCATAAAAGAAGTCATGTATTCTATGTTACTTGGTGAGAGCAACAGGAAATGGAACAGCAGCAAGAATCTCTGAAGCAATGGTTTGTTCAATAGCCGCTGTCTAAGGTGTAGCAGCGGGGTAGGGCTTTTCTACCGCTTGGTGGTTACAGCAGTTGACAGCTTCGTTGATCGCCTCAGAATATCGTGTTTCCTTAAGGACTGGGTGAGATCGAAGTGCTCCCAATGCGGTAGAATTGATTTCTTGAGTCTCGCACTCAATAATTGCCTTAGCTAAGGCAAAGAATGTCTTTCCGAGAATGATTGGAGACTAGGTGAGTTCTCATTGATGCTCAGTAACAATGATCGTGAAGTCCACCGTGGGAGGAGCACCATGGAATGTAACGATGATTGAAATGTTTCATCTCAGCTGTTTTATCTATCGATCTGCTAGTTGAACGATCTCTCTTATCTTATAGATAGGTTCGAGTTTGAGCTTGTCAAATACAGAGGTCGGGAGGATACTGATTGGTGAGTCGTCATCGATTCGAATATGGGCAAATGTTGTGCCTTTGATTCCACAGCCAAATCTAAACAACCTCTTCACCTTGCGGCACTTGGTTTTTCTCTTTATTATCAAAGAGGTGGCCAATGAAAAGATATGTCTTTCCATTTTTTTCTCATCCTTCCCGACTTTTTTATCATTAATTTGCTCATTACAAATCCTTGTAGGTTGAGGAAGTGTTCAACGACCTGTATCATGTGAAGTTCAAAATTCGATCTTTTCTCTAGTGCTTCCCTTAAAACAAGATCCAAATTCTTAAAATCCTCCTTTCAATTTTTATATTTTTTTATTTTTCCATTTTTTAACTATTTTTGAATATTGCGATTTTTTTGGTGTTTTCGGTGTGGTGTGTAGATGAGGAGCTTAGATTTGTGGGGTTGGAGTCATCTCTAAGGGAATAGTATGCAGAAGTGTTGCCGTCAGAGTTAACCCTAGGGTGAACATAGTTTATGGGTTTCTGAATATTCTCGGGGTTCTCAACATTGGATCCAATTATTTTATCTTCCACTTTCATACTCGAGCTACCATACAATGAAATTAGTTGGTCAGTGAAATTTCTTAATTTATCCTCCATTAATTCATATCTCTTACTTATCCCTGAATTGTCATCCTCCAATGACTTTTCATGATCAATCATGTGAGCAGTCTGTGTGGGTTCCTGAGTATTCTCTCGTTTTTCAACTTGAGATCCAGTCATTTCATCTTCCATTTTCATGTATGAGCTGGGAGAAGATCCTCTCGGAATATTCATTATATGGTCGTTATCTTTTGAAAATTTTTCCTCAAAATCAGGGAAGGATTCTGCTCGATAGGAGGGCAACTATAGGTCTCATACACAACATGGTGTGATTCAGGTATGTATAGTTGGTTTGAGTAGAACCTATTTTCATGATAATTGATCAGTCCCTCATATAGTGAAGTCGTCATATAATGTTCTTGTGTGTTGCTATCATCAGTCCAATCTCTTGTATGAATGTCATGTCCAAAAGAATGATATGCATGATATTCATAAAGAGTGTGACCATTAGGGACAATCCAATATGTACGATCAGGATCTGTGATTTTCTCCTTGTGGTTTGATCGGTCCATCTAGTCATTCCCTAAGGTCTGGTCTGGATATGTATCTATGAAGTGTCGTCCTATCCCAACATTGTGAAGAGGAGAGAATGTAGTCGGAAAGAATTGTTGTCTCGATCGGTCATTGGTCTCATTAGTTGTTCGATCTTCAAATGGTTTGGTGAGAAATTGAGAAAAAAAGGATTAATCCGGGATGAAATCTGATCATGTATAGAATTGGGCTGGAGAGGTGGCCAATATGAAGAAGTGGAGACTTTGGTCAGATGATTGGATAAAGGATTGTCATATGAAGAAGTTTTGACCTCGATCTTTTTAATATTTGTATGATCCGGATATAAAAGATTGTCCCTCACGGAGTAGATCGGATTTGTAGAGTGGACATTTTTTTGTTGGAGAGAGTCTCCCGCAATTGTTGGAGTATGTCTGGTCAAAGGGGGTTTTGAGGATTTGGGTCTGACTGAGACAAATTCATTTTCATAGTATAGATCTGATGGGTACTCGGACCAATGTCTCAATATCTTCGAAGAAGGTGGATGTGTTGTCGTGATAGATATTGGTTGAAGGTATTTAATGAGGAATACTCAACAGAAGAAAACCTATTAAAGGTGAATGATGGAACAAGTGTGTGGTTTTTGATATTCGAGATAGGTTCACGTTCACGCACACTACTGCAAACATAAATCAAACCCCAGGTTCACCAACTCACACAATGAAGCCACAAGAGTTCAGCATATTATCTTTTCAATTTTAGTTGGTGATAAAATCAATTTTGGAGAAGAATTAGCGAGTTGTTATGTGCTGAAATTTTCTTAAAGGTTACCCCGAATTCTTACGACTTTCAGCCAGTATGGGTGTAAGTACAGACCATAATACGGCTACCCATCACTTAAGGACAGAGCCTTACATAGTTTCCTGTAAACCACCCACTCTGCTAAGAAAATCTAGATCGTTTACTAACTACTCGTATTTCCTCAATGAGAAGTAGCTAATCATTTTTATCGTATCAATGATCTCAACGAATATTCGAGAGTTGAGCTCCATCCTTAAGTGTCGTCTCTCGCTCACCAAGACAAATACATCAATCCCATGGACGGGGTTGCTTTCCGACAAAAATTCTTGATTTTATGAGTTAATTAAAGTCGATCTTGCTTAGCAGTCCCATTTTCAATTAGGCAATCACCGGAAAATTAAGTGAGCACAATTACACATCTACCATCCGGTCTTAATTTGCTTTAAAATTTTACGTGACAAAACAGGAGGCAAAAATTCGAGATAAGCTGATGCATGCGAAAAATGATGGTGTATGCTCATTTAGAAGACTTATAGTGATTCCTTGCAATCTCCATATGGGGTGTAATAAAAATTGAAAGGGAATCTATATGAATGCAAGCCAACAAAAAATCGCACCTAGCAGACAGTTCTATGAATCGTAAAGAATTGAGTTAAAATTTTGACTAAATTAAATGATCTAATGTGCATATCGATTAAGAGAAGTGTGGTCCTAGGTTATACGGGAAAAAATAATAAAATCCTAGAAGCTCTAGTAGACGTATGTGCAAGTCTAAACTATAAGCCACTCAAGTCGGGCTCCACCCTCACCGGAGAGTGAAACATGTCGAACACACTACAAAGAAAGTTTTGGTCTTGTTTAAACACACGAGAGTTCAAATGGACACCGCTATAAATGAGCGATTAATTAAAAAAATTAAACTGCAAAAATTAAAATCCTAGGCTATACGCTCTCTCACGAGTCGACTTTATCTTAATTTTAAGCGAATTGGCAGTCGGTGAAGAAGCATCGGTTTCAAGAGATCCGCTTCACAGGCGTCGGGTACCTCGCACCAAAAAAAGATATAGATGGTAAGAGGGCGGCACAAAATATAGTAAAAAATAAAAAAGAAAAATAAATGTTGCAAATATAATAAATGCTTGAAAATAAAAATAAAAAATTTATAGTGATGATTGGGGGGTCAGACAACCCTAATAAGCAAAATGTTGCACTAATTTTTTAGACAAAAATCTATGATGTTTGCCTCTCCAGCAACGGTGCGATCTGATGAGTCGCGAAAACCTTGCTTTACTTTGTGTGAATTATTAATCTTTTAAAATAATGATGTGTCGTTTCGTTGTATGCGAGTAATCGGAATCAATCACGAAAATAAACACAATTAATATATTCAATTTTAATCAGAGTGGCTTTATATCTATTTTACTTAGGCAGGTCCTAAGGTCAAACTCAAGGCGGCCAAGGAACAATCTAAAATTGTCTAACAAATTTCGTGTACGGTTTTTGAGGGAAATATTTTTGGTATAATTTTTATGCATTTTTTTGATGTCGATGCAAATATGACCAAGTTGAAGGACTATAAAATAAATATCAATCAAACGATGTCCAAAATTATGAAACTCGGCCGAGATGTCAATTATGATGAAATAAATGCTCTGTAATTTTTTTGGAATTTTTTGATCAATAAGAATAAATAATGAATTTATGAATGAAAATAAAATAAATTTCGATAATTAATAAAATAAATATTAAACCTATTTATTTTCAAGGAATAAAATTATCCATTATATATCAGAAGATGATTTACATTAGAAAAATCCTAAACCTCAATAAATACTAGATTTAATACCAATTAAAAAGTAATGATTAAAATTTACAAAATGATTTTTATAGAGCATAATATGCATGTAAATGGAATTCTTTTTAGGCACGATGTTAAAAACATTTAATTCTACTATCCATGAAATTTTGTAATTCTTGGAATTATGGTTAATTAGTTAAGATTTTCTAAGTATGGACTGGGTAAAATACATAGTTTTTCACCAAAATAATAATCATTATTTAATCACAGATTATAAAATTCTCACAAACTTGCCATAATGTCCAAAATTAATTGAGGAAAAAAGTGTAATTTTTGAATAATTAAATGGTGCAGTAAATAGGCTAAAAATTAATAGAGAACACAAGGGTATGCTTGCAGTATTACAATAAACAAATAAAATAAAAATTTAGTGTAGGAACTAAATGGTAATTACCTACACCATAAGGGGTGTCACTGCAAAACTGCTTGAGGGGCACATGGAGGGGGTGCTTCTAGTAGTTTTGCAGATCTGGAGGGATTCTCTTGCAAAATATCCACATGAGGGGGGTGTTCTTCAAGGTGATCATGGTAAAAGTCCCTTACCTGCATGTGTGGCACGTTGGGATTGTCTCGGGCTGAGCCCGATCGTTGAAGGCGGAGGAGTCGTGGCGGGGGGTTAGCGGTGCTAGGTGGAGCGTTTAGAGTAGCTAGGGCCGATAAAGATGTGGGCTGTTGGATGAACGGTGGTCGGAGCTCCAAGGTTGAAGCATATCTCCATTCTTCCCTCGAGAAGGGTTCCAGGAGAAGGATCAGTAGGTCATCGATGAAGCGACGGGTCGCAGAAGGGTGTTGATGACGGGCAGAGGGCACGGCGGAGTCGATGAAGAAACTGACGGTGGTTGGGTGTCACGACAAAGAGGGATCGAGTGGTCAGTGGTCGTGAATAAGGAGGATGAAGCTCGACGGCAAAACAGGAGCGAGGCACTTGCAGAGGAGCGAGCTGTGACGAGGATGGATCCTCGGATCTCGGCAACCTTGTGGTTGTTAGAGATTCTATTACCATCTCCCATGTTGGTTATCCCATTGCGGTAGAGGGTTTTAAATAGGGCGAGGGAGGTCTGACGAAGATAGAAGGCAGATGATGATTGCCTTGTGATGCGGCGGTGATGGGCGATCTGATGGAGATATGTGGGATGGTGGTGAGACAAGGGGGATTCGATTGGGGGGCGAGAGGATGGAA
Source organism: Ottelia alismoides (assembly GCA_037367405.1). Lineage (NCBI taxonomy): Eukaryota > Viridiplantae > Streptophyta > Magnoliopsida > Alismatales > Hydrocharitaceae > Ottelia > Ottelia alismoides. The sequence continues at coordinate 880,226 of JAZKJV010009069.1, read as the reverse complement.
GAGGAAGGTGGTGGAGGCGATTGATTCTGACGAGGAGATTGGACAGAGATTGGTACATCGGGGATTGGTGGTGCTTGAAGATGCGCCTCATCTGGAAGGAAAGGGGGAAGGAGATGGGGCATCACATACAGGGCACGTACGCAGAAAGCACGTGTGTTGTGTGTGGGGATTTAGTTAATTTTTTTATAAAATAAATGTGAAAACTGAGTCACACGTAGCGGTTCCAAGAGCCGCCATGTGTCAACTCAAGAAAAATCGAAAATAAAAGAAGACGAAAATTTTTAAAAAATAGCAAACGGCCTCGAATCCAAAAAAATTCTTCATGAACATTACTTGTCTCGATAAGATGTACAACTTCTATGAAGGAACCAAAACCAAAATTGGTCAATTGCACAAAGTGGTATTTTGGGGGTATTCAATGTATAAAAAATACTTTCATTTGGGTTTTCTAATTTTTTGCCATTTTTTAATAATATAAAAATCCAAACAAATATGAAAATATCAAGGTTAAATATTTACATATTACTCTATTTTTCGGTTATTTCTTAATTAGGAAAAAGTAGAAATAAAATAAAATACGAAAATAACAAGAAAGGCTTGGACCCTTTTCCATTTTGAGACCGTCACATTAGTAGTACACCTTGGACTTGTTCCATTTTCTAGAAAATTCCAAGAAAGGCTTCTTTCCCTCAAGATATGGTACTGACCTATCTAAAGGGATATCACCTCAAGGAGTTGAGGAAGTGAATGCTAAAACTGGTTGCTCTTGTGCATCTGTTATGAGAAGCCGGGTGTATGCTATATATGTACAAAAGGCAGATGTCTGCAATGCACTGGGGGTAGCAAACGGTTACTACTCCTACTATGGAAAAAAACACTTGATTACAGTAATAATAATATCTTCAAAGAGGACAAGACTTTCAATATACTGGTCTCTATGTATTATCTTCAAGAACTTAAGACCTTACAGATCGAGGTCTAAAAGGTCTTAACTGCGGATACCTTAGGAGATAGAGATCTCCTAGAATAAGGGTGTTCTAATAAGGATAATGGAAATATCGGTTATAATAATTAACGAGTTGTAGTGTCAAAGGACACTAGAACTTACAATATTGAATATTGGTTGCATAAGATGCAGCATTCGCATTGGATGCGAGCACTATTACAAGGAGATATGCAAGTATCGTAAAAGGGCTTTGGCATAGTCTCTTTGGAACAGAGTGATTGATTGGCTTACCTAGTTATTATTTTAAATAGCCTATGATTGTCGCATGAGTGTGGGTTTAAAGATTAGCTCATTAATGGCTCTTTGGTCTAGTGGGAGATTGTTAGACATGGGAGCCCACGACGAGCCATTATGCAATAAATGCTATTACAAATATCATTCCCTTATCTGAAATGAAGAATAATTCATAATAGGTCCCTTAGTACAATTAAGGTTATGTACCATGGCCATCTTGAGGATCATATTGTTCTTGATTCAGAATCATGGAGGTTGGTCCTTGGATGGGTATCTAAAGAGTTAGATCGAGGACTCATCAAGCATCATCAAATGATTATTAAAATAGGATCTCCATCCTGAGGAGGAGATCGTAATCCTTTCTCTAAAGGCCGAGATTTGACTGACCACTTTATGTGGGTCCTCTGCATAGGAATAGAGATTCGGATGTATAAGATTAGTTAGGTCAAAGAGTTGACTTAACGAGATCGAGATAGACAAAGACCTAAGTTGTATACTGTCACAGTATATGTATGCATCCTCTAACTAGAGACAGATGTGTTATTATATGTCTGAGTATGTACCTTGGCATAGCAATAGGTTGATGACCTAACCAAGGTCTATACACTGGCATGCAGGTGTGCATATGAGGGCATATGAGTAATACGATCTCTCAAAGGGATGATATAGGTTCATTTACTGAACTGGAAGACATGTGCTCACTCGTAAGATATTAGGAAGAATAAAATTCCGTGCACGATTGTCTCACTTTCGAATCCTTACCGAATTTGTAAGTTTGATATATGCTTTTGGAAAGTATATGATCAACACCTAGGTATGATATATGCTTTTGGAAAGTATATGATCAATACCAACTCCCGATAGTCAACTGTGAAACATAATGATAAAACCATGAAGGAGATAGTCTAAAAGAGATCTAAAACTTCGAGTTTAATCTGGATCTTCAATTATGTAGGATATATAGGTATTAGGAATACCTAGGGATTATGTTATCATAAAAGATTTTATAACCATGACGCTTCCATTCCGAGGGAGTGATGAAATAGGTCAGGATTTTAGTGACTCCTCTCATAGAGAAGTAATTTGATCTTTGTCCAAATGTTGGACCTTGATCTGAATGTGAATCAAATACAATGAGAAGATTCTATTTACGATCTTGATTTAATCGAGCATCTATGAGAGGTCTGCAAGATCTGGATTTGAGATGTGATCTCTATATCCAAGTCACTATACGTTGAATAATATAATTGCCCTGTCCTTATCTCCAAGTATCCGTGTAGAAAACACATTATTCTTAAAAGAGTTCAAGAATAATTTGATTGTTGATAATGTACTTAAGCATTGAGAAATGGATAATTAGATGTTATTTGATTACCATGAATAATATGAATTTGATTCAAATTATTTGTCCATATAAGGAGAGTTATCAAAGATAATTAAATGTGATTTAATTATTGAAGATGTGAAAAATGTGAATGTGATTAATGTTATTTGGGAACCTGAGAATAAAGATCCAAGATGATTAAATATTATTTAATTATCAAGGATATGATTAATTTGGATATCACTATCCACAATAATCATGGATTATAAATATAATTTATAATGTCACGGATAGAATTAATTGTAAATAGAATTTACGAATTATATGTTATTGTGAATGTAATTCACAATAAACAATTAATTGTAAATCTAATTTACATATTATGTGGGATATATGAATATGATTCATAATTATCAATGGAATGGTTGAATTTTTCACAAATTTAATTTGGAATTATTTTTGTGAAGATAAATGCAATAATTGTTATTGCATATTACTTAGTAAATATATAGATAAATAAAGATATTATCTCTTTAATGGTGACCGTCCACCTTGACTTGTGCCGGGGGGGTGGGGCGACCACCATATTTATAGTAAAGAGACTTTGTCTTCTATATTATCAATGTATATTACTTAATTCTAAAATGAATTAATTATTATCTTGAAAGGGTTAAAGTTAATTTGTTTTGAACTAATTGTTGTTGCTTTTGGAGCAACAAATCATGACCATTGATTAATAAACTTTTATTCTACACCATAGATTAAGAGAGCACATGTATTGACATCCATGTGCATTCAACTAGAATAAAAGAAAAGGTAGCGCTTGACTTTGAAGAACACATATAATTCCAAAAGAAATTAAACTCTCTCCATATCTCTTTCTTTACACTCCATGTCTCTCTATCAATGTGGTCGTCCAATATGGAGCCCTAGATAGAGTAGCCATCCCTGTAGCATCATTATGATGTCGGATTGTTTGCTCGTTGATATGTGTTTCCTTCGGTGTGCCTCACTCGTGAAGAAGTTATTGGTTCTCTTGTGACGAGATTAAGAGATTCGCTCTTGGACCATCAGCATGGATTGGGAGGAGCACGCATCCCATCAACATGCTCGCAAGTGTCTCCTCCATTGGATCAGACTTAGACAAGAGGTCTCGTCGTTTAGACACTTGATCAAAACCATGCTTTAAGAGGTAAACCAAATACTTGTTTGTGGTTTAGATGAAACAATCTGAGAAGTGTTCTTGGATAATGTGGTCTCATCGTTGAAAATTTTAAAATTCTGCTACCTCGATGCGATGTTCACACTTTCGTTATGTGCTTGAGGATTTTACATATCCTTCACTATGATCTTCAATCACTCCACGTTCTTCTCCTAATTTCTAGCCCTAATAAATAAATCCACTTCCAGCCCATTCACCCCGTTGAAATTCCCTCAATTTGTTCGCATTTTAAAAATCAATACTTTTTGAGATTTGTGCCTTTATATATTCCTCTATCATCCCCCATCGTCGCTTGATCCAATTAATCCTAAAATCTCCGATATCGTGTAAGAGAGTGTCTACTCTAGTTATATGGGAGACAACCGCCGATAAGGAGTGTGATTTAGTTGTTCGATTTGTAATCCAAACCACTCGGTGGATCTTCTCTAGTGTGGATTGGCCTCTCTGACACCAGTAGCATATCGAGGATGATCATCTCCATTCCTTTCACCTTAGGTTGCAATAGGTCTAATTCATTTAGATTTTAGCATTTAATTTTGCCTTTGATTATTCACTTAATTAAATTTGAGTTTCCATCATCTTCCTCCGATCTATATGATCAGAGGTGTTCTGATCATCTACACGAACACCCGACTCGACCTTCGTTCTCACCACCCCTTTCTCCATCTTCTTCCACATCTAAACTCCCTTAGGTCACACCAGATCCGAGGAACGACCTCCTCTCTGACGACCTTCGTCGTAGGGCCACATAAATTCAACAATTCCCTCATTTTCTACCTAATAAGAGTCGTCAGAGCATCGTTTTCGAGCATGGAATTCATTGCAGGTCTCAAGGACAAATCTAAGAGCACGTAGTGCGATATGGAGGTCCACGTGGAGCTTCTAACCTTTTGACCTCTAGATTTTACCTCAGCTACCGCTGACCTCCATTGAGCCTTCGAATTGATAGAGGAGGAACTCAAGAGAGAACCACATATTTCAGATGTTGCCGTGGATGGAGAATGGTTGTGCTTCGGCTGGTCAAAGTTCACCTATGACCAAATTCATCTTCATTCTTCCATGTGTCTAAGAGACATTAGATCAAGAACAGAATGTCCAGTCACAATCTCAACAATCTTAAAAGTGCCAATTTTTCGTCATTTTTTGAAGATCCCAATTTAATTTGTGCAGCTCGAGTGTGCTTCATTATCAACCATCAAATCAGAGAGCCAGCACATAACAACCATCCAATCTCCCATGTGTATTAAGGGTAATTTTGTGCTACATACCCTACAATGATTTCATTTTATAAATAAGTCCCTTTGGAACACTTATCTGGTTGTCGTTACATAAACATTTGCACTTAATTTCCTTCCTTTTATTTGATTAACGTTATAATCCTATTTGAACTATGTGCGTGCCACACACGTGATGTTTTGTGAAAATTGCACTAAAGAGCCCACATGTTACGTGTTATTGATAGGTCCCTGAAAATAATTTAAGGTCCAATCCGGCACGACTCGTGTGTGTCCGTCTGTTGATTTGGACATTTTACACATTAGAACCTGCACTTTTTTACTGTGTTACCATCTAATATATAAATTAGTTTACATTTCACTGTGGTCCCTGTATGCCAGAACATTATTTTGCATGTTAAAATCACATTAAAAATAGCAAAACCTCTTTGAAAAATCCACAGAAATCATGTTATCTTCCTGTTAATTAGATCTTGCATCGTTAATTTTTATTTTGCATTTAGATCATTTTTATTATTTTTAATAATTCAAAAACTCCAAAAATATTCCCTGATTGCATTTAAAACCAATCTAAATATATAAAAACTCTCAAAAAATCATAAAAAAATTATTTTATGTTTATTCTCATCTACTTTAATTACTGTACCATTTTCATATTTATATTCCTCAAAAAAACCAAAAAAGCAAAACATCAAAAACATAAAAAAATCATTTTAAATCAATATAAAATAAAAAAATTGCAAAATTACTTTATGGAAAATATGTAAGTTCCCCTTTCTGTTAGTTGGCATTTCATCCATTTTTTATTTTATTTTCTATTTTATAAGTTCAAAAACAATTGCATTGTTGTTTGTTTACATTATCTTTTGTTTTTAATTTATTTGAAGTTCATAAAAATTTAAAAATTCTATAAAAATTATAATACTTTTATAAAAATGTCAGAAATTGAAAAATATTTTTGCTTGTATTTTCTATTTATTTTGTTATATTCTAAAAATCTAAAAATTTCTCTTTCTACTTTTTGTATTTATGTCTATTATTTACCTTTATTTTCTTTTGTTTTTTTAAAAAATAAAAAATGTTTGTAAAATTTAAAAAAAATATAAAAATATAAAATCATAAAACCAAAAAAATAAAATTTAAAAAATCCATAAAAATTTAAAAGGCACAAATCCAACCAAAAATTCAGAGTATTGTGCATAGAATTCTTTATTTTACTTCATTGTTTTCTCACTGATTTAATAACCCCAAGAATTTTTGAAGCCTTCTTGAGTTAGATCATGTACGCTATACATGTAAATAAATAACACTCATAGTTTTTATGCATACACTCTTTTTCTCGCATGTTGGCTTGAGCTGTGAATGAAACAGATAATTTTTTGAGGTATTTTTAGAGTTGTGACTCATCTTATGATGAACCTGTGGTAAGCACCTCACATACATCACATACAGGACCTACACCGAAAGAGATAACAGAGACCAAATTGACCAATCTCGATAAATCGGTTGCTCCATTCTCGAGTCGGTCATCTGGTAAGAAGAAGAGCATTGATTCCACTAGGTGTTCCTCTGAACTCCTCAAGACGTATCACTCTCCTCTTCCACTTAATGTTTCATGTTCTAGAAAACCAACTAAGAAAGCTACCTTCGACTTACTAGAGAAGGAACATTCTGAGGAGTGCTCTTCAGATTCGGATGAGGTGATCTATATGAGTGAGCTCAGTTCAGCTGTTCTAAAACCATATTTGAGTAAGCAGTCATGTGTCGACCCTCTTGGACGTTCCCTACACCTCACTAATATTCTTCTAAGGATGATTCTGACAGTGACACATGTGTATACTGCCCACACCCCTCGCTCCTGCAAGAAGGTATGTCACAAACCTTCTTGATCGGTGTATATTCTCACTCCTTGTACAGTTTTTCTTTCTTTTCCCTCCTCCCCCGTGATTCGCATCATTCGCCCCAGTTCCGTATCATATTTCTATTGTGGCTTTACTTAGGATGACTATATCCTAAGTATAGGGGTTGAGTGACCCGAGTTGCTCTGTCTCTTCTTTTTATTTTCTTTTTGTATATTCTTTCCCATTCTCATCTATCCCACATTCTTGTGTTATATTCTATATTTAGGTTGACCAGAGCCTAAGTATAGGGGGGGCGATGCCCGTTGTGTGTTCACCCATGCCCTTATATTCTTTTTCTCTTCTATTCTTTTAACCCGCTTATGCTTAGTACGAGCTATGACTTTTTGTCACCTAGTGCCATGAGGACATAGAACATGCAAAGTATAGGGGGATTTATATATATTACATATATACTTTACCTATAGCTCGCAATTTGACTTGTTTGTAATTAAAATAATGGGTTATGGGTAAATAGTTTTAAATAAGAGGTATAACAAAAAAAACTTTTCCAAAAAAATTAAACACTCCTTTTTCAGAAAATAAAATAAAATAAAATAGAAAACACTTTTTAAAAAAAATATTATACAAAATATTCCCTTTTTCAAAAAAACAAAAAACTTTTAGAATAAAATATTTTTTTCCTCATTCTTTTCAAAAAAACTTTTTTAAAAAATGTGTGTCCTTTCTTATTTACTTTTATTTTAAAAAACTTAAAAAAACCATTTTTCCAAAAAAACTTTTTCCTTCTTTTCCTTTCCTTTTAAAAAAAATCACAAAAATCAAAATAAAAAAACTAAGCAATTAGTTGGTTTAGTCCCTAACACTTTCACATTCACACAAGACTTGTGATGTTCAAGAACACTTAGTTTATTAGGTCTTAATATTTTTAGTTAACCAACCTTAGTCATTCGGGTCTTCGACTTACACATTTCCCTAGTTTGAAATATTTGTGTACTGTAATGCATGCTTAGTCTCTACCTTAAGAATATGATCAGCACCTCACTTACACGACTACAGTTGTGATGAGATGAGTTGAAATTTCACTTGAGAAACTAGGAAGAGGGATTTGAGTTTGGACTTGATTTAATGATGCTCGAGGATGGTATAAAATCAATGAAGGCTTCATAAAACCTACGTGTCAGGACCTTTAGCCAGTATGAGAACATGGTTCTTATACTATCTCTTGACATTTACCTATGTGCAAGGGAGTGATGATATAAAAAATATTGTTGATCAGTGTGCGCCAACTTTTGGTAAAAGCAGTGGAGCTAGCCAAAATTAAAAAGCAAAGAAAAGAAAGAAAGAAATGTTGAAAATAAAGCTCTCACCATACAAAATGAAATATCAAAGAGATTCCACCAAAGGCGAGCGCTCCCATCCATTTCAAAGTGTCCACTTGGACCACCACTATTAGGACCAGGAGTCTTGTTTGCACCAAAAAAGGTCTCTACATCGTAAATGCTACAAGTCTAGTTGTAGAAGGTATAATAGAAACTCAAAAAAGGCGCACCCCAGTGTACTCCCAAGAAAACAAGTGAAGACGACTCCAGCTTCTCTTCATGGACACACTAATCAGCAATAAAAATATGTGTTGAGTTAACAAGGCACTCGAGAGGATCCTTGCTTCAATGAGAGGAAGAGAAGAAATGACACAATCCTATGCCCTCTATTAACTGGCCTTCCCTCTCCACTTTGAGGTATGACAACTAAAGAGACGGTGGATTGGATACAACAAATGTTTTATTCCCTAGTGTTGAGGATCGAGTTCTTAGGAGAGTCTCTTGCACTGGACCTTGGGTGACGTTGCAACCCTACTCATGTAACTGTAGACCACACTTAAGTCATATCCCTACTATATATGTATACATAGAGAGTCTGATGACTAGGTTTGGATACCTTTTGACTAGAGCTTTGTTCAGTTTGAATTTTAGGATCTCTAAAATCGAGAGTTCTTGAATAGATCAAGTCTTATATTCACATGCACAGTCAGGGGTATTTCCAACTTATTCATTCCTTATTTGCTCGAGGACTAGCAAAGTTTAAGTATGAGGGGTTGATTAATCCGTGATTCATCATCTCAATATATCGATCTTAGCAATATCCCCGAGTAAAATCCCATATAAAAGTTCATAAAATCAATAAATTATTAAAATTACTCTGTAAATAAAATACATTAGCTATTATCTATTATATTGTACAAAATAAATGAACAATAAAAAGCCACAAAATAAAGGACCTATAAATTGCCCAAAAGTTCATGTATTTTTAGTTATTTCATTTCAACTCCTTTTTGGCTAATTCTTTCTCTAACTTGTTTGTGAAAATGTATAGAAAAATACAAAAATACAAAATAAATTTCACCTCAAATAAATACTCCTAGATCACAAAAAAAAGCCGTAAAGTCCAACTTCCCGACTAAATTTCTGCTCATTATGAACTCCAAATTTACCAAACTCACTTTAAAGTTTAAGTTAGTTTCATTAAAATAGAAGCTCGTTTGCAAAATTTGAGTTTTGGGACATAGATGTACATTGTATATTATGTAAATATTCATTCCTTTTTTTGTTTTTTTTTATTTTTTCTAAATCACTAAAAATCTAAAAAAAACATTTTTGTGTTGTATTCTATTTCTAGTATTTTATGTTGTAAATATCATTTATTAAAAATACAAAAAAAAAATTAGAAAAGTAAAAAATGTACATATTGTGGGTTTACTTTTGTAAATTCTCCACTTTTTTCTTCTTTCTATTTTTATTCCATTTTAGTAGACAACTTTTTCTCTTTTATTTCAGTTTATTTTTTTCCCATTCTCTGCACTGACTTCCCTCTTCTTTTTATTTTACAACCAACTCCCATTCAACCCCATACTCTTCATCTAACCTCCCATTCAATTCCATACTCTTCATTTAACCTTCATTCAAGTCCACCAATAATTTAACTTCCCATTCAACTCCACTACCTTTCCGACCTCCCTTTCTCTTATCTTTTTATTCATCACCCCATCCTCATTTTTCCCCATCTGCTGTTATTATAGAAAAAGGAGAGCACTCATCGAGGTCGATTGGTGAAAGTGTTCATCCCTGATACAAAGCGACGACCTCCTTTCAGGCGAGATCCGTAGAGCTCAGCTCCCCGTCACGAGATTCTCATTAAGATCACATAGCTTCTCTGATTTTTTTCGCGAATCAGATCGAGGCCATGACAGGAGTCCAGTGTAGCTGCTCCACAAATCTGGCGAACCTCACGTAGGTATTCCTCTATCTCAACTTTGTCATTTTTTATCTAACATTTTTTTATTTTGTCGCCGTCTTTATTTTGTTTGCATTTTTTCTCTCATCACATCACCGTATCATTTTTCATCATCTTTTTCTTTTGCATATTTATTCTTTTCAATCATCATCATCACCACACACATCCATTTGTTTCACTCCACCAACTCATCTCGGTATCTTTTTATTATTCCCTGTTTAATGAAAACTAAAAAAATTTAAAGAAATAATTTAAAAACTCAAAATATAGCAGTGGTAAAAATAAAAAAAATAAAAAAGAAAACAACTAGCGGTCGCGGGGCTGCCCACTGCCACCGGAGCCATCCTTAGCCCCAGCCTGCGACAAGACTCCTATTGGTTGCTCCTCTTGCTACCTTCCGCCCCTCGGCCAGCCTGCCGCGCGTTCCCGTCCGTGGCCAGAAGCTTCGCCAACTCCGGCCTCCTGCAGATCAGGCACGGCTGCCCGCAAGTCGATGTTGCTCCCTTCCTCCACCCTTCACCAGTCGCGCAAGCCCCACCTCTCCTCTTGCATGTCTGCGTACGCGGCCAACCGTCGAGGCGTGCGCCCCCTCGCTCCGCTACCTTCCTTCAACCACACAACCATTGGAGGCGTGCCCCACCCACCACGGCCCCCTCCAACACTGCACTTCTGCCCTCTCGGCAGCCCTTGCCTCCACTACATCGCGTACGCGACCCTAGCACCGCATGCTCCTATGCCCTAACCGTCCACCGATGTCAAAGAAGAGCAGAAGGTTCTCCCTATTATTTCATTTTTTTATTTTCTAAAAATTGCATGTTATACCCTATTATTATTTATATTTCCAAAAGTACACGTGTGCACTATTTGCATTACATTTTTAATTTCTGAAATTGCACGGATAACCCCATGCTCATGTATTGATTTAGACTTCAATTTCGTATCATTTTTTAATGAAAAAATAGCATGATGTTGAGCAACTAATTCTCTACCGCTTTGATATTTATTTGTATTTTTATGAACTCTGATTCTTTAACTAAAATTATTTGAGTGAAATATTGCATATTTTACCCATTTTGAGCTCTTAAATTCCTATCCAATTCATTGTTGCTCCAAAAAATCCTTAAATTTAGAAATGATGCCATGACATGTGCTTAATTTACTATCCAAATTTAATCTTAATTGGAGTGGTGATGTGCCTTAAATAAATTGTAGAGTGACTTTCGTAATTGATTTTTAGTTAAATCCACATACATTATTTTTGTGAAATTCTAACTCTCCTGGATTCCTCGTATAAATACCTTTTTGAGATAATTAGTCTCTCGATGAATTTACATTGTGTATTTATTAGGAAGTAAATACTCACTGTCACTATGATTTCAGTAAAAAATCCATAAACAAATCGTATTTTCTCGAAAAATTCCAAAAAAACTATTGTAGCCTCCTTGCATTATGTTTATATTCAGTAAAAATTTCATCATTTTTGCATATTGTTTGAGTGAAAATTTGCATAAAAATCCATAAAAATCTTCATTTTTCCTTGTTTCATTTTAATCCCTAAAATTCCAGACAAAAATGTGTTTTGCATTCATCATTTGATTAAGTTTTTAGGGAAAATGTAATTTAGCTAAATTAGGTTAATTTCATATTAAAATTAATTTGGCTAATTATATGCTTTCTTATTAACTTGATACATCTGCATTTGCATTTGCATTCATTTTTGCATAAAAAATTAAAAAAAATCCACATTTGAATACCTAAACCTAAGTTTTCCAAATTAATCCGAAGTTGTTCCACTGCCTACATGTGTTCGACCTCGGACATACCCGGGATATAAATTCAAGTCGAAACACTTTTCACAGAGGTCTTTTCTCAATTCTGACTGATTCGCTAAGCACATGTATTACAACGACTGCAAATTACACCACGTGCCTAGCGATCAATGAGAAAGGTACGCATCTCTTCCTTTGTATGCATCATTGATTTTATCGCGCATCAGCTTTTCTGATTTCTTTCCCTTTTTTCACTCATATAAGTTCAAAAGGAATTGGAATATTCATTAGACGATTTATTTGAAAAACTCAAAAAAGTGGTAATTGTACAAAACCGAGACTGCTAAAGAAAACTCGACCCTAACAAAATGTAAGGATGAAATCATTATTTTAAGGAGAATAACCCCCTCATTGTTTGCAGGTACTTACATCCAGACAGAGTGGCTGAGTATGTAGCCTAAAGGAATTTAGCCAACAATCCCTAGACTTGTGCCTTAAGTACGTGTACATTACTTTTCAGTGTATGGTCGCAACTGTAATGACTTGTCTCTGACCATAGAAAATCTTTTTGGTGTGCTAAGTCTCCTATCTCCCATTTGGCCTGATATTGAACTCGACATCCTAAGAAGATGATACCACTGTTTGGGGAGGTTTGAAGATGTACATTGGGCAACAACGGTGACTCACGTTGTGTTCTTAGTAGTAAGTAACTTCTTGTAGATTCGCTAAACATAAAATTGAAAAGATAAAAGACTGAACTCTTAAGGTCTCCACTTGTGTCCAGTTGGTGAATTGAGGGATTGTATTTCGTTTGTTTGTTAGTATAAAGATCCTCTGCATCCTTCGTTATATTTTCTTCATTTTTTCTTGTGTTGACCTTCGCGGTCTCGCATCTTTCTTGTTGACATCAAAGATGTTGGATTGTAGCATTTCTCGTTCAGACTTTGCAAACTTATTTCACACTCCTATTCGATTGTCTCCTATTCGGAAAGACTCATTTCCCGAGTTTTCCTCTTTCTCCACTTCACAATTCACTACATCGATTAATTCATTATTCAACTTTGACTCTAGTCTTGATCTATCATTTTCAAATACGCCATTTTTTAAAACTAATTCAGTGTCATATACATTTTAAGAAACCGAGATAGAGCACTTGATTCCATCGAAAGGCAAAACTTCCATGGCTGAGCAAAGAGAGATTAACACCACAATTTTAGCCTCCATATAGGCCTTCCAAGCACAATTTGACTGAACAGGCTGACATCCAAGCTGGATTGAGAGACATGATCTTAGAGCTGAGGAATGACAGACAGGAAAGGAGAGAGGAGGATGGAAACCTTAAAAAAGGTGGGAATGGAGGAGGAGAAGATCCACTCATTCAGATAGTGGCTAAGCTTACCCTAAAGGATGCCTATAATCCATGGGAAGGATAGACGAACACGTGGATCAAGATCCATACGATTCATGGGCATTTTGAGCTTAAGCCCACAATCTTGCCACTCCTTCCAATATTCCATGGAAACATCAATGAAGAACCATATGTACTCCTCCAACAGTTTGATCACATTTATGGCACATTTCACTATTCGAATGTTCCATTAGAGGTAGTAAAGATGACAACCTTCCTGTTCAGTCTCATGGACAAGGCATTATATTGGATTAACAACTTGGGAAAAGTTGAGGTCCTCTTTCTTAAGAAACTATTATCCACTTGGACATCTCAACCAAATGACATCTTCGATTGAAAACTTCTCCCAAATGTCCCATGATCATATTTACAGGGTGTGGGAATGATTCAGGGATTTAATGAAGAAGTGCCCCCATCACAATATTCCAAAGATGAGCCTTGTGCATAACTTTTTTTGGGGTTTGAGCATTGTGAATCAGAAGCTGGTAGATGTCGCTTGTGTGGGGTCCCACTACAACAAGGATGAGGGTATCCTTTATCAAAATTTTGAGGAGATGGTTGAGAGATCTATTGCTCTTTCATCTTCACATGATTTTCAGAAGCATCATGTACCTTTTGTTGTATCACCCCACAAGGCTGTCAACGTGACGACATCACATGATGTGGATAGGGTGGAAAATTTTAATCTGACTATTATAGGCAATCGCCTTCCCAAAGTAAACATAATTGAGAAATAATCCAAGAAGCTTCTCGAGATCGAATAGAGGACAAAGAACCTGATTAAGCTGGATTAGATAATGAAGCATCTAGAGATTCTTGTTAGTACGATTAGTGCATGTCAGAGTGCGAGTACATCAGCCGATACTTCAACTCATGAGCAAACTTATTCCACTTCAACACAACAGAGTATTAGTGGACTGTCTATAGTTAAACATGTTTCCTACATGCAGACCCTTGACCAGGTCCAGCAGTAGTTGCAGTAGCTTGTACCGTACCAGCAAAATATTTCATTTATTCCTAAGCAATAGTGTCCACCACCACCTCTCATTAGAGAGGTGAATGGTATTTGGTTCAACCGAGAGCGCAACCAGCCCCGTCCGTCAGGGCAAGGACAATTGGGTTCCCAATAGAGTCAGTGACCCGAACACTATTTTCAAGGAGGGAGACTAGAGCTCCAATATCAGCAGTTACAACCCCACTTCTCGTCTCTGCCTCATTTCCAGAATTGGAGACATGGACAGCAGCAAACACAGTCTACATATTTTTAATAGCCTTACTATCAGCAGCAGTCAGCATCTTCTGGACAATTTTCCCATCCTCCTCCTCATTCTTATCAACCACGGTCATATGTATATGATCAGCCTCCCCACTACCAACCTCACCGATAGCCAGACATTGAGCATCATGAGGCACCTTTGATGAATCCTACACTCGATCAGCTCGTGCTACTGATGAAGAATATGAATGACTTGACTCAGAGGCTTGACGACCTGAGCACCACCAAGACATCGATTCCATCTCAGATTAAAGTCGATCCCAACAATTTCAGATGTAAGGAATAAGTAGCACATGATCTATCCACACCCGAGACAAGTATGGCCCTTGATTTTACATGTTTGTCTTATGCCATTCATCTAAGGTGACGTAGGATATTGCAACCGTCTTCACATCTGTAGGGATTGGAAGATCAAGTCATTAAGAGATCTTCACCAACTTCATTATCTTCTCTACCAATAGAGCAACAATCTAGTGTAGCAGAGACAGATCTTTGGTTTTCACCATCTTCCTCTTCACCATCACCACCATCTTCTCCGCCATCATTATGCAAAAAAAGCAAAAAAGAGAATAAAGAAAGATGTAGTGCTGAGTCATCCATGGAGAACACACCAGTCGTGGATTCTTCTTCTACACCAGCAAACCAAGTAGCCCATCTTATATTTCATTTTGTTCCTTCTATTGTACAGACTGAATCTGATTGTCCACATGTATATGATGACTATATTTTGTATAAGCGAAATAAGCATCATGATGTTTCTCCTGATTATGTGCAATTTCTTTCATAATTGAATAAAACCAGAAAAATCCAAAAAATAAAAACAACACTATCTGATCTTGGAGTAGTAGAGATCCTTCATAATATCTTTTTAGGGATGCCACTCCTTAAGGCCATGGAGTACATGCCTGCAGTCAAAAAGGAAATGAAAGAAGTATGTACTCAAAAGTGTCAACCAAGACAGAACATGCGAAAGAAAATAGAGAAGCATATTGATGAATCTCGTATTCATCACTCTAAATCTCATTTATTAAGCTCAAATCCCTCAAAATCAACATCATTCTTGCATCTATTCTGAGAAATTAGCATTTATGCATGTTTCCATAAGAATTGCATTTTAGCACAAAAATCTGCACAAAATAAGAAGCCAAAAATCCAAGCCAAAATGACCTGTAAATAAGCCTAACTTCCCAGATTTTTAACACATTCATGCTAACTCCGAATAACTCAAAACCACTTCCACTTTGTACATATTACTAACAAGAATAAAAGAAAAATACAAAAAATAACTAACCCAAATAAGTGGACCAAAAACCCAAACCCTAATTTAAGGATTTTCGGACTGAAAGCCACATATCTTCTCCATCCAGTGTCCGATTTAATCCTACTCACTTTTGAACTAATGTGCATTCAATTACCTTTAAAACAAGACCAAGTTCAAGTGAATCAGAGCTCGTATGTGAAAGTTGGGTTTTGGGCCTCTTTTACATTGTATATTTTCGCGGTTTTTGACCTTGTATTTGATGTATATATTTTCTTAATCAAAAAAAAATCCAAAAAAAATTAGAATTAAGTGTCTTTTATTTATCTTTGATTTTTCCATATTTTTCCGGATTTTTATCTTGTTTAAAAATGACAAAAAAAATTATAAAACCCCAAAATCAAGGTATTCTATGTACATGAGATACCCCAAAAATTCACTTTGTGCAAATGGTCGATTTTGGTTTTGATGTCTTCATGAAAGTTGTAGATCTCATCGAGACGAGCAATTTTCGTGAAGAAACTTTTTCGATCGGAGGTCGTTTACTATTTTTTATCGAATTTACAAAATCTTTTAGTCTCGAATTTTCTGGTGCTGACACGTGGCAGCACCTGGTGCCGCCACGTGTCAGTCATTTTTGGCATTATTATATCGTTTTTAATTAAATAAAAAAATAAAAAAATAAAAAAAAAGGACGAACGTGCGTCGCACGTGCCTCCCCAGGCACGTGCTCCGCACGTGCCTCCACCGGCTCCCCCTCTCGCGCCTGTGCGTCATCCTCCTCCGCCCTTCCCCTTTCCCAAATCTGCTCCGCCGCCCCGCGATTTCAGCCGCAAATCGCGGCCATCGCCGATCCTCGTATCGCCGACCCCGATCCTCTTCCCAATCTCGCCGATCTCCTTCCTCATCCGACACAACCCCCTCTCCTATTTAACAAACTCCGCCGCCTCCTTCAACGCCATCCGCCGATAGCATAAAGAGGTGCGGTGGTGACAGCACCCCCTCCATCTCCGGCGAGGTCCGGCTACCTCCCCATAGCCGTCGCAGCGCCGCCCTCGGCCCTCTGCTCCAGCTCCGAGTTCTCGTCGAGCCTATTATCTTCGCCGCCACCGCAACCCAGCTCCGCCTCGACGACTCCGCCTCGACGCCGTCGCCACCGACCCCCCTGCGGCCTCGACGCCCCACGGCCGTGTGTCGGCCACCACGCCTTCTCCAGCGCCACCACGCCACCGCCTTCGACACCACCGGAGCCCCGCGCTTCGGCCACGACTCGGCCATCACCGTCGCCCCCTCGCCATCGACGACACCTGCTTCTGCTCCGCCTTCCTCGACGATCTCCATCTTCATCGACAAGCTCCACTCCGTCGTCCCCGCCGTCTTCGACAACCTCAGAGGCTCCTCTGCCTTTGTCATCACCGCGGGCACAACCGCAACCAGCCCATCGCCGGTCGCCTCCTCCACCACCTCCGCTTCGTCCAAGCCGGAAGCCCCCTCTCGCGCTCCTCCGCCTGGGCAGCCACGCCTCGCCGCCGGGCTCGAAGCCCGAGGCCCTCTGCGCACGTGCGAGGCACGTGCGCTCGGAGGGAACTTCCCCAGCACGCTACCCACGGGTCACGTGTCTCTTACGTGCCCGTGGGCAATTTACAAGGACCCCCCTAGAGTTTCCCCTATTCGCAGAGCAACCCCCGCCATCCAAGGGCACGTGCGCAGCACGTGCCCCTTGGAAATTTTGCAGAAATACCCTCCGGTGTATAGGTAATTACAAACAAGTCCCCCCTGCAGCTTTATATTTATTTATAATATTTGCTTCTAGACCCCTGTGTTCCCCCTCAGTTTTGAACACTTTATCTACATTATTTTATTATCGAAAAAATAGCATGATGTTGGTTAATTAATTCTCTACACTTTGACAAGTTGTGGGTATTTTTGTGACGGACGGTTAATTAATAATTAATTGTTTTGTGAAACTTTACGTATTTTACCCATTTCTTGCTCTTAAATTCATAGTTGATTAACCGTTGCTCTAAAAATCCCCGAAAAATCACACATTGTAGAGTTAATTATTCTTAACATTGTGCCCAAAAAGATTTGTATTTACATGCATATTTTGTCCTGTAAAAATTATTTTGCATCTTTTAGTATTTAATTTTTAGTAGGTATTAAACCCCACATTTTCGAGGTTTAGGATTTTTTTGAGATCCATTACCTAGTGATAGATCTCAGATAATTTTGATTCTCGAAAATAAGTAGGTTTGATATTTATTAAAATAAAATATTAAAAACCATTTTGTTTGCATTTAAAAATCCATAAAAAATTCAAATTGCATCCAAAAATTCCAAAAAAAATACAGTACATCCATTTCATTATAGTTTACATTGTGACCAAGTTTCGTATTTTTCGGACATCATTTAAATGTAATTTACATTCTAGTCCCTAAAATATGGCCAAATTTGCATTGTACATCCTTTATTGCATTAAAAATTCCAAAAAAAAGACCGCCTCGAAAACCGAACACGAACTTTGATAGACTTAATTCTAGGTTGTTCCTTTGCCTCCTTGTGATCGACCTTGGGACTTGCCCAAGTAAAATAAACAAAAACCACGATATTAAAAACTGAATAAAGCATTTGTGGTATTTTCTTGACCGTTTCCGATTGCCGCCTACAACGCATAACACGATAAAAACAACTTCTTAAAAGCAGCAAAATCGGACTCGTCAGATGGCGCCGTTGCCGGGGAGGCAAACGGCTTAGATTTTTGTCTGAAAATTTTTGTTCGGTTTTCCGCATTCGGGTAGTCTAACCCCCGAATTTTTCATTATAAATTCCATTTTTTTCTGCAATTTATTTTCAGCATTTATTTTTCATATTATTTTGAGTCACTCTCTTACATTTTCTCTCTTATTTTTTTGCGAGGTACCTTGTACGTTTAGCGGTTTTCAATAACCGACGCAACTTCACCAAAAACCGCAATTAATTTAAGATCGAGTCGAGTCGTGAGAGAGCGTAGAGTCTAGGTTTTTAATTTCTGCACTTTTAATTTTTGCAATTTTATAGCGGTGTCCGTTTGGACTCTCGCGTGTGTAGAAAGACCTCTAAACTTTATTTTGTGGTGTGTCGTGGCCTGTTTCACTCTCCGGCGAGGGTGGGGCCCGACTTGAGTGGCGAATAGGATAGACCTGCACATACGGCTCTCAGAGCATTTATATTTTTGTTTGTGCTCGTAGGATCTTAAGCCACACTGCACTTTAATTGAGACGCACATAGATCGTTCAACTTAGCCAAATTTAAATCACTTCTTCCCGCTAATAGAACTTTCTGCTTAGGTGTGGTTTTTCCATCGGCTTGCATTTCATTTAGAATAATTTTTAAATTCTGTCTAGCATCCCACATGGAGATTGCGAGGATTCACTCTAAGTCTTCTCACTGAGCATTCATCATAGTTTTCCGCGTGCATCGGCTTTTCCCGAACTCCTCTCTCTTGTTTTATAGCATAACTTTAAAGGAAATTGGGACTGGACGGTAGACGTGTATTTGTGCTCATCTAATTTTTCAGTGATCACCTCATTAAAATCGGGACTGCTAAATATATCTGATCTCAAATAACCCATAAAATCAAGAATTTCTGCGGGAGAGCAACCCCGACCTTGGATGATTTTATTTTTCTGAGTGAGCGAGAGACGACACTTAAGGATAGAGCCCAAATCCAAAATCTCAGTTCGCTAAATTTTTGCCAAGATTGAATTATCACCAACTAAAATTGAAAAGATAATAGCCGAAATCTTACGGCTTCATTGTGTGAGTTGGTGAACCTGGGGTTTGATTTGTGTTTGTATTGGTGTGCGTGAACCAATATCAAAGATCAATAGCTGCACTTTTGATAAATTTTCTATCCCAAACAATCATCTCTCTCATCTCTTGATTTTAATCTCATCATGGAAATTTTTCCAAATTTCAGATCCAACCCATCATTTCTCTCATCTCCTTCAACTATGACCGAACATCACTATGAAAACAAATCTGTCTCGGTTTGGCCCAAATCAATTGCATCCTCTTCTTCGTTTAATCCTCCAACATTTGCGGGAAACTTTCAACCGCAAATGAGTTCGACCACCTCATTGAATCCTTACTCAAAACATCCAACCAGAAATGACCACTTACCATCTTGGACTGAATCACCTCATTCTCAATCTCTCGCCAATGAAACCTTTCAAGATCGAAATCCCTTTAAAGCCCACGACTGGCAGAGAAACCAAACCCAGATGGAAGGACATGCACTTAATGATCATCAGCGTTGGCTTGACCACGACAGATCCCTCGTCAGACATGAAACCCATACAGAGGACTGGACAGACCTCCTAGACACATATAAACCCTGTATGTCGACTCCACAATATCAAGATCTGACCAAACATGATCAACAGATCGAACTCTACTCAGATCAAATACACATGCATGTACCATATGAGCAGCCTCCTTCCATAAATTTTGAGGAAGAATTTTCAAGAAATGGTCATCTAATGGATATTCCAAGAAATTCTCCTCTCCGCATGTACAGAAAAATGGAAGACTGAATTATTGAACAAAATCCGAGTGCTCCCATGATTGATCATGAACAAAATTGTGAGGATAATGTTTCGAGGATAAAAACAAGATTTGAATTGATGGAGGATAGATTTCAAAAATTTGCCGACCGAGTAATCTCATTCTATGGTGGATCGGGTGTGAAACTAAATGAGGAAATGATTGAATCCCATGATGAAAATTTTGAGGATATTCAAAGACCTATGGATAATTCAAACATCAATACTTCCGCTCATCATTATTCCCCTAGAAATGCTTACGCCCCTAACCTTAACTCTGAATGTCAAGGCCCCTTCTCATCTAAGGAATACACCACATCGCCACACCACACAGAAAATACAAAAAAATTTTAAAATCCAGAAAATCTCATAAAAATTGAATCTGAAGAAGATCTGAGGAATTTGGATCCTGCTTTACGGGAAGCACTAGAAAAATACTTGATTTTTGAACTTCCCATCATAAAGGCCATTGAACACTTCCCTGACCTTAAGAAATTTCTAATGGACAGATTAATCATCAAAAAGTCAGGAAGGATTAGAACAAAAACTGAAAGACATATCTTGTCAATGGCCTCCTCCTTGGTGTTGAGGAGAAAAACCAAGAGCCGCATAGTAAAGCGGTTACCTAGATTTGACTACGAAATCAAAGACACAATTTTCACACATACTCGTATTGATGACAATTCACCGATCAATATCCTCCCGACCTCTGTATTTCACGAACTCAAACTCGGGCCAATTCGGAAGATACGAGAGATTGTTCAATTGGTAGATCGATCGATAAAAAGGCCGAGAGGAACCATTTCTGTCATCATGAAATTCCAAGGTGCTCCACTCAAGGTAGAATTCACGATCATTGATATTGAGCATCAAGGAGAATTCACCCAGTCTCCAATCATTCTCGGAAAACCATTCTTGGCATTGGCCAAGGCGAGTATCGATTGTGAGACTCGGGAAATAAATTTTACGGCATTGGAATCACTACGATCTGATACAGTCTTTGAGGAAGTACGATTTTCTGAGGTAACCCACAAAGTCCCCAACAACCGCAACCATGAAACGGTAGAAGAGACCTACCCCGCTGCTACACCTGAGATTGCGTTTGTTAATGAGACTATTGGTTCAGAGACTCTCCACGATATCTCAACTCCCGCAGATTTCAAAATAGACAAATCCTTCTGCTACGATCCTGAGACATTTGCATGGTCGCACCCTGGAGCAACCTACTCTGATTATCTTGACCAAATCCTCCCAAATCAAGAGTGCACCAACATTCGGGCAACAAAGAACGAACACGTAGCCCGAACACCGACCAAGGAGAAGAATTTTAATGGCTATTCATCTGGGTACTCAAGTGAACCAACATCTGCACGAAACAAGAAAAAGAAAGTCACCTTTGATCTTTCGGAAGAGGAATCGGTTTATGATCCCTCATCCTCCGGTGTGATCCGTTGGTTTTTTGGCCAACATCGCAGCCGCAACCGCGCGCTGCTTGAGCTCATTGCGCGCCGGCAATTCGAGCGAAGACCGTGCTCACGAGAGCACTCCATAGGCGATCGCGTTCATCGTAGGTAATTTTAGTTCATCTTGTCTTCATTTTTATCTTTGTAATTTTTTTTAGTCCATCATATCTCCACCCACATCCATCATTGTTTATATATCTTCATCTTCATCACCATCATCATCATATCATTTTATCCTTTTTTTTTCTTTTGTGCATATATTCTGTTTAAAGAAAATTAAAAAAATTAAAAAAAATTAAAACAAAAAAAAATTCATTACAGCAGTTTTTGTTAATCAAAACAGTAAAAAAAATTAAATAAAAAAAAACAAAAAAAATACAACGGGTGGGGGAGCAGCGCCAGCGCCGCTCGCCCCCCCTACCCCTTTCATCCTCCACCGCCGGCGGCGTCGCCGCCCTCGCCAGCCGCCGCCACCCCCCTCTCCACAGCCACGCGCGGCCACCTGGGGGCCGTGCATCCGCCTCCGCCCAAAGGTCTCCAGCCGGCGGCCTCCCCTCGCCGCCCGCCATCTCCAGCAGTGGCCGATAGCCACACCCCCGCGGCCCCTTCGCCGCCGCCAACCTCCCGCCAGCTCGGCCGCCGACCCCTCCGCCGCACCTCCGCGCCTCCGCCGGCCGCGCGGCCCCTCCCACCACCGCCGCCGACTTCATCTTGGTTGGGTTCTCCCCATCGAAGCTTGAAGGAGGAAGAAAGGTCTTTCTTTTCTCTCATTTTTTATTGTAAAAATTGCACTTTTATTGTCTCATGTTTCCGTAATTGCATAATAGTCCCTGTGTATAACTTGCATTGTAAATATTGTTTTTCTGTAATTGCAAGGATATCCCTGTGTTTATGCATCAATTTGGACCTCGTTTTTGCATTATTTTGTTCAATGAAAAATGCCTTTGTGATGAGAAACTAATTGTCTACAAGTTGACTATTTATTGGTATTTTTGTGAGTAATGGGTAATTAATTAAAATTGTTTAATTGAAATTTTGCATAGTTTACCCATTCTGTGCCATTAAATTAATATCTCACACATAGTTGCTCCAAAAATTCCACAAAAATTATATGTGATGCCTTGAGATGTGCTGTAATTACTGTCCAAATTTCATCCAAAATGGAGTTGTCTTGTGCCTTAAATAAATTGTAGAGTGTATTTAGTAATCGATTTTTAATTAAATCCACAAGTATCTTTTTTGCGAAATTTCACCTCTACTGGATTGCTCATGAAAATATCTTTTTGGGATATATCGCACTCTGATTAAATTGATAACGTGGATTAATTAGGAATTAATTACTCATTTCCACTCTGTTTTCACTAAAAAATTCATAAAAAATTCATAACTTGTCAATAAATTCCAAAAAAATTACTGTAGTCTTCTTGCATCATGTTTTAGCTCCAGTAATATTTTCATAATTTTTGCTTACTGTATGTGTGAAAAATTGTGAAAATCCCATAAAAAGTGTGCATTTTTCTTTATTGCATATTAACCCCTAAAATTCTAAAAAAATGTGTTTTGCATTCATCACTGGATTAGGATTCTAGGAAAAATACAAATTAGCTAAATTGGACTTCTTTTCCATTAAAATTAATTCGGCCTTATTTGTGTTTTCTAAGTGTCTTGGTTCACTTGCATTTGCATTCTATTTGCATTAAAAAAATATAAAAAATACCGCGTGGAAATCTAGATCTTAAATTTGCGAATTAACCCCCTAGTTGTTCCTTTGCCTCCCTGAGTTCGACCCCGGACTTGCCCGGGATATAAATTAAGCCGAGACACTCTTCACGGAGATCTTTTCTCGGTTCTGACGGAATCGCTAAGTACACGTGCTACAACGAAGCCGAATTAAACATCGTATCTAGCGGCTCGTCAGATGTAGTCTACATGAGTGAAGTCTGTTCGGCATCTCTTAAGCCATATCTTCGCAAGGATCCAAAATTCGATTCTCATTGGACAACTCCCGTTCCTAATTATTACTCATCCAAAGCTGATGCTCCTACCTTCCACAAGTACACTGGAATTATTTCTTATGAGCTGACTGAGACCGGAGCATCTGAATATTCATCTGAGGACAAATCGACTGATCTTAAAAAGGAACGAAGCTTGAGGAAACAATTGAAGAAACAAAAAGACATGAACTACTGGAGAATGTCCACTTTCAAATACTATTCCTCTGAGGATAACTCTGATGATGGTTACTTTTCATCTGACTCAAATATTTCATCTACTATCCATCATGATATTCCTGAGGATGACACTGATAATAGTTGGGAATCATATGCCTCATCTCCGACTCATCATTACGATCTCCCACCGCAGGCTCACAAGAAGATCAGCCGTAAACCGCCTTAATCATCGGCTACCCACCCTCCCTCCCGACCACATCGGTCTCCTTGTACAGCTTCTTCCTCTACTTAGGCCAAGGCCTAAGTATAGGGGGGACCGATGCCATCTATATATACCATCACACTCCATCTCCAGATCAACTCGCCTCCACCCTTCTTTTATACTTAGGCTGACCAAAGCCTAAGTATAGGGGGAACCAACGTCCACCTGTATATACTCTCCTCATTCACATAACCTGACCGCTTCATTTTTTTATCTTTTCTTTTCCGCTCTTCTTCTATACTTAGACTATTCACAGTCTAAGTATAGGGGGGCGATTTTGAAAATCTTGTTCTTTTTCACTCTCTTACGCTTAGCCCGAGCTATGTCTTCTTTACGCTTCTTGTGCTCTGAGGACACAGCACTCGCTAAGTATAGGGGGGTCTGTATATATACTGTGTATATATTTTAGCCATACCTAGTACTTTCGCGTAAGTCTATATGTATTTACGGGGTGGGTTTTTCTTAAAAATTAAAAAAAAATGTTTTTTCACTAACACTGACCTTGCCCAAAATTTTTGAAAAATGGCTTCTTATTCATTTTTTTTGCATAAAAAAAACAAACAAACAACAAAAATCCTTTGCATAAAAAAAAAATTTTCACAAATAAAAAATTGTGTGTCTGCATTTCACGCACTCGCATTTCATCAAGCATCGCATTTGCATATGTGAAAAGTCTTTGGGTTCTGAACCGAGTTATGAGCCGAAACTGAGAGTGGTCTGGACTTGACCTTAATCCACCTAATCTTCAGAGGAACTTCACCGAGAAATAGGATTTTAGAGTTTTCAGGTCTTTGACTTAATTCTTTGAGTTCTACATGACAATGTGCAACGTTTGACTCTTAGTGTCTAACCTGGTCTCGTCATTCTGGGTACAACTCTGGAATAGGGAATTAATTTGTACTCTCGCACTATGCACTTAGCTCAACTCAGACGGGATGTTGGAAGACTGTGTAAGTTTCTTTTCTGGTAGCGTGGAAATCTAAAGACCGGAGTACGGGTTGAAATAAAGCTTCGGAAAAGGGATGGACGGCTGGGCACAATTTTTTCTAAGACCCCCAAAAATGTACGGAAACAAAAGATTCTATATCCGTAGGGGCACAACAAGATCCAAGCAGAACCACCAAAAATTTCAAATACAAAGAAGCAACTACCAAATAAAATCTGACCAAAAAGGTCCAAGCTTCCAGAAACCTGCAGATCTTGGTGGAGACTCGGCTACACTGGCCATCTTCACAAGGAGAGGTGACTACACTGGCCACCCTCCAGTTCTTTTCTCATTCTTCTATCTTCTCCCCCCAATTCGATTGTGAACACAGCGCGACAGACCTTAGAAGGAAATACCTGACTCCCCGAGGACGAGTTATTGGAGAGGAGGCTTGCGCGGTAGTCCAGCATTCTGGGTGGGAAGAGCTAAAATATTTCACACACAAGAGTCGGTTATTCAATGTTCAAAGAGTATACTTTGGGAAGATGATTGATCTAAGATGACTTCTGAGCCGAAACTGTAGCAATGATGTGTAGAACTTGAGGGCTGTTGATTTTAAAATTCTAAGTCTCACAGAAGTTCTGACACACAAATCCAAAGGTTGAGTTTAGGTTCACTTTCACCTTCAGCTCATGGTCTTGGTTTGGAACCCAATCTCATTTCACCTCATGGCATTTCTTTTTGATGCTCAGGGACGAGCATGGTTTAAGTATAGGGGGATGATGAATCTCGTATTCATCACTCTAAATCTCATTTATTAAGCTCAAATCCCTCAAAATCAACAGCATTCTTGCATCTATTCTGCATAATTAGCATTTATGCATGTTTCCATAAGAATTGCATTTTAGCACAAAAATCTGCACAAAATAAGAAGCCAAAAATCCAAGCCAAAATGACCTGTAAATAAGCCTAACTTCCCAGATTTTTAACACATTCATGCTAACTCCGAATAACTCAAAACCACTTCCACTGTGTACATATCACTAACAAGAATAAAAGAAAAATACAAAAAATAACTAACCCAAATAAGTGGACCAAAAACCCAAACCCTAATTTAAGGATTTTCAGACTGAAAGCCACATATCTTCTCCATCCAGTGTCCGATTTAATCCTACTCACTTTTGAACTAATGTGCATTCAATTACCTTTAAAACAAGACCAAGTTCAAGTGAATCGGAGCTCGTATGTGAAAGTTGGGTTTTGGGCCTCTTTTATATTGTATATTTTCGCGGTTTTTGACCTTGTATTTGATGTATATATTTTCTTAATCAATAAAAAATCCAAAAAAATTAGAATTAAGTGTATTTTATTTATCTTTGATTTTTCCATATTTTTCCGGATTTTTATCTTGTTTAAAAATGACAAAAAAAATTATAAAACCCCAAAATCAAGGTATTCTATGTACATGAGATACCCCAAAAATTCACTTTGTGCAAATGGTCGATTTTGGTTTCGATGTCTTCATGAAAGTTGTAGATCTCATCGTGACGAGCAATTTTTGTGAAGAAACTTTTTCGATCGGAGGTCGTTTACTATTTTTTATCGAATTTACAAAATCGTTTAGTCTCGAATTTTCTGGTGCTGACACGTGGCAGCACCTGGTGCCGCCACGTGTCAGTCATTTTTGGCATTATTTAATCGTTTTTAATTAAATAAAAAAATAAAAAAATAAAAAAAAGGACGTACGTGCGTCGCACGTGCCTCCCCAGGCACGTGCTCCTCACGTGCCTCCACCGGCTCCCCCTCTCGCTGCCACGTGGCGCAACAGGCACCTTCCGATCGCGCGCGATCGGACGGCGCCTGTGCGTCGTCCTCCTCCGCCCTTCCCCTTTCCCAAATCTGCTCCGTCGCCCCGTGATTTCAGCCGCAAATCACGGCCATCGCCGATCCTCGTATCGCCGACCCCGATCCTCTTCCCGATCTCGCCGATCTCCTTCCTCATCCGACACAACCCCCTCTCCTATTTAACAAACTCTGCCGCCTCCTTCAACGCCATCCGCCGATAGCATAAAGAGGTGCGGTGGTGACAGCACCCCCTCCATCTCCGGCGAGGTCCGGCTACCTCCCCATAGCCGTCGCAGCGCCGCCCTCGGCCCTCTGCTCCAGCTCCGAGTTCTCGTCGAGCCTATTATCTTCGCCGCCACCGCAACCCAGCTCCGCCTCGACGACTCCGCCTCGACGCCGTCGCCACCGACCCCCCTGTGCCCTCGACGCCCCACGGCCGTGTGTCGGCCACCACGCCTTCTCCAGCGCCACCACGCCACCGCCTTCGACACCACCGGAGCCCCGTGCTTCGGCCACGACTCGGCCATCACCGTCGCCCCCTCGCCATCGACGACACCTGCTTCTGCTCCGCCTTCCTCGACGATCTCCATCTTCATCGACAAGCTCCACTCCGTCGTCCCCGCCGTCTTCGACAACCTCAGAGGCTCCTCCGCCTTTGTCATCACCGCGGGCACAACCGCAACCAGCCCATCGCCGGTCGCCTCTTCCGCCACCTCCGCTTCGTCCAAGCCGGAGGCCCCCTCTCGCGCTCCTCCGCCTGGGCAGCCACGCCTTGCCGCCGGGCTCGAAGCCCGAGGCCCTCCGCGCACGTGCGAGGCACGTGCGCTCGGAGGGAACTTCCCCAGCACGCTACCCACGGGTCACGTGTCTCTCACGTGCCCGTGGGCTATTTACAAGGACCCCCCTGGAGTTTCCCCTATTCGCAGAGCAACCCCCGCCATCCAAGGGCACGTGCGCAGCACGTGTCCCTTGGAAATTTTGCAGAAATACCCTCCAGGGTATAGGTAATTACAAACAAGTCCCCCCCTACAGCTTTATATTTATTTATAATATTTGCTTCTAGACCCCTGTGTTCCCCCTCAGTTTTGAACACTTTATCTACATTATTTTATTATCAAAAAAATAGCATGATGTTGGTTAACTAATTCTCTACACTTTGACAAGTTGTGGGTATTTTTGTGACGGACGGTTAATTAATAATTAATTGTTTTGTGAAAATTTACGTATTTTACCCATTTCTTTCTCTTAAATTCATAGTTGATTAACCGTTGCTCTAAAAATCCCCGAAAAATCACACATTGTAGAGTTAATTATTCTTAACATTGTGCCCAAAAAGATTTGTATTTGCATGCATATTTTGTCCTGTAAAAATTATTTTGCATCTTTTAGTATTTAATTTTTAGTTGGTATTAAACCCCATATTTTCGAGGTTTATGATTTTTCTGAGATCCATTACCTAGTGATAGATCTCAGATAATTTTGATTCTCGAAAATAAGTAGGTTTGATATTTATTAAAATTATATATTAAAAACCATTTTGTTTGCATTTAAAAATCCATAAAAAATTCAAATTGCATCCAAAAATTCCAAAAAAATTACAGTACATCCATTTCATTATAGTTTACATTGTGACCAAGTTTCGAATTTTTCGGACATCATTTAGACGTAATTTACATTCTAGTCCCTAAAATAAGGCCAAATTTGCATTGTGCATCCTTTATTGCATTAAAAATTCCAAAAAAAAAGACCGCCTCGAAAAGCAAACACGAACTTTGATAGACTTAATTCTAGGTTGTTCCTTTGCCTCCTTGTGATCGACCTTGGGACTTGCCCAAGTAAAATAAACAAAAAACCACGATATTAAAAATTGAATAAAGCATTTGTGGTATTTTCTTGACCGTTTCCGATTGCCGCCTACAACGCACAACACGATAAAAACAACTTCTTAAAAGCAGCAAAATCGGACTCGTCACATATCTTGATCATGGCCATAGTTCATGCCATTAGAAACCTCCCTCCTAAAGAGAAAGATAAGGGAGCACCTCACATCTGTTATCACATCTTTCATCAAGAGTTTGATCATACTTATATAGATAGTGGATCCTCCATTAATCTCATGCCATCCTCGCTACTCATTGAGTTTGGGTTGCGGTCTCTTAGATCCTCCAGGATGATCCTTCATTTTATTGATAGATCGATCAAGAGTCCGAGAGGCATTTTAAAGGATGTTATTGTAATGGTGCAAGAAATGAGATTTCTAGTTGATTTTGTTGTTATGGATACAGATATCTCTACACAGTTACTCCATATCTCGATCATACTTGGTCAGCCCTTCGAACACTCTCCCAGTGATAAGGTGAAAATTAAGATGATCCTCGATCCTAGTCCATAACTGCCACCAGGAGCAGCAGATGAGAGATGGACAGTTACATCGGATTCTGAGGACTATGATTTTCTTGTTGAGTTTCGAGAGACAGATCTATTCTCTAATTTCATGGACACCCAATAGTTCCTTTCTAAAAGGACCTTCTGGCAAGCACTTTCACCTTGAGTTCCCTTGTTGATCATTCGGAGTCGTTTCATGATGGGCAGTTTGAGTTGTATTCTGAGGAACATTCTGAGATATTGGAGGTACAATATAAGATTCATGAGACACTATCCTTTTCTGAGATTACTGGTGATATGCCTCCTTCTGAGATTTCTGTGATTTTTGTTGAGGATTCTAGACATCCTGATGAGCCATTCCTTTGTGAGCAGGGATCATTCATGTACACCTTTTTAACACTCTACATGTTGAGCCTATAGTAGCGACAGTGGATAGTACACACAGTTTTGATAACATACCTTCTACCACTACAGTTGTAGAGGTTATAGTAGAGCCGACTCAAACCCCATCGAAGCTTAATGCTTTGCCCTCAACATTGATGTATGCCTTCCTTGCGAGTCCACTCCAAATGTTTCTGATCATCCTTAGTTCGCAGCTGACAGACGAACACGAATCTCATGTGCTACAGGTTCTTGAGAGAAATCGCAAGGCCATTGGATGGAAAAATTCGGATCTCTATGGGATTAGTCCAGTTTTGTGCTCACATCATATCTACGTACAGTATGAGAGTAAACCCTCCGAGGATGACAGCATCGTCTCAATCCAAACCTCTGGGATGTTATCATTAAAGAGATCGGGAAATGGTTAGATGTTGGCTTTATTTATCCCATCTCGGATTCCAAGTTGGTCAACCCTTTACAAGTGTCCCGAAGAAATCTGGGATTACTATTGTAATGAATAAACGTGGTGAGGAAATACTAACATGTGCACCTATGTTATGGCATGTTTGTGTAGATTACCGATGCCCAAATTCAACCACCAAGAAAGATCAATTTCCTCTGCTCTTTATTGATCAGATTATTGAAAGGTCGGCAAGGAGGGAGTTCTTTTGTTTCTTGGATGGGTAGTCGAAGTATAACCATGTTGCAATCGCTCATGAGGATAAGGAGAAAACTACTTTTACTAGTCTGTTTGGCACCCTTGCATTTAGATGGATGCCCTTTGGATTGTGTAACTCTCCCACTACATTCCAAAGATGTATGTTGGTCGTTTTTGCTGACATGATGAATAGTTTTCTTGAGGTCTACATGTATGATTTCTTGATCTATGGGGATAGCTTTGATACATGTCTTGCTCATTTAGACCGAGTACTTCAACAATGATTTGAGGTAAACCTAGTGCTCTTATGGAAGAAGAGGCACTTTATGGTGACTAATGGGATTGTATTGGGTCGCGTCATATCCAAACATGGTATGGAGGTTTACACATTGAAGATTGATGTGAACTCCAAGCAAGAGCCACCATAGAACTTGAAGAAATTGAGGGTCATTTCTGGGACACGTTGGATTTTATAGGTGATTATATTAAGGACTTCAACAAGATCGATAGACTTTGGACTGAGCTTCTATGCAAGGAGAGTGATTTTATTATTGATGAGAAATCCCTCCTTGCATTTCACCAAATGAAAGACATGGTTACTAGCGCTCCTATCCTACACACACCTGATTGGTCACTTCCCTCTGAGATTATGACAGACGCGACATAGTTTACAGTTGGGGTTGTTTTAAAGCAGAGAAGGGATGGGATACCATTTGCTATACACTATGCTACCAATACTCTCGATGAAACATAGTGTAATTACACAGTCATCGACAAGGAGATGTTAACAGTGATGTTTACATTGGAGAAGTTCAGATCTTACCTCCTCGGTTCACAAGTCATTATATACACGTATCACACTACCATACAGTACCTACCAACAAAGAATGATGCCAAACCACGTCTTATCAGATTGATCATTCTTCTCCAGGAGTTTGATTTAGAAATTTGAGATAAACTTGGAATAAAGAATGTTGTGGTAGATCACCTTTCCCGAATGACAGATGTAGAGACTTCTGAGCAGTCAATTCATCCCATATCAAAGAGCTTTCCATATGATACCATTTTGTTCTGTGGACTCACTCTCATGGTTTTTTGATGTTGTGAACTATCTTGTCTCTAAGAAAGTTCCACAAGATTGGGCGAAACATAAAGTAGATTGGTTCCTATCCTAGATACATTTTTACTGGGGGAGGACCCGTACCTATTTTGTAAGGGTGCCGAGAGGTGCAGTCCTCAGGAGGAATACACTAGTGTACTTGAGCATTTCCACAAATTAGAGTATGGTGGGCATCATTCGGGGAAGCGCGCAGCAACAAAGGTTTTATAGAGTGGCCGATGATGGACAACTTTATTTAAGTATGCTAGAGAGTTTATTCAAGGTTGTACTGTTTGTCAGAAGATGGGAGGAACCGTTGGTTCCAAAGATACCATGCCCTTGAGATATCTCCATATTTCAGATGTTTTCTATGCTTGTGGAATAGGCTTCATGGGCCCATTTCTTGTCAGTCAGGGATTTCACTACATCTTGCTTGTTGTGGATTATGTTAGTCATTGGGTGTAGGCTATCCCCACCCAAGTCGTCGATAGTTATACGGTTTGCTTCTTTCTCAAGCACCATATTATTGCATAGTTATGGATTCTCAAGATACTTATTTTAGATGGGGGAAGCCATTTCATTAATAGATAAATCAAGAAGCTTGTGAAGGAGTATGTCATTGAGCATAGAGTCACATCTCCTTACGACCCACAGAGTAATGTCTTGGTTGAGATTTCAAATAGGGAGATAAAGATGATATTGCGGTACCTTATACGTACATATCGGAAGAATTGGTCTCTGATGCTTGACTCGGTTATATGTGCCAATCGGACGTCTTATAAGTCTCCATTGGGTATGTCTCCTTACAGATTGGTTTGTGGAAAGCCATGCCACTTGCTAGTTGAATTATTCACAAATCATTATGGGCACTCCATGAAAGCAAAATGGATTATGAGAAAGCATGACAGAATAGGAAGTTTCATCTGAAGAGATTGCATGAATTGTAAGATTTTGCATACGACAACTCACTTGTGTATATGGAGGAAGTCAAACAATGACATGATTGACACATTAAAAGGAAGACTTTCTCCCATGATCATAATGTTTGGCTATTTGATGATAAATTGAAGTTGTTCCCTAGCAAGTTAAAAAGCAAATGTCAGGACCATTAATTATGAGAGTTGTCTGTAACAATGGTAGTATTGTCATATCAGGGTTGTCAACTAACACACAACCATTTGTTTTCAACAAATAGTTGCTGAAGCCATATATAGATCATGATACATTCCTGTTCATGGTTGATTCCATATGTGTGGTACCAGATGACGACGTTTTGACATCTTATGTGTCTGATAAATTAGTTGATTTTTCTCTTGTATGTATCATTTCATTTTATTCTTTCTTCTTCTATTTTTATTGTTGTTATACTTATTATATACTCTATCCTAAGTATAGGGGAGGTGAATGACTTGAGTTTTTCCATTTTCGTTCTATTTCATCACACTTTTTGTTGCTTATACTTAGGGATCCTTTACCCTAAGTATGGGGTAGTGATGTTGTTCATTCTATCTTTATCGTGTTTTTAATTTTATTTCTTCTGATATCTCACTTGTCTTTCAACTTGTTGATATTCTTTTTCTAAACTTAGTGATCTTTCATCTTAATTATAGGGGAGGATGAGTCGAGTTATTGAGTTTGTTCATTCTTTTCCTCGATTTTCCCCATTTGTATAGTCTTTATACATAGAATTACTTGATCCTAAGTATAGGGGGGATCACCGATATCTATTTTTTTCGTCTATTCTTTAAGTCGTTGTTGTATAAGATTCTTTTCATTTTTCTATACTAACCATGAGTTATGTCTTCCTTGGAAGATCTTTAGTCATTATGAGGACATAGTTCGAGATAAGTATAGGGGGTGTCGTAATTATTGTTTATATACTTTAGCCATAACTCGTATTTTTATTAATAAAATGGCTATTATTAAAAAATGTGTTTTTAAAAATAATTTATAAAATGATTTGAAAAATCTTTTGTAAAAATTATTTGCTAATATTGTTTTGCAAAATATTTTGTAAAATCTTTTATAAACATTATTTTTAAACTGTTAGTAAAAATGTTTGTAAAATCTTAGAAAAAATTATTTGTGTACAAATCTTAGCAAAATTGCTTGTAAAATTTTGTCTGTTTGTAAAATTTTTGTAAATTATCTTCTACTAAAATTTTGTATACAGTATAAAATGGTTGTAAAAGTTTTGAAAACAAAATGTTTATAAAAAAGGCAACTTTGTAAAATTATCTGTAAAATGTTTCGTCACCAAATGTTTGTAAAATAGTTTACAAAAACAATTTTTAAACTTTGAAAAATCTTGTAAAATAATTCGAAAAATGTTTGTAAAATATTTTGTAAATTGTTTTGTAAAGGATTGTAATTTTTTTTTAATATTATTATGTCACATGGGATATAGATTATGGGATGTATATATATTTGTAAAATCCACATGTGTATAAATCCTTATTCACTTATCCTCCTGTAAATAAGATTATTTAATAAAACTTGTAGCTAAAACAAATAACTAGGGTTTTGATGAGCGATTAATTAATCAAAGAAGTTGTCAGTAAAGATAAAATCGCTCGAGATCCAAAACCCTAATTGATCAAACAAATTTCAGATAAAATATGAGATATAAAAAGAATGAAGGGAAAAGAGTCGGCTCTCCTATTTTATCCTTAAACTTTTTATTTATCCAGTAAGTTCCCCTAGGTCGAAGTCGAGGAGGCATAATACCTATATTACAACTTTCGAGAAAAGAAGAGATTTTGCTATATTTATTTCTTCTTTAAAATGAAATAAAAATCCTTCAAAGAAGCACAACTTTACAAAAATAAAATCAAGAAAATTAATGACAAAAATTCGTGAAAAGTATCAAGGAACTTTGCTAGGGTAGTTGTGTAATTACCCTAGAAAATTCGATGAAAAATAAAGTCAAAATAAGGTCCAAAAATACCCTAAAGTTAAGGGTAGAAGTGTAAGAAAAACTACAAATGTCTCTTACAAGAAGGTCCCTGAGTAGGGACTAAATTGCAAGAAAAACTAAAAGTTTTGCACTTAGGTCCATGTGCAGGGACCTAAATAGAATAAGGAAACTTTTGGGGTGCTTTGTATTTCTGGAACTATGGTGTGTTTAATTTGCAATTTTCACACTGTTTCGAGCTTGATGGCCAGGATTAGAACATGTGAGTGAATCTGGAGCGTCCAATGCAGACAAGAGGCATAAGCTTGTACAGCTGGGCATTCTTGCTATGTTCTTCCCCTTTCGGTGGATATAGTGGTGGTGCATCTTCTCTAGCTTCTCTCCGGTGAACGGTTGAGTTCTTCGGCCTTCCTGCAAGGCTAGAGGGGTGACTCCTTCACCCCTCGAGCTTGCCTGCGGTGGGCAAGGTGTCGAGGTCAGCGAAGGTGGCTGGAAAGCGTCGTCGAAGAAGGTGGCTAGCTGCGGTGGTCTACTGGAGTTGTAGATGCCCTGCTCTTGAATGATTTGGCACAAATCATCGAAGATGATGCTCCAATTGAAGGATTGATGCTCCAGCTATGAAGAAGACCTGCAAATGAAGGATTTGGTTGCTCGATTTGCAAAGAAAGCGGCCAAGAAAATTAAAACTTTGCAGATCTAATAATGTGCTTCCTAGAAATATAAGAAAAGTGAAATGGAAGAGAAATGGAAGTAATTTGGAGTGAATTCGAGTTGGATTTGGTGGGTGATTAAAGGGATGTGATTAAGAAGGTGATTATAGTGCCTTAATTACGCACTTAAGTGGTCTAACCGATGCACGAGAATCGAGAAATAAATGAGAAAGAATGGAGGAATACCTTGGAATTACAGAGTGTATGATTCTGCAGGTCGTCGCTCGACAGGGCGGTCTTCCTGGAGCTCCATGTTGTGGCGACCATGATGCAAGGCCAAGGTGGACCTTGGAACTTCTCCTCTAGACATCCTTCTTCCATGTCGGGTGGAACTCGAGCCCTGTCACGGCCGGTGTGAGGAAGATTGAGGCTTGGATGTTGGGTAGTCGGCAACTGGAAAAGTGGGTTTAGGAGAGTTAGTTGGAAATGGAGAAGTTCATGGGGTTTTATAGAGGAATCGAAGTGGTGTTTGGTGTAAATCGACGATGGGTGTGTATTAGGGTAGTTAGGAGATTAAGGTGGAGGGTTTAGATCGAGTTTAGGAGGAAGAAGATGGTTTGAATAATTAGGCAAAAGGTGGTTGTTAGAACAAAAGAACGTCCTGAGTTCTCGAAGAAGAAAACACCTTGTGTTGACACGTGTCAACACCAGGTTGGACAGAATCAAGAAAAAGTTTAATAAATGGATATTAAATAGTAAATAAGGTTATTTTAAATAGGTAATGAAAAGTATAGATAATTAAATTATCTACATTATGGAATAATTAATTTTCATAGATAATAAATATTTTACGAAATATAAATATTATATTAATAAATAGGTATAGTTATTACTTGATAAACAAGTAATTGATTTTTAGATTAATAAATTAATGAATAGTATATCATTTTTATGTTTTATTAAGTATTATAATAATAAATAGAGTATGTGTGATTTTTATAGATTTTAATAAATTAATTTAAGTATATTAATAAATACAAGTATAAGTTATATTTAGTAAAAAAATACCTATAAATTAGGGTTTTTAATTTATTTACAATAATAAATAATATCTAAAAATTATAACATAAATTAGGGTTAAAATACAAGATGAAAAAATAATTAGAAATTATAAAATCAATAAAACAATAAATAATGAATTCTAAAGAAAATAAATAGCCCAGAAATCCTAGTTGTGGTTAGGTCCCGAAAATTGATTTTTTGCAAACGAACTCTGATTTTCATGAAATTACCTCCTTTAATTAGAGAATATTATTTTATGAACTTTAAAGGTGAGTAGAGTGAAATTAGAGTTCGTATGAAAAAGTTATGATGTTCGAAATTCCGAAGTTGAGATTTTGACAATTTACAAGTTGGATTTCTTGGCATATATACAAGGTATTTTTTAACATATTTTTATATTTTTATACATATTTTTAGAAATAATCAGGGAAAGAGTTTGGTGGGAAATATTTTCATATGAATTAATTAAAAAATCATTGAAGTTTTGATACTTATTGGATAAATAATGAAGAGTGTGTGTGGTGTTAAATTAATTATTTTTATTTGTTTTCTATCCTTATTTCCAATAACTTATTTATTTGTCCACCAATCCATGCTGACTTGATTTAGAGGATTAGGTTATAAATATATCTTTCAGCTATATTTATTTTATAAGTAACATTGTACATATGTACATATCTAGAATTTGCCTTCTTTTTATTTTCTTTATTTTTATTCTTTTATTTATTTACATGATTTTAATGCATAAAAGTGCATTTTATTTATGAGTTGGATTTTGTTAAAAGGTGGAAATTAGTGGATATTTACGTGTATTTGTTGAGGATTTTAAGACAAAATGCATATAGAATGTTGATGAATCATGGATTCATCAACCCCCTATACTTAAACTTTGCTTGTCCCTTAGCAAACACTTATTTGAAAAATAAGGAAAAAGGAAAGATAGTTAGAATGAATTTGTTTTCCTAAACCAATTAATGAGAACAGACAAAGGGCAAAGCTCGATTGGGCCCTAAACAAGCATTTTGTCAGAGCTTTAACTAGGATTAGGATTTTAGTCTCAACAGTCCTCAAGTTCCACAAATCCTTATTTAGGTTCACCTCAACAGCCAGTTCAGATCCACTCATTCATATTGATAACTCTATCGACCTTTAATTCAATCTATACGGTGTGTGAATTGTTTTAGCTCTTCCTGCTTGAAAGAAGCGAAGAAACCGCCCATCCCAATAATTCAATCCCATGGGTTCCTATCCAGCTACTCTTTCCTCAGGGAGGGAGGTATTCCTTCTATGGTGAGGTTGTGCTATGTCCAGAATCAAATATAGAGAGAAAGTAGAAGAATGAGAAAAGAAAATGGAGCGTGACCAGTGTAGACGCGTCTCCTTGTGAAGCCTAGCAGGTATAGCTAAGTCTCCACTAAGATGTGTAGACTTTTGGGTGGAAGCTCGAACCATTGTGGTCATATATGTATTTAGTGGCTTCTTCTTTGAATTGTCTTTGTAATGTTGCTTGCACTGCATCAATCTTTTTGTGCCTCGACGGATATAGCATCTTTTCATTTAGTCCATTTTTTGAGGACTTGGAAAAATTGTGCTAGCAGATACTTCCCTCATCCGAAGAAAGTATTGCAACTCCAATATCTCACAACTTTAGACATTGGCGCCACTAGACAAGGTGCAAATGCACCACTAAAATGGAGTGCCCATCGCAGCCCCATGCAATTTGAGCTAAGTTCAAAGTGCATGTGTCCAAAATTGGTTCACTTATAAAGAGGTTGAACATATGACACCAATTGTTCTACTTAGGCACTCTTGAGTTGACATCCCAAAAATGGTCTCATGGAACACAAAGATTTAAATCAAAGACCCGAAGAGTCTAAATTCCAGTTTCTAACTAGGCTCCTTACAACGAGAGTTGAAGGCCATAATCAAGCTCCATCCTTAAGAATTTTCCCAATCTTTAGTTCAACAAATCAATCTTATTCGAAAAAATGCAAATGCAAATGCAACCATGTTTTTGTGAGGTATATTTTCTGAATTTTACTCATTTTTATGCATTTAAAGGATTTTGTAATTTTTATGGATTTTAGACTTTGCATTTTTATGGGTTTTTTAATTTTTAAAAACAAGTCTTTTTTGTACCAGAATTTTACAAGATAAATTAATCATATTTTATTTCGACTAAATAAATAATGTTATACAAAGAATTCCACTAGGATTAAATCAGTTTTACACATATTTTAATAGATCAAATTTTAAATAAGTATTATACAAATTTTAAATAGATATTTTAAATACATATTCTATTTAAGAATTTTAAATAAGGATTTTAGACATATTTTACATATTTACGAAGATTTTATAAGTAATAAAAAATTAGATAGATTATTTTTTAATTAACCCTCACGCATTTTTTATGGATTTTATAGATATAGAAAATACATAAAAGTATGACAAAGGATGAAATTATTTATAAATAATATACACATCCCCTCTACTTAGCTTGTGATATGTCATCATAGCATCGAAAGAGAAAAAGGAGGACATAACTCGTGCTAAGTAAAAGTGGGTGAAAATAAGAAAAGAATAGAAGTTAGTCAACCCCACTATACTTACGATGATGTCATCATAAGTATAATGGAAGACAAAAATGAGGTGACTGAGGGAAAAATAACATACAATGAAGGAACAAAAGAAAGAAACAAAAACGAAATCAACGAAATCACTCGGTCCCCCCCTATACTTAGGATAATGCATCCTAAGTATATGGCGTCAAAAGTTAGAGACCAGTAACTAGTGAAAAAGAAAGGAAAGCAAATGAAAAGTAAAACGAACAAAATCGAAATGGTCCCTCGTATACTTAGGGTCTGGTATCCTAAGCATATATGATGAAAAAAATGGGGACGATTTTGGTCTACTAAGAATATACATGTGTGTACTCTAGGAAAACCGCATGGCTCACAAGTCTCTATACAAGATGAAATGAAGTGGAAGTGTAGTCATGCATCATGCACAAAGTAGATCACTTCAACTCGGGCAAGATGATCAGTAGTCTCCACGAAGTGCTTCAGCATCTGCCCATTTAGTACAAACAGCTCTGCACCAGGTGACACATTTGATATAGCAATACTACCATTATTGTGCACTGTTCTGACTATGTACAGTCCTTCCCACTTGCTTTTCAATTTACCAGAAAAAAATCGCAATCGTGCATTGAACAACCATACTTTCTGCCCATGGACAAAGGTCTTGTGTCGAATATGCCTATCATGCCATCTCTTCACTTTATCCTTATAAATGAGGGTGTTCTCGTATGCCTAATTTCGAATCTCTACTAGCTCATTCAGGTCAATCTTCCTCTTGGATCCTGCTTTCTGCGTATCAATTGAAATTTCTCAGATAGCCCATTCAGATTTGTACATGATCTCTATGGGCAAATGGCATGGCTTCCCATAAACTAGTTTGAATGGTGAAGTGCCTAAGGGAGTCTTATATGCAGTATGATATGCCCAAAGAACCTGATATAGAAGCTGTGACCAGTTCTTCCTATCTGGTCGTATTAATTTCCGAAGGATTGATTTCACCTCCCTATTTGAGATTTCAGCCATGTCGTTCGTTTGTGGGTGGTAAGGAGAAGCTACTCTATGATCAATGACATAGTTTTTCACTAGATTTTTCACCTCCTTATTGAAATGTCTACCCCCATCTGAAATGAGGATACGTAGAATACCGAACTGCGGAACCTGCACACTGTCTTGCTATCAGTGGCTCGTACGGGTATAGCCTTCACCCATCTAATAACAAAATCTACATCAAGAAGAATGTACTCAAAGCCATTGTTGGAGGGAAACCGTCCCATAAAATCTATGCCCCATGCGTTAAAGATTTCGCAAATAATAACTGGTCGCATAGGCATCGCATCTTTAAAATCGATTGTCCCTACGTCTTTCTGATAATCTGGGCTACTCTTCATGAATGTGCAAGCATCTCTAGTAAGAGTCGGCCACCAAAATCCGCTCTGAAGTACTTTCTGTGCTATCCTCTTCCCCAAATGATGTCCTCTTCCTCTAAGGAATGGCACATAGTGAGGACACTATTGTATTCCTCCTGAGTAATACACTGCCTATAAACACAATCCGGTCCCTAACGAAAAAGAATTAGATCCTCATAATGGTAGTATGGTGTCTCGGAAACTAGTCTATTGACTTGGTCCTTCGACCACACGGTGTACTCTTCTGTGTAACCAGAAAGTTTACTATTTTTGCATACCATAGATGCTCTGTAACTGCAAAGATACTCTCATCTGGAAATCTCTCTGCAATCTCTGACGTGTACTTATCTGAAGGTTGCTCTATCAGTAATCGGGAGAAGTGATCAGCTACCGCATTCTTTACTCTAGGTTTATCTCTAATGACTAAATCAAACCCTTTAAGTAAGAGAATCCATCTAAGAAGGCGTGCCTTAAGATCCTTCTTGTCCATAAAAAATCTAATAGCTGATTGATATGTCTACACTGTAACTTTCAAGCCAAGAAGATATTATCCGAATTTCTCTAAAGTGAATACCATTGCCAACATCTCTTTCTCTGTCACTGTATAATTGCATTGAGCATCATCTAAAGTGCGGTTGGCATAGTGGATAGAAACTAGAAATCCATTTCTCATCGGTCCTAGTACAACCCCGACTGTAAAATCTGAAGCATCCTTCATGATCTCAAAGGGAAGAGACCAATCTGTGGCTATAAGACAGGAGCATTAATAACTTTCCCTTTTAACGTGTGGAAGGCACTAAGACATTTGTCATCTAACAAGAACTCGATGTCTTTGCCTAATAATTCAATTGGTCGGGCAATCTTAGAGAAATCTTGTATGAACCGTCAGTAAAATTCGACATGCCCAAGAAAAGATTATAACTGCTTAATGTTGGACGGTGGTTTGAGACTTTTGATGACATCCACCTTAGCACGGTCAACCTCCATGCCTGGCTTGGATATGACATGCCCCAACACGATCCCCTTTGTAACCATAAAATGGCTTTTTCCCAAGAAAAACGGGATCTACCTTACAACAATTTTGAAGAACCTGGTCTAGGTTCACTAAACAATCGTCAAATGACTCACTATAGACTGAAAAATCATCAATAGAGATCGTGAGAAAGTCACCAACCATGTCCATATATATGGCAAGCATGCACCTCTGCAATGTAGCGGGGGCATTGCACAATCCAAAAGGCATCCGTCAAAAAGCATACATGCCGAATGGACATGTGAAAGTGGTCTTCTCCTGTTCATCAGGAGCAATTGTAACCTGATTGTATCCGGACCAACCGTCAAGGTAATAGAAGTACTTCTTCCTTGCCAACCTCTCTATAATTTTATCTATAAAAGGCAACGGGAAGTGCTCCTTCTTCATCGTTGTGTTTAATTTCCTGTAATCAACGTACACCCTCCACGACGTTGTTACTCTCTTTGGAATCTCCGCTCCACTCTCATTCCTAACCATCTGAATCCACGACTTCTTCGGGACAACATGTAATGGGCTAATCCATTTAGAGTTGGAGATGGGATAAATAAACCATGTGTCGCACCATTTCGTGATCTCTTTCTTGACACCATTGCGTAAGAAGGGATTCAGCCTACACTGAAACTCTCTAAAAGGATTGTTGTCATGATCAAGATAGATATGGTGGGAACACAAAGCAGGATTTATCCCGCGAAGATCGAATATGGTCCACCTAATGGCCTTGCGGTTTCTTTTAAGAATATCCATCAGACGGAATTCTTTCTCTTCGGTCAAAAATGGGCTGATAATGACCGAAAACTTTCAAATGTGGACTTGCAAGGAAAGCATACTTCATATTCGATGGCAAGGTCTTCAGTTCTGGTAAGGTAGATTTTTATTCTGTTATAACCTCATCTATATGAGTAATGGGATATGTGTTGGTGGTAGACGTATCTGCATTATGGTTATCTACCTTCTCGATATACTCTAGAGTCGGACTATGGAAGATGTCTAAAACATCATCCTACTCACTATTGTGCTCATCCTCAAAGTGACTAGAGCAAAATAACTCAACTAAATTGAACTCGGTCTCTAAGTCATCTGAGATGGAGGAATCTTGTAAATTCTCTGAATCTGAAATATCTGCAATAAAATCACTAGTTCTCTGCTCCATGTGATCATTACCATCCATGCTAAAATAAAGTGTACCGTTAGAAGAACTGCCAACTGTAGTCTCAGGCCCATCCTCTGCTAGGATATCATGGGTCTCTACTTGATACCTCTCATGGTCGTCAATGTGAACCTCATCCATGTAATCGCAGGTGGCTAAAGAACTCAAGGCATCTGAACTGGATGTAGACACCGCACTGGATGCATGTGATTCTCTCACCATCTCTATATATACCTTCTTTCCCTCAGCGTGAAAGATCCCTTCCATGTATCATACTTGAAGAGGGCCATCGCGGTCTCCAAGAAAGGCCTCTCGAGAATGATCAGGGTAAGGATTAACTGTGTAGGGAAATCCATGTCCAGGATAGTAAAGTCCACTGGAAATTACAAGCCACGTAAGGTCACGATAACGTTCCTTAAAATGCTCCTATGTCTCTTTACAGATCTATCAGTAATCTAAAGGATCGATCGGGATTTGTAAAGAGAACCTAACTCAAACTTGTCGAGTAAATAGGAAGGTAATAGATTGATGGATGAACCGTTATCTAATAGATTGTGATTGAATATGGCTTTAGAAATCCTACATCTACTATAATGTGCTCCTAAATCCTTCTTCTTCTTAGGTAATCAGTTTTGAATAGCACATGATGTAGCCTTGGTCAAAACATGCTTCTCCGTGCGTGACTTATTCTTCCTACACATAGTACATTTATTCTTCAGCTATTGCTTGAGCGTAGGGAAGTGATACAAGGCGTCATGGAGTGTAATCTTAAGATAGATGTGATCTTTTAGTAATCGCTCAGTCCCTGGAGTGACCACGTTATTTTTTGTTTTTTCCTTCCTTTTCCATACAAGGCATCAAGAAAAGGAACAAGTTCAGGTACAACAAAATTCTCTTTTTTATTAAAATTAGGATCATCTTGTACATCGAGATCTCAGAATTATCTACAGAACTCTCTAAAACAGGAAAACAACATCAGCTTTGGTAGTATTTGCATGGTCTGGCATGGTATCATCATCTGATTCGCCAAGGTCCATGTCAATTGCCTCAGCATCGCTCCCCTCTCTCTTGTTATCAAGCTGCTGATCCTCATCATCTTGGTAGTCTGCCTCCTCAACATTAGTATGAGTATCATAGACTGGCTCTTGCTCCTCATGATGTGCCCTCTCCTCTCAGTCAGGTGCTTGTCGTGTTCTACCGCTCCTAAGATGAATGAAGTTAGATAAGAATTCAGGAAAAGAGATCATACCTGCCGTGTTGTCTACCTGATATGGGTGGCTCCTCTTGTTGTTCGGGTTCATTTGAGTCTAGGCTAAGAGAGTGGTCTTGGGTGTGGTTAACTCATCCAA
The DNA here is from genome assembly GCA_037367405.1 of Ottelia alismoides. Lineage (NCBI taxonomy): Eukaryota > Viridiplantae > Streptophyta > Magnoliopsida > Alismatales > Hydrocharitaceae > Ottelia > Ottelia alismoides. The sequence continues at coordinate 836,429 of JAZKJV010009069.1, read as the reverse complement.
ACGATGGTTAACCAGCTCTATCTCAGTCTTGTGTCTGATCTGGAGTGTGCTCAACATGTCCATGATTTGATTCTGTGCCAAAGCCTATGAAGATATCTCAAACTCGATGTGGGGACCCTATCTCTCTATTCTCTCATGCCTCAGAGTGTGCTGCTGCAAAGCTACGGCTGAGGAGATCTTTGTGGAGTATATGAAGACTATTATTGTTGATGGTAATGATATGTCTGTGAATGCGAAGTAGGGAGGTGAAAAGAATGTGGACTCTGATAGGCGTGCTGGTGAGACTACTACGGTGTATTATGTTATCGGTGTTGAAAATGCGGGTGTCCATGTTGCGGATGGTTGTATTGTTGCGCATGTTGCTAGTGTACGCTCTAAGGTGTATAATGTGTTGAATGTTCAATCGGAGCATACTATATCCCATTGATCGCAAGAGTGGCTTGAGACTCAACGTGAACATCTCCAGGGCTAGTGATCTGGCCCAGATCGGCATTGGACTGGTCCTCATTCCAATCAATCTGTGGAGTCTCAGTAGGTTAAACCGGCTCGCTCTGAATAAAGTGAATCTTTCGGGTGGGAGGAGCGGGTAAAGATCTCCGAACAGGTTGAGAAGTTGAAGAAGAGTGGGATTGCTGGTACTGAAGCCACAAGTCTGTCACCTTCTTCGTCAGATCACTCATCTGGTAAGAAGGTGATGAGAGTTTCTCCAACTCTCGCAACGGCTCCAGATCCTTAACTTGTTTCTGAATCACATCAACCAACATTAATTTCTCACTATTGTATCCCATGTTGGTATTTGATTCATGATCTGAAATATTTGCCACCTTTTGATACTCTCGGTGGTGTGGTGGCTGTGGGGCCTTCTAGAATGCCTGAGTAGAGTCAACAACTCCCTCGTTCTCTACCATCCCCTCAAAGACGAACCAGACAGACCCGTTATCCCGATTTAGATAACTACCACCACATGCGGTGCTCATGAGGCCCTGGACATCCGGATGGAGTCCTCCAAATAATTATGTACAAGTGCCTTCAAAAGTATCTCAAGATGAGGGCATCTCTCAATAAGGTCATTGAATCGATCCCATGTCTCACGGAATGATTCATTCGGTAACTTCATAAAATTGGAGATCTGACTCCTCATCATATTGATCCGTACCAGAGGAAAATATTTACTCAGGAATGTGGACTTCAGATCTACCACATAGAGATATCCCTCCCCAAAAGACTTAGCCAGTAGAGCACCTTATCTGCTAAGGCGAAGGGAAGGCTTTGAGGTGAACATCCTTGTGCATAACACTTGTATATCTAGTCGTACTTCAATCATTTCAAACTTTTGTAAAAAGGTAAATGGCTCCTCCGTAGCATTCCCATAGAACTTGGGAAGCAACGATATGAAGGATGGTCTTAGCTCTTATGACCCTTGATCAGTGGTAAACGAATCAAGTGGTGTATCATCCTCGCTCCTAGGTCATACTCATCTTGTAACATCACAACAACCACGACAGGTGGTGGTGGATTCTCGGCTCCTGCTCTTGGCGCAGCTATCTCTGCTCGCATCTCGTTTTGGATTCTATACTGATTTCTAATCTGTAAGTTTATTGGATGTAATGTATCAAGAATCCCCATAGTAATATATATAGCTAGATCAGGTCATCCATATGTATACTGCTCCTAGTCGGTCGGTTCTCATCTGGTCAGTCCTCGACTGGTCCCTTCCCTCGGGCCATATTCTTCGAATCTTCTAGGAAGGAAAAAGACTCATAAGAGCTCAGTAAAAAATGTATAGGAGAAATAGATGATAATTTGATGCAGGGGTCTGCCTCAAAAGAAGGGTTGCAAGGAGAGGGAGTAAGGGTTTGACTCTCCTCGTAATTAGATGGGATCGACTTGGGAAGAGGGTCATCTTGAGTCTATGAGGAAGTACGATGGACGGTGGATCGTCGAGAGCTCACGGAGTCTGAGCGCAAAAGACGTCAAGTCATCATCTTCAATGTCAGAATATTTTTGAAGAGAGCACGATGTTAAGTCAAGAGAGAAAGGGTTAAGGCATATAAGACACAGTAACGCATACCTCGAAAACAAACACAAAAACCACAAATTCACCAAAACCACATGGTGATGACCGTAAAAGTTTGGTCATTTCTCTTATCGATTTTAGGGTTATTTGGAAAACAGGTCTTATTATAGATTATCATGAGCTGATAGGTGCTTGAAATTTCCCTGAAACATCGTCAGAGTACTTACAGGAAATCAGTTATTCTTAGCTAGTATCGTAGTAAGTACGGACCGTTTTCGGCTACCTGTGTTACTTATGGACCGTGCTATTGTGTAAACCTCCCTCTCTGCTAAGGAAACCCGGACCGTTTCCGTCTACCCAAGAGTCCCCAATGATGAACAGTGATTAAATGTATGGACTGGGTAGTACTATGAGAAAAAATCAAACTTTGGTTCTAACGTTAAATGACGTCCCTCACTCACAAATCTGGAAAGTGTACCTACAATCCATGTGTTGGGGGTTGCTCTCCTAAAATAAGTGATTCCTTACGTTTGATTTTAGATCAAATAAATTTAGCAATCCCGATTTTATTTTTACGGTTATCTCTCTTTTTGGATTTTTATTCACAACACATCTAACGATTTTTCTTCTTTTTTTATTTTCATAAATAAGCATGCACCTAGGTTGCGAGTTCTAAAACTAACTACGTAAGCGCAAGTAGAGAGAGAAAAAAATCGAAAAATTCTAAACAATCACCTATCCTCTATAAAATTGCGGAAAACCGATGATGCGAGAAAACCACGGTGGGTACCCTACTCCGCCAAGTGCATAGCACTCGGTGAAACAGACCCTGAGAAAAATAAGGAGGAAGATAGAAGTTGGGACACCTTACGGGGCCCCTTCTACAAAAATAGAAAATCAGGCAAATGCCCTTGATTTTTGATTTTTTTACAAAACTTTTACAAGCACTAGAAAAAAATATCTCTAACTAATTCTGCTCCTCTGCAACTGACTCGTAGAGAAGGAGTCGGTCTCTACAATCTCAACAGATTCAGCTTCCAAAGAAATTGGCTAATCCTCCAGGCCCTTGCAAATTTGTTAGAAAAGAAAACACATAAAAAGCTATAGAAATTAAAGAAATAAACCTATAAAAATTAAAGAGACTCGTTAAAAATCGTAAATGTCGAAAAAAACCGTAAAACAAATCAAACAAAAAAATGAAAATAAATCATAAAAACGTAAAAGCCAAGAAGAAAGAAAATCTCAAAATGAAGTCAAAAACTGTAATAGAGATAATGCGTCCCCGGCAATGGTGCCATTTTGATCACTAGGGTTTTGGCGAGCGATTAATTCATCAAAGAAGTTGCCTGTGTAGAGAAAATCTCTCGGGGTCCAAAACCATAATCGATCAAACAAAATCCAGATAAAATAGGAGAGAGATAAAAAGGAACAAGTAAAGAGTCGGCTCTCCTATTTCATCCTTAATCTTTTTATTTATCCAGGTAAGTTTTCCTGTGTCGAACTCGAGGAGGCAGAATAACTGTACTTTAGTTTTTGAGAAAAGAAAAGAATTTCACGATACTTATTTCTTCTTGAAAATGAAACAAAAACTCAAAATGGATACAAGTTTACAAAAATCAAATCGAGAAAAATAATCGACAAAAATCCGTGAAAAATAGCATGAACCTTCGATAGGGTAGTTGTTTAATTACCCTAGAAAATTCGATGAAAAATAAAGTTGAAATAAGGTCCAAAAATAGACTACAATTTAGGGGTAGAAGTGCAAGAAAAACTACGAATGTCTGTTACAAGAACATCCCTGATCAGAGACTAAATTGCAAAAAAAACTTAATGTTTTGTATTTAGGTCCCTACGCGGGGACGTAAACGCAAATATGGAAACTTATGGGGTGCTTTGAAATCTAGAACTGTGGTGGGTTTAATTTGCAATTTTCACATTGTTTCGAGTTCGATGGCTAGGATTAGAACTTACGGGTGAATCTGGAGCATCCAAAGCAGACATGTGGCACAAGCATGTACACCTATGCGTTCTTGCTATGTTCTTCCCCTTCGCGTAGATGTAACTGAGGTGCATCTTCTCTGGCTTCTCACCGGCGAACGACTTAGTTCTTCAGCCTCCTGCAAGGCCAGAGGGTTGACTCCTTCACCCCTCGAGCTTGCCTTTAGTGGGCGAGGTGTCGAGGTCAGTGGAGGTGGCTGGAAAGCCTCGTCAAAGAAGGTGGTTGGCTGCGAAGGTATACTGGAGTTGTAGATGCCCTGTTCTTGAACGATTTGGCATGAATCGTTGAAGATGATGCTCCAATTGAAGAATTGATGCTCTATATATGAAGAATACCTGTAAATGAATGATTTGGGAGCATAATATGTAACGAAATCAGCCAAGAAGATTAAAACTTTGCAGATCTAATAATGACTTTCCTGGAAATATCAGAATACTTAAAATGGAAGATTAATGGAAGCGATTTGGAGTGAAATCAAGTTGGATGGATTCGAAGATTGATTAAAAGGATGTGATTAAGAAGGTTATTCGAGCGTTTTAGTTACGCACTTAAGTGGTCTAATCGATGCACGAGAATCGAGAAATAAAATGAGAAAGAATGGAGGAATACCTAGGATTTGCAGAGTGTATGATTCTGCAGGTCGTCGCTTGATGGGATGGTTTTCTCGGAACTCCATGCGACGGAGGCGGGGGCGAAGCAAGGCTAAGGTGGACCTTGGAACTTCGCCCTTGGATGTCCTTCTTCCACGTGGGGCAGACCTCGGGCCCTGTCATGGCCGGAGTGAGGCGGAGCGAGTCTTGGAAGTTGGGTAGTCTTCTATTAGAACTGGGGGTTCAGGGGGTTAGTTAGAAATGGAGAAGTTCATGGAGTTTTATAGAGCAATCGTATTGGAGTTAGGAACAAAACGACAATGGGCATGTATTAGGGTAGTTAGGAGATGAAGATGGGGGGCTTAGATCAGGTTTAGGAGGAAAAATATGACGTGAATAATTAGGCGATGAGAGGTTGTTAGAACAGAAGAAAGGCATGATATCTTGAGGAAGAAAGCACCAAGTGTTGACACATGTCAACACCTAATTAGCATGAATCAAGAAATAGATTAATAAATGGATGTAAAGTATTAGATAAGGTTTTTTTCAAATAGGTATAAAAACGAAAAGTATAGATAAATAAATTATCTAAATTATGGAATAATTATTTTTCGTATATAATAAATATTTTACGAAATATATATATGATATTAATAAATATGTATAGTTAATACTTAATAAATAGATATTTTATTTTAAATTTAAGAAATTAATTTAAGCATATTAATAAATACAAGTATAATTTATACTGTTCAAATTTACCTATAAAATTAGAGTTTTTTATTTATTAAAAATTATAGATAATGTCCCAAAATTATAAAATTAATTAAGTTAAAAACAAGATCAAGAAAATATTTGAAAATTATAAGATAATTAAAACAATAAATATTATATTCTTAATAAAATAAATAGCCTAGAAACCCAGTTGTGGTTAGGTCCCAAAATCGACTTTTTGCAAATATACTCCGATTTTAGTGAAATTACCTCCATTATTGATAGAATATTATTTTAGGAACTTTAAAGATGAGTAGGGTGAAATTGGAGTTCGTATGAGCAAGTAATGATGTTCGAACGTTGAGATTTTGACAATTTACAAATTGTATTTCTTGGCATGTAGACAACATGTTATTTTTAACTTATTTTTATATTTTTCTACATATTTTTGGAAATAATTAGGAAAAGTGTTTTGGTGAAAAATATGTTAAACTAATTACTTAAAAATAATTGAAGTTTTTATATCTTATATATAAATAATGAAGAGTGTGTGTAATGTGAAATTAATTATTTTTATTTATTTTCCCCCTACTTATTTATATGTCGATCAATCCATGCTGACTTGGTCTCGGGGATAAGGTTATAAGTTTCAGCTATATTTATTTTATAAGTCACATTGTACATATATACATATCTGCAATTTTCCTTCTTTTTATTTTATTTATTTTTATAATTTTATTTATTTACGTGATTTTAATGCATAAGAGTGCATTTTTATTTATGAGTTGGATTTTGTTAAAAGGTGGAAATTAGAGGATATTTACATATATTTGTTAAGGGTTTGAAGAGAAAATACATATAGAATGTTAATGAATCATGGATTCTTCAAAAACTTGTGCATAATATCCTCTTGTATAAAATATATATAATCCTTGTGTGTATACTTGTATATATTTCTTGTAAAAACATTCAATTTAATAACACTTTTATTGCTTAAAAATGCTTAAAATCAATAAAAAATTGCAAAATTCTTTTCAAATTCGTTCAAAATACTATTCTTTTCTTTTTTTCAAAGAAAAGTGTTTTATATGTATTTCTTGCAGTTGCATGTGCATATTTCAGAATGGTATGGACATGTAAACTAATATGGCATAAAGTTGAAGTACGAAGCTTGGTTGGACCTTAATCCACTTAATTTCAGAGGAACTTTATAGGAAATGGAATTGAGATTCTCCGGGTCTATAGACTTACTTCATTGGGAACAACAAGACTTAGTCCAATGCCATCTTGATGTTTAAGTCGAATACTTCAGAGTACACAAATGATTCTTGTTGATATGACCTACCATGCACACCTGCACTCACTTTGCCCACCTTAATTGAAGTGGTAGAGGATGGATATGTCGGCATGAGACACGAGCTAATGAAATCATCAAAAGTCACGCACTTGTGGCCATTGTACCCAAACCCAGTCCAGTAGCAACGAGGTCTAAGGAAAAAATGTTGTGGGTTGCAATAGAGCTTCAAAAGTGGGATAGTCTACTGGCTCGAGAGGAAAAACTCCTTATGTACATGCCGCGGCCTTTATATATTCAAAAAATGCAAAATCAAAAACTACCAAAATGTGGACAGGTCTGAATGAAAATAAAATGTCTACCGGAGTATGAATATAGATGTATAGTTAATGAGCATGCTTGAGCTTCCAAGTCAGATATTTGTGAGCCTGCAGCTGGATGACATGACTACACTGCCTAGGCATCCTAGGATAGGTAGCTACTGGATACCATCCATTCTTCTCTCCACCTCCTCTTCTTGAATTGTTTTCACTTGAACTTTGAAGGGAATACGCCGCTTCTCGAGGAAAGAGTTATTGGATTGGGAAATTAGGGTCACCATGTTTGAGAAGACTGACTTTTACCACTTCAGTTGAGGAGAGCTATATATCACTTACACTGTATAAGAAAGATTCGGTCATAAGGGTTTTCATATGAGGTTGATTTATTTTGACCTGGCTATTGAGGAGACTTGAGAAGGAGTTATGTGCTTTCTAGAGGTTGTTGGGTGTCAAGTATGTTCCCCACTATGTTTCAGCCAAAACTAATAATCCAAAGGTTTAATGAAGATAGGTTTAATACTCAATATTGTTCTAAGTTCTTTATTTTTCCTTTATTCGTTTTCTTTTTTTTTCTTTTAGTCACTTACTCTTCAAATAAGTGTATTCTAAGGGACAAGTAAAGCAAAAGCGGAGGGGGATACTGAATCTGCATATCATTATCTTTATTCATTTATTTTAGCTTAAAATCCCTTATATACCTATAAATATCAATAAAGCTATTCTTTATTGTATATTTATAACTATTTAACCTAAAATCAATAAAGAAAGAAACAAGGAAAAATAAAGAAAATCAAAAACTGTTTGTATGTAATAGATACGGTCTGACTCAGAGCCTGAGATTTGGTCAAAGCTTGACCTGATCCACAAGGAATAAGGTGGGGGGGATAAGGCCTAAATACAAAAAAAATCAGAAAATCATGTTTCACTTTTGTATATTCAACACTTGTATATTATTCTATATAATACGCATTCTTTACACTAATATTCATACCCTAATTCAACTCAAACACAATTGTTTTCTTCATGAAAATTGTGCCTAAAATCTTTTGTAATTAATAAAAATTATTCCAAGAATAATAAGTGTATATTATGCAAATTACAACACTCTGAAAAAGCCACAAAACTAATCCTGTAAGATCAATATCTTCTCCACAAAAACTCAAAACTCACATTCATTGTACTCCAAATTAAATAATATTTAGAATGGAAGTGGTTGAATAAAAATCAGAGTTAAGGTGTGAAATGTGTCTATTTGAGGCACTATTATATATAATACCTATGTACACTATGTCGAATATTTATTTATTTATTTTATTGTACATATTTGTATATATTGTATTTTTTGTTTAATTGAAATTATTATATTTGACTTATATAAAATACAAATAAAAATTAGAAAATTAAAAATAAACCAAAATAAATATTGTATATATAGTGTATATGTATCATCATGTATATATTGTAAATATACCTAATTATATAGCCCAATAAATTAATTCCTGAAATATAACAATAATATAATTAATGTCCTTCTAAATTTTGGTAAATTAATAAATTTTTAAATTACAAGTATATTTATAAAAATAATAAATTAAAAATCATGGTCATGCATACATAGGTATACAGCCGTGTATAACACACTTTACTTAGTTTTAAATTTGTATATACCTTATTTAACTAATTAAAATCACCTAAATTAACTACATTTAATCCTTAACATTTTCAGTTTCATTATTTAATTAATTAAAATTGATTTCTATTTTTATCGAATTTATTTAACATTTTATTGATTTTTTTATCGTGTAGCCTATTCTATTTTCAATATTTAATTAATTAAAATTGGTTTCGATTTTTTATCTAATTTATTTAACATTTTATTGATTTTTTATCATGTAGCCTATTCTGTATTTTCCTATGCACATCCTTATTGGTTGGCCTAGGTTTGTTGACCAGAATCAACTGCCTATTCCACACCTAACTTCGCATTTCTTGCTGCCAGTATCTCTATTCTCCCAATTTCCCCATACGCTACCATAACCGAACCATTCTACCTTCTTCTCCTAATTTCTAGCCATGATAACTAACTCCACCGTTAGCCCATTCACCACGTTGAAATCATCTTGATTTTATCACATTTTCAAAATCAAAACTTCACTAGACATGTGTCGTTATATATTCCATCATCATCCCCCATCATCGCTTTATCCAATTTTATCCCTTAAATCCTCGAGATCGAGTGTGGAAGTTTCTACTCCAGTGACAAGGGAGCCGACTGTCGATCAGTAGTGTGATTTAGGTGTTTGATTTGTGATCTAAACCACTCGTCGGATCTTCTCCGGTGTGGTCTCGTTTTTCTGCCACCACCAGCAGATCGAGGCTGATCATCTCCATTCCTTTCACCTTAGGTTGATGTAGTTCTAATACATTTAGTTTTTAGAATTTAATTTTACTTTTCATTCTTCACTTAGTCAAATTTGAGTTTCCATCATCATCCTCCTATATGCAAGATCGGAGGTGGTTCGATCATCTACACGAACACCCGACTCAACCTTCGTGCTCACCACCCCTTTCTCCATCTTTTTCCACATCTAAACCCCGTCTGATCACACAAGATCCAAGGAACGACCAACTCTCCAACCACCATTGCCAGAGGTCCACATATATTCACCATTTTGCTCATTATATGACTAATATGAGTCAATGGAGCATCGCTTCCCATAGTGGAGTTCATTGCAGGTCTTGGGAGCAAATATGACAGCGTGTAGTGCGATCTGAAGGTCCACCTAGAGCTTCTAACCTTCTGACATCAAGATTGTACCTCAGTCATTATCGACCATCGTGGAGCGTTGGAATCGACAGAAGAGGAGCATAGGAGTGAAACTCAACCTTCAGCGGTTACTATAGATGGAGATTGGCAAAGATTCAACTAATTGAAGTTCATCAATGACCACATTCATCGTCGTTCTTCCATTACGCGAAGAATCATCTATCATGAGAGATGTCAGATCGAAAACAAGTCATCTAGCTTTAATCTCAGTTGTCTAAAAAGCCCTAATTTTCATTGTTCCTCTCGAGCATGCTTCACTATTAGCCATCAGATCAGAGACCTAGTGCATCACGATCGTCCAATCTCTAACGAGTATTAAGGGTAACATTGCGCCCTAGTCCCTGCCATGATATCATTTTGCAAATAAGTTTCTTTGGGATACGTGTCTAACTATTGTTATTTAAACATTTGAAATTATTTCCCTACCTTTTATTTAATTCATGTTATAGTCATCTTCACATTATGCATGTGCCTCACATATGATGTTTTGTGAAAATTGCAATAAAGAGCATGCATGCTATGTGTTATTAACGGGTACTGAAAATAGTTTATTTGCAAATAGGTCTAATATAACGTAGCATACGTGTGTCTGTACATATTTTGGACATTTTGCACATTAGACCCTACATTTTTTAATTGTATTACCTTTTATTTTATAAATTAGTTTACTTTGCACTTTGGTCCATGTATACCTGAACATTATTTTGCATGTCAAAACCAAATTAAAAAATAGAAATACATATTTGAAAAATCCACAAAAATTGCGTTATCTTCCTTTTAAATAGATCTTACATCGGTAATTTTTATTTTTCATTTAGATAACTTTTATTATTTTTTATAATACAAGAACTTCAAAAATATTCCCTAGTTGCATTTAAAATTTTACTAAAAATATGAACCTCTCGAAAAATCATAGAAATTTATTATCCGTTTATTCTTATTTGTTTTAATTATTGTATCATTTTCGCATTTATATTTTCATAAAAATTATAAAACTAGAACAACATTTAAAATTAAAAAAAATCATTTTAAATCACAAAAAATCCAAAAAATTATAAAATTGCTTTTTGAAAAATATAAAATTCCCATTTCTTATAGGTTGCATTTCATCCATTTTTTATTTCATATCCTATTTCAAAAGTTCAAAAGCATTCGCATTCGTATATATTTGCGTTATCTTCTATTTTTCGTTTATTTAAAATCCTTAAAAAATCGAAAAATTCTGGAAAAATTACAAAAACATTAGAAAAACATTAGCTACCCAAAAATAATTTTCTTTGAAAATTCTATCTATTTTTACTATATACTAATAATAAAAAAATTTACATCTTTCTGCCTTTTGTATTTATTTCTTTTCATCATTTTTTCTTTTATTTTCAAAAAATATAAAAACATTACAAAATTAAAAATTCGTAAAATATACAATAAAAAACCAAATAAAAATATAAAAATTATAAATTCCATAAAAAATTAAAAGACAAAAATTCAACCAAAACTCTAAGGTAGCGTTCATAGAATTCATTGTTTTATTTCATTGTTTTCTCACTAATTTAATAACTCTCAAGATTTTTGTAGCATCCCCGAGTTCGATCATGTACGCTATACATGTAAATAAATAACACTCATAGTTCTTGTGCGCACATTCTTTTTCTTGCTTATTTGTTTGTGCAATGAATAAAAACAGATAAATTTTTAGAAGGATTCTTAGAGTTGTAGCGACACGCGAAAAGTAATTTCCTTTTTTTAAAAACTTGAAATTTCCTTGTTCAACAAATAGGTAGCATGAGTACCTCACTGACGAATCTTCAATGAGATATGGATCGTTGACTTTAGTCCTCTTCCTCCACACTTGAAGGGCTGAGGAGCTTCTTGTTGTCACTAGCAAACTCTAGTGCACAAAATCACGGTATTTCAATGGGCAAATCGAGATCAAGATTCAAAATTGGATGGAGGCGAGGTATATGCACATGGGGTCAATGGATGGTTAAAGGTGCTTGTGTGATCATCGGGTCAATGTAAGGCTTTGAAGTGAAAGATCATTGATAGAGGAAGAGAAGTCATGAAGGAATCTCTCCCAAAAAGTGAAAGAATCGAGTGGCAAAAATCGATAAAATAGGGGGTCTAATGTTCTAACTAAGCAGACCTGTGATGGGCGGGGAGTTGTCTGAAGTCAAAATTGACACGCTGCTCATTAGTCCATGTAAGTAGGAAGAAAAGAGAATAGGGATTTATCCCTTGTTAAATCAAACTAAAATAATAAATTGTTTATTAATTTTAGGTTAAAACAATAACACTATTTTTTATTTTATGTATTTTTTATTATGATTTTAATTTATTTTTACAAGTGAGTTTATAACAAGTTATTTTTTAACAAGTAAAATAAAGGTATATTTATCTATTTATTATGTATTTTATTTTCTATTTTCTATTTTATTATTTTACATACATATATTTATAACTGGTTTAAATATACAGAAATATATTTGTGTTATATTTTTCTGAAGTATTATGTATACTTAATTAAATATGTATTTTTATTATATAGGTATACGTATATACCATTCATTTATATATATATATATATAACTCAACTAATTTATTTTATTGTGTTTTAAAGATTTTTCTTTAATCTAAATATGAATATGTAATATAAGTAATATTTACAAAATTATGAAAATATCAAACTATTAAAAATTTAAAGATTAAATAAAACGATTATTTTATTCAAGTATATTGTACAATTTGTGTCCATAACCTAACTTTTACATTTGCTCCAAATTATGTGAAAATCACTTCATTAAATAGCTAATTAAAAGTTATATACATTAAAAGGTGACTTTAGTGGATTTGGAGTTCATATGGAGTAGATACAGGATTGTGAAGATTGGATTTTGGCTTTTTATTTTGAGTATAGAAGACACATTCTGTATTATTTTTAGGTGAAATAAATTTTGTATTCTTATTTTTATTTTATATACAACTTTCATGTACAGAGTTTATTGATTTGATGTATAAATAACAAAGAATAAAATAGATTCCAAAATGGACTTATTGATGAATTGAAAACTAGGGTTTTTATTATAGTTTTGGCCCTCGTCTCCCCCTACTTTATTCCTTGTGCACCCAGTCATAAAAATGCCCAGTTCTCAGAGTTTAGGGTCATTCAATATAGATGATATTTCATTGTTTCTTTTCTTTTCTTTGCTCTTTTATTTTGGCTTAAAATGCAGTTTTTATACTATATTTCCACAGTAATTAATGGAGGTTATTTAATGCAAATAATGATATATACATGCATTTAACAAGGTTTGGAAGTCAAAAATGAATGAATAAAGGTGATGAAATGGAGATTCATCACCTGTTGAGGGTGACACTCTTGAACTCTTTATTGACACCCCCAATTATTCATTATAATGGCATATCTGAAATTTCATGTTGGAATTATCAACAAGATTGACAATATTAGAAGAAAATTCCTTTGGGCATGTAACACATCACAAAAACCTACTCCAAATGTTTCTTGGAGTAAGGTAACTTGGCCTACCTCTAATGATGGTTAGGGAATCTTAAATCTTCAACTTATCAATGAAGCACTGCCCACCAAATCTGTAGTTAGGATTGAGGATTCTAAGCAACCTTGTGTTTTTAGTTTATTGAGTGCAACCCACTTCCATGGAGGACCAATTATCATGTTAGATGGATAAATAAGAACCTATTCCTTCATCTGGAAGTGTCCTATTAAGGGTAATTCTCCGTTACAACAAGTTCTTATTAAGGAACTTAGCTGCAAAAATCATTACTTCCTTTGTAAGGACTCTCTGAACAGGAAAAATCCACTGAAAAATGAATTTCCATTCATTTGTCCTCACAAAAACAACTGTAGCAAGGTGGTCCTCAAGGGCTTCGGATCTTGGCATGGGTATTTTAATTGGTTCAAACTCTCGAAAACCACATACCACTAAATTTATGGAGCATGGGTGCAAAATTAAGGACATCTATTGTAGTCATCTTGGAGTCTTTGCATTCACGTGAAAGTGATTTTACTAGTTACCCAAATCATGGCAAATATCTAAGAGATTCTACTACCAAAAATTTATACAGTTTGCTTGCAGATGGAAGGATCAGATCCAACTTACATAACAACTTCAGAAAAAACTTTTTAAGCTGAGGGTTTCTTATTTCATTTGGTTAGTAGCGTACAATAAAATAATAGTCTCAAGACCAAATGGGGAAATTAAATAGATCCTATGTCACTAGATTCTATCTTTACAAGAAAAATCTTGAGGATTAGTTGCATCTTTTCAAAAATTGTGACGTAACTAGAGTGATTTTTCATAAATGTGGCATGTAATAAATCTTCGAGAAATTTTATACATCAATTGCTATGCATATTGATATTGATCTACATGAAGAGGAGAGGAAACTTATTTTATATAAATTTACAATTTGGTGGTTAATTAGAAAGGACATTTTAAGCTTGTGTGTGAAGGCATCCCTTTAATACAACAAGTGTGGTTAGGGATGCTTCCCTAATTTGCCAAGTACGATCAGGTTTGATTAGAGAAGATAACCATGATATCTTACAAATATTAACACTTAGGATTACATATGGTTTTATTTGACATATTTTTCTGAAGTAGGATTTCTTGCTCCTGGGTCTTTTCCTAACTCAAGCGCTCACTCTCGATCAGTAGGTATTTCGTTGAAGCCAAAGAAGTTAGCAATCATTGACCACCAGGTTTAATCGTGGGAAACCTCTTCGACATGATAAATGCAACATCCGAACTTTTGCTTAAATTCTTGAGGAGTCTTTCTTCAACTGTTGCTCCTCGCAATCTTATTGTTTTCTTTCATACCTTTTTCACAATTTAGCTTCTATGTAACTAATTATGCCTCTCGTCTGTGTGAGCCTCTGTTGTAACTCCTTGTTCGGAACTAATATCCCTTTTTGTTGCACGTTGCATCAGATGAATGAATTTGAACTTTTTTCTAAAAGAATATTAATGTTTAGTGCGATATAAATCCGTGATAAAAGATATATCCTTATTGGATGTGAGTATGTGATTAACTGCTAAATGCATAAGTTAATTTGAAACCATTGTAGCACGAGCATTTAACATGTCATACAAAACCGAATGAATAATCTCCGTGAGGAGTATTCGACTTAAATTTATAACCTGGGAAATCCAGGGTCGAACACATGGACAAGAGCCATAATACAACTATTTAGGTGTGAAATATATATGTTAAGTGATTAGTAAATTATCTTGGTAAAAATAGGAACAAACAATCGATGCAGGAAATTAATGCAAGGTTATGTACATCACAAATGCATGCATGAATGATATGAAATGTGATTTAAAACATTTTAGTGCATATTAAAAATAATAACTTAATGAACAGAATTATAGCACACGCAAATGCACGTATATTTATGCACTAAAATTGATCAATCCACTAATACAAATAATTAGAATTAAATCAAGGTTTAATTGAGCAATTTAATCAAAGCCATGTTTCATTAAATAGAGATTTAAGAGACTCATTTATCTTTAATAAATTAATCAATCATTATGTGTCAAATGAGATAATAAATTAAACCATAAGAAAGATAATGAAACAAGGATCAAAATGCTAGTTAAATCATTTAATTTAGATAAAAGATGCTTAAGTTATTTACGATTAGGTCTAGGGTCATAAATGTAGTAAAACATGAAGAAATTCATGCAAACAGGTCCCTAGAGGGACTAAAATGCAAATACTAAAAATCAGCTTCAGAATTTATAAAATACCCCCAAGAGGGGGTACTTTTGCAATAATGGAGAATCGGCGATGCTTGGCTGCAGTTTCCCAACCTTACACGTGCATACGCGGCAAGGCTCGGGTATAGGTTCGGTCGGTCGCAAGTTCAGATGAGGCATGGCGTGCCACCTTGCTTCGTTGGTGCTTTAGTTCTATCGAGGTTGAGTCTCGATTTCCAAAGTTGAGGCTTGATTGACATGAAACGTGGTTGACTCACAACCATTGTATCATCCCCAAATTGGAATGATATGACGGCACATGTAGCTTCTCCTCGAATGAGCATCGCCTCTTATGGTGGCACTATAATGGAGTCCGGTGAACACCCATTCCCTCCTCTATCTTCATATCATCTCGCTGAAAGTCATCGGAGCTCCATGGAGCTCTAGCGAAGATGATGGACGCACTGGGAAGCGCTTGTGACTTCTGAGAAGGAAAGACGGTGGAGGATCGTCGTAGGATCGCCTCTAGAATGGAGCACCATCGACAACTCTGACCATTGAAGATGATTGGACCTACAATAGTTTGTAAAACAACCAAGCAAATGCGTGCATGCGAAGGTGAATGGGAAGTAACAGAGGCCTATCAAGATGAAGAAGATGTTGGCCTTGTCGGTTCCTCGACCTTATCGACCGAGGATGAAAGTTTCATGGTGGTTTCAACTATCACATACGACAGAGATGGAGGTTGTAAGCGGTTTAAGAAAGTTAGAGTGAGGATTAGGATAATTAGATGAAGAGGTTGATGGTGGAAGTTGGTCAGAAAACAACTGGGGTGATTGGGATATTAGGTGGAGTTGGGAGGATGAAACATGATGGCAATGCTCTTGAGGAGCAGTTGGAGGGAGACGACACATGGCGACTATTGGATCACACAATCCGATGGCTGCATAAGGAGCACACTAGAATGGTTCAGATTATATCTGATCAAAGATCATATGGATGGAAATAGGCACTTATGAGTGGCCTATATTCAACAGGACCAAAGATCCAACGTTCAATAGTGAATGCGGGTTGTGTGAAATGAACGGGACACATGGTGCAATCAGAAGGTGCCACATGGTAGAATTAAGAAAAATAAGGAAATCGGAGTTAAATAAAAAAGAATTAGTTAGAAGAAGAATTAGGAAATATATAGTAATAGATCTCGATGAGACTACAACTTTCATGTAGAAGTCAAAGAGATTAGAGGCCATCTATACATAGATAAAAATTAAATACAAATTAAAACAATATAGAACAATTTTCTTTTATTTTACTTTTATGTATTTTGATTTTGTTTTATATTAATTTTTTTATATACAATATTATACTAATTTTTATTTGATTTTTAATGAGGAATAAAAATATAAAATTTTAGCAAGATAATAGGATTATTTCATATATATTAATTAGTGTCAATTATATACAACACAATAATTAGTAATTAGTATTATTAGTCAATGAATCTTGCTGATTAACTTAAGCAAGTGGGATAAGTATCTTGAATTAAGAAGATAAATCTGGATTTATCCACCCTCTATACTTAATCTAAGCTCCTCCTCGAGCTAATAAATAAAGAATGACTTAGAGAGTCAGTTTATTAATTGGATCCCTGACATGTGCATGTGAATATACAAGGCTTGATTTAAGCTAGAACATTAGGTTCGAAGAGTCCTAAAACTCCAATATGATCTAAGTATTAATCAAAAGGTATTCAACTCCTCTAATTTTCATACAATCGATGTATACATATATATAAGAAGTATGACTTAGTGTAGATGCACTCATGAGAGTCGATTCTCAATATCACCAAAAATTCCAATCTCAGAAGCTCTCCTAAAGACCTAAACCTCAACACTAGGGAATAAATATAGTCTTGCTTCAATCCATCGTCTCTTTATTTTGTCAAACTTCAAAGGTATAAACGGAAGGCCATATTTTGGTGGATATAGAATTGTGTACTTATTTTCACTTCCCCGTATTAGAAAAGTGTTCTCTCAAGTGCCAATACTCAACACATTTTTTTATTTTTATCTTATCAATCACTGTGACCATCAAATATAAATTTGAGCCGTCTATATTTGTTTTTCTGGGAGAACACCGAGGTACGTCTTTCTAAGGTACCTAATATACTTACATCCAGACTTGTAATGCTAACGATGTAGAGCTCTTTTTATGGTACTTGCCCGACTCATAAAAGCATAATTATTTGGTCAGATTTGACACTTAGTGGTTGGGTGCGCTTGACTTGAATATAATAACTCAAATGATGTAACTATGTAATGAGATCTACTTTTCATTTCGCTTTTTCTTATTTGCGGGAACATCCCTTCTTTTTGGCAAGCTCCACTGCTTTTACCAAGGAATGGCGCAGACTGATTAACTTATTAAATAATGTCATCACACTTTGGCACTTTAGGTCAATGTTAAGAGATAGCATGAGAACATGTCCCATACTCGCTAGGATGCTGACATTAAGGTTTCATGAAGCCGTCATTAATCTTATCCTGTTCTCGAGCATCATATAGATCATGTCCAAACTCAAGCTTCCAATCCCACTTTCCTTAGTGATACTTTGACTCATCTCAATCATGGATGCAGTCGTGCATGAGAGTGATAGTCAATATCTTTTAAGGGATATTAAGAATGAAATATTGCATGCATATCCTCTAACTAGGGAAGCATGAATTTTTAAGTCTAAAACCCTAATGATTAAGACATGATAACTCTACGTCTAGATATTCCTTAAAGAGAGTGTTAAAGATAATCTCAAGCCATGAGTGCAATGTGAAAATGTCAGAGAATAACAACATTTATTAAGTTAGTCTTTTTTATTTTTATTTTTCCAAAAAAATTATTTAAGTTAGAGAGTTAAGAAATTAACTATACTCAATTACACCCATAGCTTTGAAACAATTTTTGAAAACTTTTTACAAACATTGTCACACATGTATAAAAATTTTCCAAGTATCTTACAAAGATTTTTAAGACAAGTTAAACCCCATTTTTCAAACCTAAGTAAAACATTTTCTAAACAATGTCACATAAGTTTAGGTTTTCAAAATAATTTACAAATGATTTTCCAACCAATGTCAAACTGTATTTTCACAAACCATGTAAAACACTTGAAAACCATATCAAATATGTATATAATTTTCCAAAAAAAAATCAACGTACTTTTTACACAAATCAGTTCAAAAATGTAATACGATACCCATAACCCCTAATAGTTTGAAAAAATTTAAAATATGAGCTATGGCTAAGGTATATGTGTAATGTATATGGTATACCCCCTATACTTAGCATTTGCTATGTCCTCATAGCACAAAGTGATATGAAGCCATAGTTCAACTAAGCATAAAAGAAATATACACAAACTAAGTCCAGAATAAAAGGTGCATAAATCATAAAAAGAATTAGTTATAAGAAGACAGGGACTCGGGTCCCCCTATACTTAAGCTGGGAAATAGCTTAAGTATAAAGATATGAATTAAAACTAGGTGACCCGAGGGGAACAATCAGAACGACATTGGATCCCCCCTATACTTAGGCTGAAAATAAGCCAAAGTATTAAGAATAGGAAGCTAAGTAATGATAGGACCAATGTTAGCTAAATCTCTAGATGATGAATCGCGGGGAATGATACTAGGGCCTAGGTTTCGGGAGGCTGAAGAGTCATACTAGATCAAACAAACCCGATTATTTAACCAACACACAGTGAAGACCGTAAATATGGTATAATTATCTTTTCTCATTTATTGGTGATAATACAAAATTCATGTTTATTACGAGCAAGCTGATTTAGGGTTTGGGCTCTATCTTATGGATATGTCCTCACCTCTCAACCAATGCATATATACCTGCAAATAATGTGGACTTTTTTCTCCCAAAACAAGGTAAATTTTAGCTCCATTTTATTTATATCAATCATGCATTAATAGTCCCATTTTTAAGAAACTACGTTCTCACTTGTATTAAATCTCTGAGCATACAAGTCATTGTCTACCGTCCAATCCCATTTCCATATTATCCTAAGTGACAAATCCTGAAAAGGAATAATCCATGCAAAAGTAAAATCATGATGCCATGCTTAAGAGAAGTACTTTCAGTGATTCTGGTTGTCTTCATGCGCATGTTGAACTGAATATAAAATTATATCTAAATGCAATGCAAGTTGATAAAAATCCGCACCTAATCATCCATTCTATTAGCGAGTAGAAAATCAATTTAATTTGAGCTTGGTTGAAGGTAGATTAAGTGTATCTCATGAATCTCAGAGATGAGTGAATCTCGTATGATTAAGTTAGTGTGCGCCAACTTACGAATGAGGCATTAAGGTTAATATATCAAAAGTAGCTCCATGAGCCATGTGCATTGACCCTAATCAAGTTGAGTCCCACCCAACATGAGTGAAACAAACTCAACAGACATACAATTAAGTCCAAGTCCAAAAATTGTTACATCAAAAATATCAACAAAATAATCTTCGAAAAACTTGATGGCATCTTTTGTGATTCTTCTCAGCATGAACTCCTATTGAGCTTCATGTCTCCATTTGCCATGAGCATCCTCGATGAATGGGCCCTACCACAAAAGAGAATAGTTTAAAAAATTCAAAGATTATCAAAACATATATAATAATGCATAAAACATCACATCATGTAATTGACCTAGATAAAATAAGAATTAACTTAAACAGAAATGTAAAAAAAATTATATTAGTGAAGTCGTGTCCCTGGCAACGGCTTCATCTGATTAACAGCTAAATGCAAAAGTTAATTTGGATCCGTTGTAGCATGAGCACTTAGTGACAAGTTGCAAAATCCCTACTTTAATTTGTGTGAATTATTAAGCGTTTAAAATAATGATGTGTCGTTTCATTGTTGACGAGTAATCAGAATCAATCAAGAAAATTACCACAATTGTGTTATTCAACTTTAATCAGAGTGTTTTTATGTCTGTTTTACTTGGGCAAGTCCCAAGGTTGAACTCAAGGTGGCAAAGGAACAACCTAGAATTATGTTTATCGAATTTCATGCGTGGGTTTTTAGGCGAATATTTTTGGAATATTTTATTATGCAATTTTTGGATGCAAATACAAATGTGACCAATTTCAAGGACTAGAGAATAAATATCAATCAAATGATGTCCAAAAATTATGAAATTTGGCTGAGATGTCAATTTTGATGAAACAAATGCTCTGTAACATTTTGGGGATTTTTTGATGTAATTTGAATAAATAATAAATTTATGAATGCAAATAGAGTCAAATTCGATAATTAATTATAATAAATATTAAACTTTTTTATTTTCAAGTAATAAAATTACCCAAGATCTATCACTAGGTGCTTTTATCTTAAAAAATCATAAACCTTAAAAAATACGAGATTTAATAAAAATTAAAGATTAAAATCTACAAAATGATTTTTATAGATCATAATATGTGTGTAAATGGATTTCTTTTTGGGAACGATGTTAAAAATAATTAATTCTACTTTCCACAAATATTTGGCCATTTTTTGAAATCTGGAAAATTAGTTATGATTTTCTAAGTACAGATTGGGTAAAAATATCACAATCTTGCCATAATGTCAAGAATTAATTGAAGAATAAAGTACAAATTTTTAATAATTAAGTGATGCAGTAAATAGGCTAAAAATAAATAGAGAACACATGTATATGTTTGTAATATTACAATAATAAAGTAAAATAAAGCTGCAGGTTGGGGACTAAATGGTAATTACCTACACCTTGAGGGGTGTCTCTGCAAAACTATCGGAGGGGGACGTGCGTCGCACATGCCCTCTAGACGGGGGGGTGTCTTTTGGTAACTTGATCGATTTAGAGGGCTTCTCTTACAAAATATCCACAGGGGGGTTCTTCAGGGTGCTTCTGGTAGAAGTCCCATCCCCGCCCATATGTGGCACGTGGGTACGGTCTCGAGCTCAGCTCAACCATTGAAGGCATAGGAGGTGTGATGGGGCTTTAGCGGTGTGAGGTGGATCATTCAAAGCAGTTGGGACCGATGAAGATGTGGGTTGCTGGACAAAGGGTGGTCGGAGCTCCAAGGTAAAAGCAAATCTTAGTTCTGCTCTCAAAATGGGTTCTAGGCGAAGGATGAGTAGGCCGTCGATGAAGCAGTAGGTCGTCGAAGGGGGTTGATTATGGGTGGAGGGAACGAAGGAGTCGATGAAGAAACTGGCGGTTTTTGGGTGCTGCATTGAAGAGGAATCAAGTGGTCGGTGGTGGTGAACCTAGAGGATGAAGCGTGATAGCAGAACCGGAGTGAGGCAGTCCCGGAGGAGCGAGCTAT
Source organism: Ottelia alismoides (assembly GCA_037367405.1). Classification (NCBI taxonomy): domain Eukaryota; kingdom Viridiplantae; phylum Streptophyta; class Magnoliopsida; order Alismatales; family Hydrocharitaceae; genus Ottelia; species Ottelia alismoides. Next base: position 814,575 of record JAZKJV010009069.1, on the reverse strand, counting down.
GACGAGGTTGTCGGAGATGATGTAACCATCTCCCGTGTTGGTTATCCCTTTGCTGGTGTAAAGGCGGATAAGGAGGAAAGGTGTTACGGAGGGTTTTAAGTCGGGTGAGGGAGGTCTAACAGAGATGGAAGGTGGAGGATGATTGACCAGTAAGACTGCAGCGATGGAAATAGGAAGGTTTCCATCAAATATTTAGAGGGAGATCAGGAGGTCGATCTGATGGAGATCTGCGGGACGGTGAAGAGACGATGGGGATTCGATTGGGGGTGAGAGGATGGACGAGGAAGACGGTGGTGATGATTGATTCTGACGAGGAGATTGATCGGAGATTGGTACAGCGGATATTGGCGGTAGTTGATGATGCTCCCGATCTGGAAGGAAAGGGGGAAGGAGAAGGGGTAGCACGTGCAAGGCGCATGCGCAGAAGGCACGTGCGCTGCACGTGCAACCCCTTTTAAAAAATAATTATTTTTTTATAAATTAAATAAAAATTGTGAAAACTAAGTGACATGTGGCAGCTGTAGGAGCTGCCACGTGTCAGCTCTAGAAAAATCAAAAATAAATGAAGAAGAAAAATAAAAAAAGCAATAGCAAACAACCTCAGATCGAAACATTTTCTTCACAAAAGTTTCTCGACATGATAAGATCTACAACTTTCATCAAGGAACCAAAACCAAAATAGGTAAATTGCAAAAAGTGATATTTTTGGGGTATTTATGTACATAAAATACCTTGATTTTTGGGGGTTTTCTAATTTTTTATCATTTTTAAATAAGATAAAAATCCAAAGAAAAATATGATTAAATCAAGAATAAATATTTACACATTACTATAATTTTTTCTAGATTTTTATTTATCAGGAAAAAGAAGAACTAAAATAAAATACGGAAATGAGAACTTTTGTACATATTGTTAGTGAAGACACGAACTCAGCTAGTTTCTTTGATTTCAAGCTCATTTTAGATTTGAATTTTTATACATTTTATTAAAAATTTCATCAAAGAAATTAGAATAGAAAGGAATAAAATAAAAAGAGTTAAATATATACATAAAATAATAGGTCAAAATCAAGTAAAATACAAAATGTACAATGGAGGCCCAAAAACCAACTTTCACTTCGAGCTCCGATTGACTTGAACTTGGTCTTATTTTGAAGGTATTTGAATGTATATTAGTTTAAAATCGAGTAAGATCAAAGTGGACACTGTATGAGGACGATATCAATGTTTTAGTCCGAAAATCTTGGAATTAGGTTTTGAGTTTCTGGTTCACTTATGTATGTTAGTGTTTTTATCATATTTTTCATTTATTCTTGTTTGTAATATATACACAATGGAGTTGTTTTAGGGGATTTGGAGTTAACATGAATTAGTTAAAAATCAAGGGAAGTTAGGCTATTTTACAGGTCAATTGGCCTGTGATTTTTGGCTCTTTATTTTATGCAATTATGAGTTGTACAATGCAATTATTACTTATACATGCTTGAATGCTAATTATGTAGAATAATAGATAAAATGAGAATGAGTTTTGGGGAAATGAGCTTAATTATTATCTTTTAGAGTGATGAATATGAAATTCATCATCCCCCTATACTTAAACCATGCTCGTCCCTAAGCATCTAAAGAAATGCAATGAGGTGAAATGAGAGTGGGTTCCATACCTAGACCGTGAGCAGAAGGTGAAAATGGAACTAGACCTAACCTTTGGATTATTCGTTTGGTGTAACTCCTTTGAGACTTGGGATTTTAGAATCAACAGCCTCCAAGTTCTACACATCATTGTCACAGTTTTGGCTCAAGAGTCATCGTAGATCAATCCTCTTCCCAAAGCATTCTCCCATGAACATTGAACAATCGACTCATGTGTGTGAAAGGTTTTAGCTCTTCCCATCTAGAATGCCGGACTAACATGCAAACCTCCTCTCTAGTAACTCTTCCTCGGGGAGTCGGGTAGTTCCTTCTAAGGTATGTCGCGTTGTGTACGCAATCGAGAAGAGGGAGAAATTAAAAGAAGGGGAAAAGAAGTAGAGGGTGGCTAGTGTAGTCACATCTCCTTGTGAAGACGACCAGTTTAGCCAAGTCTCCACAAAGATTTGTAGGTTTTCTTGAAGCTTGGACCTTTTTGCTCAAATATTTATTTGGTAGTTGGCTTCTTTGTGTTTAGATTTCTGGTAGCTCTGCATGGATCTTGTTGTACCCCTATGGATATGCAATCTTTTTTCTCTACATGTTTTGGGGTCTTAGGAAAAATTGTACCCAGCCATCCATTCCATTTTTGAAGCTTTATTTCAACCCGTACTCCGGTCTTTAAATGTCCATGCTACTGGAAAATAAACTCACACGATCTTCCAACATTCCATATGAGTTTAGCAAAGTTCGTAGTTTGAAAGTAAAAATTAATTCCTTAATCCAGAGTCGTACCCATAATAAAGAGACCAGGTTAGACACTAAGAGTCAAACATTACGTATTGTCATGTGGAACTCGAAGAATTAAGTCAAAGACCTGAAGCTTCTAAAATCCTTTTTATCGGTGAAGTTCTTCTGAAAATTAGGCGGATTAAGGTCATGTCTAAACCACTCTTGTTTTCTGCTCATAACTCAGTTCAGAACCCAAGGGCTTTTCACCAATGCATGATGCATGTAGTGATGGATGAAGTGCAGATGTAGGAAATGAGGACACAGATTTTTTTCCTTTTTTAAGATTTTTTTTTGTTTTTTTTCAAAAATGAATAAGAAGTTAATTTTCAAAAAAAAATTTATTGCACGCAGTTGGACACAGTCAGTGTTAGTAGCAACACTCCCTTTTAGTGTTTTTCTAAGATTTTTCAGGTTAGTTGCCCATCCCATAAATGCATATAGACTTATGCGAAAGTACGAGCTATGGATAAAATATATACACAGTATATATAAAAACACACCTATACTTAGCGAGTGTTATCTCCGCAAAGCACAAGAAGCCTAGAGAAGGCATAGCTCGGGCTAAGCATAAGAGTGTGAAAAAAAAGAAAAAGATAGATCGCCTTGCCCCTCTCTACTTATGTTGTGAACAATCTAAGTATATAAGAAGGGTGAAAAATGAGACGGATAATGGGAGAAGTGGATGAAAAGAGTATATACAGAAGGCATCTAGTCCCCCTTTACTTAGGTTCTCGGAGCAAAAGTACAGAAGAAAGATGGAATTGGGGTGATCGAGAGAGGGATTAGATAAGGAGAGTGGTATATATATATGGCATCGGTCCCCCCCCCATAGTTAGGCTTTGGCGTATTTTGAGAAAAAAGATGTACAAGGGGACTGATACGGTCGGGAGGGAGGGAGGTTTCCAGATGATTAAGGCGGTTTTCAACAGATTTTTTTGTGAGCTTGTGGTGGGTGATCGTAATGACAGGAAGAAGATGAAGCATTTGAGTCCTAACCGTCGTCAGTGCTATTCTCATAATAATCTTGTTGGAGAGTGGATGAAGCTTATGAATCAGATGATATGCAGCCATTGTCATAGTTTTCCTTAGAGGAATAGTATTGGAAAGAGGAGGCACTCCAAATATTCTTGTTCTTCAGTTGCTTCAGTTGTTTTCTCAGAATTTGTTCCTTCTTGGGATCAAGCAATTCATCCTCGGATGATGAATACTCGGAAGCACCAGTCTCAATCAGCTGATAAGAAATTATTCCAGTATATTTAATTAGACTAGGAGAGTCGGCTCTAGATGAATAATAGTGAGCAACTGGAGTCATCCAATGAGGATCATTGTTTGGATTCTTACGTAGATAGGGTTTTAGGGATACCGAACTGACCTCACTCATAACGATCACATTGTCTGGACCTGATGAGGAATAATTAGATGATTCCTTTTTTGGAATATCGAAGGAGACTTTCTTTCTAGAAGAAGGAGCAGCCTGATTGGGCATTTTGGTTTGCGTTGTCTTTGAATAAGCTAGTCCTGGGAGTGAGGGGTTAACAATCGAATCTTCAGATGAATAACCATTGAAATATTCCTCCCTGGGCAGTACACGTCATGCATATTTGTTATCAATTGACTTGATGTTGGTGCATTCATGTATCCGGTCGATTTGATCAAAGTGGTCAGAGAAGATTTCGGCCGATTCAGGATGAGCCGTGCATATGTTTCAAGATCATATAAGAAGTCATGTATTCTATGTTCCTTGGTGAGAGCAACAGGAAATGGAACAGCAGCAAGAATCTCTGAAGCAATGGTTTGTTCAATAGCCGTTGTCTAAGGTGTAGCAGCGGGGTAGGGCTCTTCTACCGCTTGGTGGTTACAGCAGTTGACAGCTTCGTTGATCGCCTCAGAATATCATGTTTCCTTAAGGACTGGGTGAGATCGAAGTGCTCCCAATGCGGTAGAATTGATTTCTTGAGTCTCGCACTCAATAATTGCCTTAGCTAAGGCAAAGAATGGCTTTCCAAGAATGATTGGAGACTAGGTGAATTCTCATTGATGCTCTGTAACAATGATCGTGAAGTCCACCATGGGAGGAGCACCATGGAATGTAACGATGATTGAAATGTTTCATCTCAGCTGTTTTATAAATCGATCTGCTAGTTGAACGATCTCTCTTATCTTCTAGATAGGTTCGAGTTTGAGCTTGTCAAATACAGAGGTCGGGAGGATTCTGATTGGTGAGTCGTCATCGATTCGAATATGTGCAAATGTTGTGTCTTTGATTCCACAGCCAAATCTAAACAACCTCTTCACCTTGCGGCACTTGGTTTTTCTCTTTATTATCAATGAGGTGGCCAATGAAAAGATATGTCTTTCCATTTTTTTTCTCATCCTTCCCGACTTTTTTATCATTAATTTGCTCATTACAAATCCTTGAAGGTTGAGGAAGTGTTCAACGGCTTGTATCATGTGAAGTTCAAAAATCGATCTTTTCTCCAGTGCTTCCCTTAAAACAGGATCCAAATTCTTTAAATCCTCCTTTCCATTTTTTATATTTTTTTATTTTTCCATTTTTTAACTATTTTTTAATATTGCGATTTTTTTGGTGTTTTCGGTGTGGTGTGTAGATGAGGTTCTTAGATTTGTGGGGTTGGAGTCATCTCTAAGGGAATAGTATGCAGAAGTGTCGCCGTCAGAGTCAACCCTAGGGTGAACATAGTTTATGGGTTTCTGAATATTCTCGGGGTTCTCAACATTGGATCCCATTATTTTATCTTCCACTTTCATACTCGAGCTACCATACAATGAAATTAGTTGGTCAGTGAAATTTCTTAATTTATCCTCCATTAATTCATATCTCTTACTTATCCCTGAATAGTCATCCTCAAATGACTTTTCATGATCAATCATGTGAGCAGTCTGTGTGGGTTCCTGAGTATTCTCTCTTTTTTAAACTTGAGATCCAGTCACTTCATCTTCCATTTTCATGTATGAGCTGGGAGAAGATCCTCTTAGAATATCCATTATATGGTCGTTATCTTTTGAAAATTTGTCCTCAAAATCAGGGAAGGATTCTGCTCGATAGGAGGGCAACTATAGGTCTCATACACAACATGGTGTGATTCAGGTATGTATAGTTGGTTTGAGTAGAACCTATTTTCTTGATAATTGATCAGTCCCTCATATAGTGAAGTCGTCATATAGTGTTCTTGTGTGTTGCTATCATTAGTCCAATCTCTTCTATGAGTGTCATGTCCAAAAGAACGATATGCATGATATTCATAAAGAGTGTGATCATTAGGGACAATCCAATATGTACGATCAGGATCTGTGATTTTCTCCTTGAGGTTTGATCGGTCCATCTAGTCATTCCCTAAGGTCTGGTCTGGATATGTATCTATGAAGTGTCGTCCTATCCCAACATTGTGAAGAGGAGAGAATGTAGTCGGAAAGAATTGTTATCTCGACCGGTCATTGGTCTCATTAGTGGTTCGATCTTCAAATGGTTTGGTGAGAACTTGAGAAAAAAAGGATTAGTCCGGGATGAAATCTGATCATGTATAGAATTGGGCTGGAGAGGTGGCCAATATGAAGAAGTGGAGACTTTGGTCAGATGATTGGATAAAGGATTGTCATATGAAGAAGTTGTGACCTCGATCTTTTTAATATTTGTATGATCCGGATATAAAAGATTGTCTCTCACGGAGTAGATCGGATTTGTAGAGTGGACATTTTTTTTGTTGGAGAGAGTCTCCCGCAATTGTTGGAGTATGTTTGGTCAAAGGGGGTGTTGAGGATTTGGGTCTGACGGAGACAAATTCATTTTCATAGTATAGATCTGATGGGTACTCGAACCAATGTCTCAATATCTTCGAAGAAGGTGGATGTGTTGTCGTGATAGATCTTGGTTGAAGGTATTTAATGAGGAATACTCAACAGAAGAAAACCTATTAAAGGTGAATGATGGAACAAGTGTGTGGTTTTTGATATTCAAGATAGGTTCACGAACACCACTGCAAACATAAATCAAACCCCAGGTTCACCAACTCACACAATGAAGCCACAAGAGTTCAACATATTATCTTTTCAATTTTAGTTGGTGATAAAATCAATCTTGGAGAAGAATTAGCGAGTTGTTATGTGCTGAAATTATCTTAAAGACTGCCCCAAATTCTTACGACTTTCAGCCAGTATGGGTGTGAGTACAGACCATAATATGGCTACCCGTCAGTTAAGGACAAAGCCTTACATAGTTTCCTCTAAACCACCCACTCTGCTAAAAAAATCCAGATCGTTTACTAACTACTTGTATTTCCTCAATGAGAAGTAGCTAATCATTTTTATCGAATCAATGCTCTGAACGAATATTCGAGAGTTGAGCTCCATCCATAAGTGTCGTCTCTCGCTCACCTAGACAAATACATTAATCCCATGGACGGGGTTGCTCTCCGACAAAAATTCTTGATTTTATGAGTTAATTAAAGTCGATCTAGTTTAGCAGTCCCATTTTTAATTAGGCAATCACTGGAAAATTAAGTGAGCACAATTACACATCTACCATCCAGTCTTAATTTGCTTTAAAATTTTACGTGACAAAACAGGAGGGAGAAATTCGAGATAAGTTGATGCATGCGAAAAATGATGGTGTATGCTCATTTAGAAGACTTATAGTGATTCCTTGCAATCTCCAAATGGGGCGTAATAAAAATTGAAAGGGAATCTATATGAATGCAAGCCAACAAAAAATCTATTAATCGTAAAGAATTGAGTTAAAATTTTGACTAAATTAAATGATCTAATGTGCATATCGATTAAGAGAAGTGTGGTCCTAGGTTATACGAGAAAAAATAATAAAATCCTAGAAGCTCTAGTAGACGTATGTGCAAGTCTAAACTATAAGCCACTCAAGTCGGGCTCCACCCTCACCGGAGAGTGAAACATGCCGAACACACTACAAAGAAAGTTTTGGTCTTGTTTAAACACAAGAGAGTTCAAATGGACACCGCTATAAATGAGCGATTAATTACAAAAATTAAATTGCAAAAATTAAAATCCTAGGCTATACGCTCTCTCACGACTCGACTTTATCTTAATTTTAATGCGAATTGGCAGTCGGTGAAAAAGCATCAGTTTCAAGAGATCCGCTTCACGGGCGTCGGGTACCTCGCACAAAAAAAGAAGAGATAGAAGGTAAGAGAGCGGCACAAAATGTAGTAAAAAATAAAAAAGAAAAATAAATGTTGAAAATATAATAAATGCTTGAAAATAAAAATAAAAAATTTACAGTGACGATTGGGGGGGCAGACAACCCTAATAAGGAAAATGTTGCACTAATTTTTTAGACAAAAATCTATGATGTTTGCCTCTCCAGCAACGGTGCGATCTGATGAGTTGCAAAAACCTTGCTTTACGTTGTGTGAATTATTAAGCTTTTTAAAAAATGATGTGTCGCTTCGTTGTACGCGAGTAATCGGAATCAATCAAGAAAATAAACACAATTAATATATTCAATTTTAATCAGAGTGGCTTTATATCTATTTTACTTAGGCAGGTCCTAAGGTCAAACTCAAGGAGGACAAGGAACAATCTAGAATTGTCTAACAAATTTCGTGTACGGTTTTTGAGGGAAATATTTTTGGTATAATTTTTATGCATTTTTTTGATGTCGATGCAAATGTGACCAAGTTGAAGGACTATAAAATAAATATCAATCAAACGATGTCCAAAATTATGAAACTCGGCCGAGATGTCAATTATGATGAAATAAATGCTCTGTAATTTTTTTGGATTTTTTTGATCAATAAGAATAAATAATGAATTTATGAATGAAAATAGAATAAATTTCGATAATTAATAAAATAAATATTAAACCTATTTATTTTCAAGGAATAAAATTATCCATTATCTATCAGAAGATAATTTACATTAGAAAAATCCTAAACCTCAAAAAATACTAGATTTAATACCGATTAAAAAGTAATGATTAAAATTTACAAAATGATTTTTATAGAGCATAATATGCATGTAAATGGAATTCTTTTTAGGCACGATGTTAAAAACATTTAATTCTACTATCCATGAAATTTTGTAATTCTTGGAATTATGGTCAATTAGTTAAGATTTTCTAAGTATGGAATGGGTAAAATACATAGTTTTTCACCAAAATAATAATCATTATTTAATCACAGATTATAAAATTCTCACAGCTTGCCATAATGTCCAGAATTATTTGAGGAAAAAAGTGTAATTTTTGAATAAGTAAATGGTGCAGTAAATAGGCTAAAAATTAATAGAGAACACAATGGTATGCTTGTAGTATTGCAATAACCAAATAAAATAAAAATTTAGTGCAGGAACTAAATGGTAATTACCTACACCATAAGGGGTGTCACTGTAAAACTGCTTGAGGGGCACATGGAGGGGGGGGTGCTTCTAGTAGTTTAGCAGATCTGGAGGGATTCTCTTGCAAAATATCCACATGAGGGGGTGTTCTTCAAGGTGATCATGGTAAAAGTCCCTTACCTGCATGTGTGGCACGTTGGGATTGTCTCGGGCTGAGCCCGGTCGTTGAAGGCGGAGGAGACGTGGCGGGGGGTTAGCAGTGCGAGGTGGAGCGTTCGGAGTAGCTAGGGCCGATAAAGATGTGGGTTGTTGGATGAAGGGTGGTCGGAGCTCCAAGGTTGAAGCATATCTCCATTCTTCCCTCGAGAAGGGTTCCAGGAGAAGAATCAGTAGGTCATCGATGAAGCGACGGGTCGCAGAAGGGTGTTGATGACGGGCAGAGGGGACAGTGGAGTTGATGAAGAAACTGACGGTGGTTGGGTGTCGCAGCAAAGAGGGATCGAGTGGTCAGTGGTCGTGAACAAGGAGGATGAAGCTCAACGGCAAAACAGGAGCGAGGCACTTGCAGAGGAGCTAGCTACGACTAGGATGGATCCTCGGATCTCGGCAACCTTGTGGTTGTTAGAGATTCTATTACCATCTCCCATGTTGGTTATCCCATTGCGGTAGAGGGTTTTAAATAGGGCGAGGGAGGTCTGACGAAGATAGAAGGCAGATGATGATTGCCTGGTGATGCGGCGGTGATGGGCGATCTGATGGAGATATGTGGGATGGTGGTGAGACAAGGGGGATTCGATTGGGGGGCGAGAGGATGGAAGAGGAAGGTGGTGGAGGCGATTGATTCTAACGAGGAGATTGGACAGAGATTGGTACATCGGGGATTGGTGGTGCTTGAAGATGCGCCTCATCTGGAAGGAAAGGGGGAAGGAGATGGGGCAGCACCTACAGGGCACATACGCAGAAAGCACGTGTGTTGCGTGTGGGGATTTAGTTAATTTTTTTATAAAATAAATGTGAAAACTGAGTCACACGTAGCGGTTCCAAGAGCTGCCATATGTCAACTCTAGAAAAATCGAAAACAAAAGAAGATGAAATTTTTTAAAAAATAGCAAACGGCCTCGGATCCAAAAATTTTCTTCACGAACATTACTTGTCTCGATAAGATGTACAACATCTATGAAGAAACCAAAACCAAAATTGGTCAATTGCACAAAGTGATATTTTGGGGGTATTCAATGCATAAAAAATACTTTCATTTTTTGGGTTTTCTAATTTTTCGCCATTTTTTAATAAAATAAAAATCCAAACAAATATGAAAAAATCAAGGTTAAATATTTACATATTACTCTATTTTTTGGATATTTCTTAATTAGGAAAAAGAAGAAATAAAATAAAATACGAAAATGACAACTTTTGTACAAACTATTAGTGAAGACTCGGACTCGGTGAGTTTCTTTGATTTCAAGATCATTTTAGTTTTGGATTTTTATGCATTTTAATAAATCTTTCATCAAAGAAAATAGATGAAAAGAAATAATATAAAAAGAGTTAAATATATACATAAAATAATATGTCAAAATCCAGCAAAATACAAAATGTACAAACGAGGCCCAAAACCCAACTTTCTCATTCGTGCTCAGATTCACTTGAACTTGGTCTTGTTTTGAAGGTAATTTAATGCACATTAGTTCAAAAGTGAGTAGGATCAAATCGAACACTGTATGAGGAAGATATCACTGTTTTAGTCCGAAAATCTTGGAATAAGGTTTTGAGTTTCTGATCCACTTATTTATGTTTGTGATTTTTATTTTTCATTTATTCTTATAACTAATATGTACACAATGAAGGTGGTTTTATGTGATTTGGAGTTATCATAAATTATTTAAAAATCAAGGGAAGTTAGGCTATTTTACATGTCTATTAGACTATGATTTTTGGCTCCTTATTTTATGAAATTATGAGTGATAAAATGCAATTATTATTTATACATGCATGAATGCTAGTTGTGCAGAATAATGGATAAAATGCAGATGGATTTTGGGAAATTGAGATTAATTATTATCTTCTAGACTGATGAATCTTCATCACTTAACATTTCATACAGAATCGAAAGAATGATTTCAACAAGGAGGATTCGGCTTTAATTTATAACCTGAGAAGTCCATGTCGAACACAAAGACATGAGCCATGATACAACTATTTAGGTGTTAAATATCTAAGTTAAGTGATTAATAAATTATCTAGGTCAAAATAGGAACAAACTATTGATGTAGGAAATTAATGCAAGGGAATTCACATCACAAATGCATGCATGAATGAGATGAAATGTGATTTAAAATAATTTATTGCATATTAGAAATAATGACACAATGAATAGAAAGATAGCACGGGCAAATGTACATATATTTATGCACTAAAATTGATGATCCACTTAAGCAAATAATCAGAATTAAATTACGGTTTAATTGAGCAATTTAATCAAAGCCATCATTAAATAGATATTTAAGCAACTCATTTATCGCTAATAAATTAATCAATCATTATGCATCAAATTAGAGAATAAATAAAACCATAAGAAAGAGAATGAAACGGGTATCAAAATGCCACAAAAATTATTTGATTTGGATAAAAGATGATTAAGTTATTTACGATTAGGTCTAGGGATATAAATGTAGTAAAACATAAATAAATACTTACAAACTGGTCCCTAGAGGGACTAAAATGCAAATACTAAATAACAACTTCAGAATTTATGGAATACTTCCCGATGGGGGTATTTTCGCAAAAATAGAGAACTTGGGGTACTTCACTACAATTTTCCTAACCCTGCACACGCTATGGACATGCGTGGTGAGGCTCGAGTATAGGTTCCAGTCATAGGTTCGGATGACTCGTGGCGTGCCACCTATCTTCGTTGGTGCTTCGATTCCACCAAGGCTAAGGCTTTATTGACATGAAATTTGGTTGACAAAATCGTTAGATCATCCCCAAATTGGAATGATTTGACAACACCTGTAGCTTTTCCTCGAATGAACGTCGCCTCTCATGGTGGCGCTAGAAATGGACTCTAGTGAACACCCATTCTCTCCTCTTTATTCATCTTGCCTTTTCTGATGGTCGTCGGAGGTCCATGGAGATCCGTGAATATGATGGATGCACTAGGAAGTGTTGGCAACATATGATATGGTAGGACGATGGAGGTTTGTTGGAGGATCTCCTCTAGAATGGAGCACTGCCAATAGCTACGGCCATTGAAATGATTGGACCTACAATAGTTAGGAAAATATCCAAGAAAATGCGTACGTACGAAGGTGAAATGGGATGGAACAGAGGCATGTCGAGATGAAGATGATGGAGGGCTTGTGGGTTCCTCAGCCTTATCGCTCGAGGATGAAATTCAATGTGGTAGTAGTGAAGGAACAAAGATCGCAATGATCGTGACCTTCAGCATGGTTATTGGATGCACGATGAAGGCTAATACAAGGTTGGGCTTTAGAATTGTAGTCTATACAAAGCAATAAAAAGTAATAAAACAAGATTAAATCATGACTTGCTTATTAGGAGAATGAAGAGGAACGTAGTAGAGAGAGGCTTGGGATCGAGTCCTGCAGACCTCGTGGTCTTCGCTTCAGCAGGACAACCATACCTGGAAGCTCGAATAATCGTTCATGGTGGTTTTAACATAACTCTAATGCCATGGGTCGTCACCAGAAGAAAATCACATCTTTGCTTGTCAATACTTCCTCCTTCATGTCACGAAGTGGAGGAGATTGCTAGGGAAAACTTCATTAAAGAGTGGACAGCCGCCTCAAGGGGGCGATGGGTTTTTTAGGAGGAGGAAAGTGGTGGTTCCAAATAGGTTTCATGGTTGTTTCAACCACCACAGACGACAGAGATGGAGGTTGTAAGCGGTTTAAGGAAGTTAGCATGAGGATTAGGATAGTTAGATGAAGAGGTTGACGATGGAAGTTGGTCAGAAAACAAATGGAGGTGGTTGTAATAATTAGGTGGAGTTGGGAGGTTGAAATAGGATGGCAATGCTCTTGAGGAGTTGGAGGAAGACGACACACAGCTGCAGCGGGAGCGCACCGGAACATTTCAGATTACATATGATCAAATATCAAATGGCAAGAAAATAGGCACCTATGAGTGGCCTAGATTCAACAGGTCCAAAGTTCCAATGGCCAGTAGTGAATGCGAGTGGCATGAAATGAACGAGCCATGTGGTGCAATCAGATGGTTCCACGTGGCAGAATTAAGAAAAATATAGAAATCAGAGTTAGTTAAAAAGAATTAGTTAGATGAAGAATTAAGAAAAATGATAAACATGAAAGTTGTAGATCTAAGTGAGATCTACAACTTTTATATAGAAGTCAAAGAGATCAGATGTCATCTATTCATAGATAAAATTTAAAGACTAATTAAAATACTATAGAACAATTTTCTTTTATTTTTCTTTTATGTATTTTATGTATTTTTAATTTGTTTTATGTTAATTTACTTATATACAATATTATATTATTTTTTATTTGATTTTTAATGAGGAATAAAAACAGAAAATATTAGCACAATAATAGGATTATTTAATATATATATATATTAGTGTCAATTATATACAACACAATAATTAGTAATTAGTGTTATTAGTCAATGAATTATGTTGGTTAACTTAAGCAAGAGAGATAAATATTTTCAATCAAGGAGATAAATATAGGAATTATCAGTATTGTATGTAATAATAGTCGGACGGCTCAAGATAACTTTATGTTTTTGTTACATTCAGTACGGGGTGAGGTTATTACAAATAAACTATTATAGATAATGTAGCAACCTCTGTACCACATTGTCCACTAGCGTATATTGAGGGAAAAAGAGGGTGATTAGGTTAGTATTGTTCTGAAATTAAAAACAAAATAAGTATTTAAGGTATTATGATTACATAATGGTGTTGGTACCGACTCGTGTGAGGGGTCGTAATGGCCTAAATGTCCTGTATACGTATATGCGTATATAGATATTGCATGGAAAATGAAATGGTATTAAAGGAATTGGAATTTCCTTAACATGAATAATGGAACGATAATGATAAATGGAGCAAAATGCAACATCTAATGGTAAGAGCCACCTCTAGACTACAATTATCATAGGCCTAAAGGGGCCAACGCCTTCCGAGGGTGTACTTTTCAAGGAACCGATTGAGGAAAAAGATAAGTCATCTACAAATATAGCTACAATGCCATGTATATCGCATTTATGGACCGTGAGTGCTGACAGTAATGCTATTAGCCATGTGAGCCTGAGGTGAACCATTCCTACAATAAATGTTGTTGTAATATTTGATTTATCAATAAAAGTTATTGATTTTTCACACCCTATCTGAGATTAAATCAATTAATGCACTATAAGGAACCTCTGTACAATTAGGCTTATGTACCATGGTGATAAATCTGCGATTCGTCATCTTTATTCATTTATTTTAGCTTAAAATCCCTTATAAAACACCTGCATATAACACTAACTCCATATTCTTACTAACTTTCATCTGTGTGTAAATATTGTTCACTTCTTACTAATTTTAACCTTAAATAAATAAATAAAGGAAAAATAAAGAAAATAAAAGAAAATCAAAAAAGAAGGAAGATTGTATACAGGCTGACCCAAACCCCGAGAGAAGGTCAAGACTTGACCTGATCGACCAGGAATAAAGTAGGGGGAGATAAGGGTCCTTAAACAGAAAATCAAAAAAATGTGTGTGTTGTTGTAAATACTTCTCACTTATTTTGTGTAAATCTGTATAAAACTAACACTAATTTATTTGTGCCTTAATCGACCTTAAATCAAATAACTTTCAAAACCAAAGTTGTAAATAAAAATATGTTCTAATTAATAAAAGTAATGGCATAATAAAATCATGTACAGAATAAAAGTTGCCACACTTGGAAAAAGACACTAAGCACTAATTGAAAGACTGATTTCGGCTCCATGAGAGCTCAAATTGAATCAATCTCACTTCCATTTGATTCGAAATTAAATCATCTTTAAAATGATTGTATTTTCATAATTTTTGGAGTTACGGTTTAAAAATCGATTTTCTAGGGTGGTTTGTGCAATTTTCCCATGTATTTTGTAAATATGTATTTGTATATAATTGTAAATTATTCCCACTAAATATTTAAAATAAAAATAAATAATTAAAATTTTTAAAACAAAAAAGGCTAATTTCCTCATTCACCCTTGTATATAATGTCGTATATGTATATAGTATATGTATATAGTTGCTATTTTTTATTACCCTCTATAAAAAAACTAAAAAAATGTTACTTTTTAATTCAATTCAATAAAATGACGAAAACTCAAAAAAATAGATAATTTTGTAAATATTTTTATCTCTTTTATTTTATCCCATTTTATCTCTCTTATCTCTTTCACCAAAAAAATTCATAAATTCATTTCAATTTTCATCTCTCTTTATCCAAAAAAATCAAAAATTCAAATTTCATTCTATCTTTTCTATGTATATGGCTCGTTCTCCCTCATTTCAACTGGATCAATCTTTAGAGAGAGGAGCTCGATCTCCGAGAGAAAATTTCGTCGAGAAAGTTGCCTAGTCTCCAAGTCGTCCGGTGACAGCGAGTCGACCTTGTCGATGCGATCACAGTCCTTTTCCACTCCTAAGGTGAGATCCACATTTTTCTTATTTTTATCTAAGTTAATCGTAGTTTATTTCTCGCATTTTTATCTCATTGTCATTTTTTTGTTTATTTAGATCTTAAAAAACGCCACGATTTATTCCGCCTCTGAATCGATTTTTCATCTCACTTTCTCAATCTCCACGCATTCTATTTCTATCGTCCACGATCTCTCAACTCCGACCGCATATGGTGGCCGGAGTTGAATTCGATTCTTTTATTTTTTTATGGATCCCCGCACAATTTCCGATTTGTAAATAAAAAATAAAAAAATCTTTTATTTTCTTTATCTTTAATGTTTGTTTTACAGGACCATTGATAAAAAACAAAAAAATAATTAAAAAAATTTTCTATATCATGTTTTTTTATTCCTATTTTTGGATTTAAAAAAATAAATAAATAAAAAAGTTTTTCTTTTTTATTACTGTTTACATCATTACATTAAAAAAATTAAAAAAAACAAAAAAAGAGAGGGGACGGTCGCCCTCCAGACGCTGCCACCCCCCTTCAACCGTCAGACCGTCATGCGTGGCCTCCACCGTCGCCCACAGCTGTAGAGCCCTCGCATCTCCAGTCCGTCGCCCCCGATCTCCACCAAAGGCGGCAACCCTCTTCGCCGTGCCTACCACCTCCATCCCATAGAGGCACGCCACCCCTCCTCCAGATTCGTCGCACCACGGCGCGAGTCCGCACTGCACACGCGCCCCACCGCTGACCCGCATGAACGCATGGCACCCCTCAAGCACACCGCCGCCCAACCCGCAAGTCTCTAGACTGCCCTCGATCGCCGCGTTGAAGCTCCTGCCGCCGCCCCCCTTGTGTGGAGAAAAAGCAAGGGGCGGTGCCCCTCTTGCCCTTAGTGATTAAACGAAGAACCCATCTAAGGTTTGGGGCTTTTGATTAAAAAAAGGGACAATTGCATCTTCAACCCTTGAATGTTTCAGAAATTACGAAAGAGTCCCTGCCAGATCTATTTAATTTGAGAAAATGACAGTTGTGCCCTAGAGCTTCACGAAAATTGCAAATGAGTCCCTACTAGAGCCTCAAGCACATGACATGCACATGATATAGTGGTAAATTGTGCAATCTTCCCTCTGTTGGATTTCTATATTTATTTTCAGTGCAAATCGTTTTGAAATTAAATTTTAGTCCCCGAAGTGCAGAACAATAATTTGCTTGCTCTCGTTGAATGAAATAAGGGTTATTTGTGATCCAAAAATTTTGCAAAAATTATGCTATGCTCCTGATGTGATTATTTTCTTAGCATAAATTTTCCATTGTATTTTGATTTCATTTGGTATTTTTAAAAAAATCAAAAACAATGTCATTTTGTCTTTCTTAAACTCAAAAATTCATAAAAAGTCAAATATTATTCCGAAAATTCCAAAAAAATTAGAGTAGTTGCATTTCATTGTCTTTTAATTTCTGACCAATTTTCACTCATTATTTTTTTATAAAACCCCAAAAAATTGAAAAATATTTAAAATCTTATAAAAATCACAGAAAATTATATAAAAGTCCAAAAATAGTGATTTCAATTCCTGTTTGTAGATAATTATTTCTAG
Source organism: Ottelia alismoides (assembly GCA_037367405.1). Lineage (NCBI taxonomy): Eukaryota > Viridiplantae > Streptophyta > Magnoliopsida > Alismatales > Hydrocharitaceae > Ottelia > Ottelia alismoides. The sequence continues at coordinate 797,580 of JAZKJV010009069.1, read as the reverse complement.
TTTGTCTTAAAAATAATTGCTAGAAATTTTGGGCAATTAAAATATATTTAAGTTGCAAATTACTCCAGGATGTGCACATTTTCACATTTTCCCATTGTTTGATTTTTAGAAAAATACAAAAATTCCAAAAATATTCTCAAAAATATTTCAAAACTTTTAAAACCCAAAAAATATTTTTTCTGGATTTTTTTGAGTATTTTTTATTAATTGAAAAATAACAAAAATGTTGGTGTGCTCATTTTTGATATTGTAAATATTACTTCATGTTATTTTTAAAATAAAAATAAAAAAAATGTAAAAATCAAAATAACTAAAAAATTAAAAATCAGAAAATATACAAAAAAATAGAAAGAAAAGAATCAAAAATAATAAAAAGATAAAATAATCACAAAAACCAAGGATAGTTGTCATTTGAGATTCATGTTTTCTCTTAATAAGTTTCTGATTAATTGAATAACCCTCAGGAATTGTAGCATCCCTGAGTTCGACCCTGTCCGCTATATAGGTTAATAAGTAGCAAAAAGAAAAAAAATTTGTTTGTCACGGGATTTTGGGGATAGCAGCGACACAACCTTGTTTATCATTAATTTTCCGACCCCTCAATTTTTGTGCACAATAAAATGGCACCATTGCCGGTGATATAAAAAAAATCTAAAAGCCCCGAATATTCTGTGTGTCAACAAAATGGCGCCATTGTCGGGGATATAAAATAAAAAAATCAAAACCCCAAATTTCCGCGAACAACACATGGCGATCTTAATGATCATACAACTATTGATTCAATAGTTGAATCATAAAGGTTGGTTCTTGGATGAATATCTAAGGAGTTAGATTGAGGACTTATCAAGCATCATCAAATGATTGTTAAGAGATGATCTCCATTCTGAGTAGGAGATGGCAATCCTTTTCTTATTAGGTTTATATCTGACCGACCTCTTGATGCAAGTCCTCTGCATGTGAATATAGATTCGAAGGTGTCGGATTAGTTAGGTCAAAGAGTTTACTTAACAAGATCGAGAAAACAAAAGTCATGTATCGTATACTGTCAAGATACAGGCACACATCCTCTGACTGGAGACAAATGTTTTACTATATGTTTCAGTTTGTACATTTGGCATACTAGTAGGTTGATGACCTAACCAAGGTCTATAAACCGATGAGCAGATGTGCATATGAGGGAATATTAGTAATACGATCTCTCCAAGGGATCATACAGGTTCACTTGTTAACCGGAAGACATGAGCATACTCTTGAGGTATTGGGACCGATCAAATTACATGCATGGTCATCGTGCTTTGGAATCATGACATGAATATGTAAGTATTATATATGCTTTTAAAAATCATATGATCGACACCAACTCCCAATGACCTAGAATAAGAAACTTGATTATGAAATCCTAAAGATAACAATGTAAAATTGATCTATATCTTCGGGTTTATCATAAGTATTCTAGTATGCAAGATGTACATGTATTAGGAATACTTGAGGGTGATGTGATCATAAACGATTGTATAAGCATGACGCTTCCATTCCGAGGGAATGATGACATAGGTCTGTATTTTAGTGACTCCTCTCAGTAGGGAAGTAATCTGATCTAGGTCCAGGTGCTGGACATTGATCTGAATGAGATTCAGATGCAATGAGAAGATTAAATTTACGTTCTTTATTTAATCAAGCATCCATGAGAGGTCCGTGAGAGCTGGATTTGAGATGTGATCTCAATATCCAAGTCACTATACGTGGAATGTACAATCACCATGTCCTTATCTCTAAGTATCCGCGGAGAAAGCACATTATTCTTGAAGGAGTTCAAGAATGATTCCATAGCAGAATTATATCTAAGAAATGAGAAATGGATAATTAAATGAGATTTAATTATCATAAATAATGTGAAATTGATTCATATTATTTTGATGCATGATAATGATGATCCAATATAATTATATATGATTTTATTATTATGTTAAAGAATAATGTGGATAACACAATCCAAACTATTCATGATATATAATAAATGTGAATTTTAAGGTTATAGCGAGAGCTTATTATGACTTATATTTGTTGATTAATTATTGGTGTGAATTGTATTCACATTGGAAAATTAATTGAAAATGTAAATCACATTTTATTTTGGGTTGTCAATGTGATTCACGAATTTCCAATTACAAGATTGCAATATTCACAAAATAATTATGAATTATTTTTGTGGAATAATTTACAACAAGTGTTGTTGTAAATCTGGGAGATTTTCATGGAATAATGTAATCTCATGAGATTACATGAGATTGCACCCTTCCTTAATGGGAGAGTGGACGGCCACTCATTCCCATTAGGAAAGGGTGGTCATCCACTGTTCTCCCATGGAAGGAGGAAATCTCCATTCCATAATCTCCAATGCATGATTGATTTAGTTATGGATTAATTTATATTGATTTATCAATATATATTTAATCCAAATGAAATTAATTGTTGTTGTGTTTTTACAACAAAATCTTGGCCATTGAAAGAAGCACAAATCAATCTCATGCAATGATTTTGTTTAGTCCATATGTTGTAATCCATGGACTCCTAAAACCCTATATAAGAAGAGGAACCCCTTGATCTTCTAAGTTACAACAACTCTTGCAATATCGACCTCTCTCTCCCTCTCATTCTCACGCCCTCTCTCTTTCTCTCTTTGAGTGGATGTCCACTCAAACCCTAGACAAAAGGCACTGTCGTCGTCGCATCGCCATTGTGTTGTCTCTTCGACTATCATTGGTTCTCCGTCTTCCTTGGTGTGCTTCACTCGCATCGATCTCATGTGAGGAGATAAGGATTTCTTGCTTGGATCAATGACTTGGATTGCGAGAAGCACGCGACTCATCCCCGCGCTCACAAACATCTCCTCCGACAGATCAGACTTAAGAAATGAGGTCTCTTCTCCTTGAGACTCGATCACAACCATGCTACAAGAAGTATTCCATTATCTAGTATGTGGTTAGGATGACACGATCTGAGAAGCATTCTTGGATCATGTGGTTTCTTCGTTTAAATTTTTTAAATTCCGTTACACCGAGCAACTAGTGTGACTAGTCGCTCTCGATCATATATGATGTGATCCTCACTCTTCTATGATGTGCTCAAAGATTCTACCATATACTTCAAGTGGTATCAGAGCATTAGATTGGCGGTTTTGGATACGATCCATAAACTTAGGAAGACTTGGGCTCATTAGGGTTTGTGAATATCACATTTGGTTCACGCAGCCCTATTTTATGAATTTCTTCGGCCCTATTTAAATTGTTTAGACATGAAATGTATTATGTTACCCATTAAATAAGGAAATAGTAGTATTTGAGTTTGCATGATTTGGAATCCGATTGCTCAAGTTATGATTATTTTAATGGACATGTATCCGTTATTTCAGGGATGGAGAATCTTGACATAATTAAAGAGTTAATTACTATATTAAAAAGCATACAAATGCATACAAATAACCTGAGTTCTGTTTTATATCAAATTAGCAAACTTTGAAAATTTATTTTGCAAGATTTGGATTTAAATTGATTGAGATATGCGAATTTTAGTAAGTGAGGGTCACTATTGGAAACGACATTCCTAATCAAGAACCATGTGATTATCATTTAATCAGTTAGTGAAATTAATGGTTAATTTCTGGGAATAATTATTGATGACTATTTTGTGAAATATTTCATAGTGATAGTTTCCTTAGATGACATTTTCTTAACCAATAATTCTTTAGATATGATCTAGATTACACTTGGTTACATGATCTTCTTTCCAACAAACAAACTTCCTTGAATAGGATTGGGAATTTATTTAGAAAATTTCATTATAATATAAATCAAAATGGTTTTGATTATTATTATATGGTATAAATTCGGTTGAAAAACCGATTATCACCTCATGTACTAAGTGATCTATTGGCATTATCGTAACCTGAGGTGGATATGGTGTCTAGTCTGGGAGCATTGGGGGTGAGCGATCTGTCCCACTCCTATTGGTACTGGCTATGACAGTGGGTAGGGAAGGGATAATGCTTGAGGGATCATGACGTATTTTTCTAATTATTTAAATTCAAATAATACGTATTTTCGATATCACACTATCCTTTGAAGTGACAATCAAGTTTGTTGGTTGATTGAATTGGTTGATAATTGATTTAATATAAATAAATTAATTATAACAAATTAAAATACTCTATTATGAATAGATGTGTATATCCATTGGAGGTATTAATGATATGAATGTGATTCGTAATGATTAATTAGAATTTGAATATGAGGTGGAGGATCACATAAGTGACATCCATGGTCTCCCGTCAAGGCGAAGGGTTCCGTCGCTAGGGATTGTATGTAGAAGATGCATGTCCGAAGTTATAGCTCCTACATACAAGTGCTTCAGGACCAGACTCTTTGCTTCTTGAAAGAGTAAGGTCGTATACGTAGTGACCCCAACATCGATTCCTTATATTATTGGGGTGATATTTGATTGTGTATATCGAGTGTTATTCCTTTTGATGGTTGGTTGAATTAACGACGGGTCAACATCACCTTAAGAGTGGTGGGCTCGGGTGACAATGATCGAGTTGGAAAATGCAAGTTGGACTTGCAAGGCAGAATGTGCTCCCGCTTCTTTTTATCCGACTTGCAAGTTATCATATTATTGGGTTGTAACAAAGGTAAAGAGGAGATCCCAGCTCTTGCTAAAGATATAGCTGTAAGTATATCTCTTGCTTTTAAAGTTTTTAAGGGAATAAACTTTCAAAGTTGAAAAAGCAAGACTAATTTGATTAAAAATCCTTAATTAGAGAATTTAAATTGAATAAATAATTATGGATATGTTCTAATATAGTGCATTCTTAATTTCAGAAAATAAAGTCCATGAACCCACTTAGCAGGCTCCTGGAGGTCAATTAGTTGACTAGACCAAATTATTCAAATTGGATCCGAAACTTGGATCTTGTCCTATCTGCAAAGTGCATCTCTTATGTGTTGTCCAAGGATAAGTACGCAGACCCGAAGATTTTGGAAGAGATTAAATTCACTGAAGAATATGATGAAGATCATAATTTAGCAAGATGTTGCATTCTGGCTTCATTGTACTATGTGCTTCAGAAGCAACATGTGGAGATGAACACTTGCCATGATATTATGGTGAATCTGAGAGAAATGTTCGATGATGTAAATTGCACACTGCGTTATAATATCATGAAAGAACTTTTTCGTTGTAAGATGCAGGAGGGAACCTCTATCATAGAACATGTACTCAAAATGTTTGGGTATCTTTCTGAGCTGGAAACCCTGGGAGTTGACATGGTCGTAGATATGCAAGCTGACTAAATTCGGTTGCTTCTCCTTAAGTCTTTCAACGACTTTATGGTCACATACCACATGAGTAAAGTTGATTATACAGATGCCAAGCTATTGGCTACTCTAAAGTCTTCTAAAGACGTTATGAGGAAGGATGGCCCCTCTGGCTATGCACTGGTTGTACAAGTCAAAGGAAAGCACGGTCATAAGCATGATTCTCGGAAGTGCCCGGTCCAGAAGAGATAGAAGAAGAGCCAATGCATTGGCTCATCTTCCAATGCATCCACTTTGATAGCATCGAAGAAAATTGATGTCTGTCACCACTGTAAAAAGCCAGGGCACTGGAGGCATAATTGCCCAGAAAACATGAAGTCTGTCGACAAAGGTAAAGCCCCTGCAGATATAAAATCTAATTTCATCATTGAAACTAATTTTCTCATTGGATGAGAAGGAAGTTGGGTTATAGATTATGGTGCTTATGTTCATGTATGCAATTTGTTACATCTATTTAGGAAACTTAGAGTCTTGACGAAGGGGAGATAGTCATCAAAATGGGATCTGATGCAAGTGTTGCAGTAGTCTCCGTCAGGACCTACCGACTATCATTATCTAGTGGAAGTGTCTTAGTACTTAAAGAGTGTCTTTATGTACCAAAAGTTAGAAGGAATCTTTTATTTGTATCTAAGCTTGTTAGAAGCGGATATTCATTTCTTTTCTGTAATAAACTAGTCATAAATCGTTATGATAAGCATATTGCAGATGGTGTTTTGACTTCTGGTAGACTCTATGAATTATGCATTGATGAACATGTCATGAATGTAATGTTACTACCACTAATAAAAACCCTAAATGATCTTAGGAGTATGGAAATCATTCAAACATGATTTGGCATCAAAGGCTTGGTCATTTTTTCTGTTGATAGGATCAATAGATTGATAAGGGATGGACCCTTAAATTTTCTACAGGTTAAATCTTTACCTACCTGCGAACATTGTATTCAAGGTAAAATGACTAGGATTCCTTTTCGTAACAAGGTTACAAGATGCGAGCGTATTCTTGACCTAATACATACGATGTTTGTGGTCCCTTCAGTACCGTGACACGAAATAGATATCGATATTATTTGACGTTTATTGATGATCATTCACGATACGGATTTATCTTCCTACTACGTCATAAATCTAAAACTTTTGAAAAGTTCAAAGAGTTCAAGTCTTTGGTTGAGAACCAAACCGATGCGAAGATTAAACGGATTCGATCTAACCAAGATGGTGAATACCTCTCAGATGAATTCAAGGAAACCCTAATGATAATGTAATTGTCTCCAACCTCACTCCTCTTGGAACCCCCCAACTTAATGGTGTTGCTGAAAGACGAAACAGGACCATCATGGATACGGTCCGTTCAATGATGAGTATAGCATATTTACCTCTTAGTTCTAGGGATATGCAATAGAGACTGCAATATATATCTTGAACAAGATTCCTAGCTAGTTTGTACCTAAAACTCCTCATGAGATCTGGTATGGAACTAAACACAATGTTAAAAACTTGAGAATTTGGGGTTGCTTGGTCCATGTAAAGAACATAGATGCAAGTAAGCTAGAAACTCACACTCGAGAGTCCTATTTCATTGGGTATGTTAAGGATGGTATTGGATACCAGCTTTATGACATTGAGACCTAGAAGGTTTTTGTCTCTAGAGATATGAGTTCTCTAGAGGATGACTTCCTTAAAGTTCACGACAGAAATGAAGTAGAGGAACTCATTGTATCCCTTCAGAATTCTGAGCTTCCTAAACCAGAAACTGGAGAGATAAATAAAGATGAAACACCCATACCTCTTCGACGGAGTTTGAGGGTGGTTGCACCATCTGAAAGGTATGAATTCTATGTGTCAAGTGAAACTGACAATGATCATACTTCATTTGATGAAGCACTCATGGATCATGACATGGATAGATGGATGCTAACAATGAAATCAGAGATTGACTCCAAGCATAAGAATGGTGTATGGACTCTAGAGGATCCATCTGAAGGGGTAAAACCATTGGGTGTAAATGGATCTTCAAGAGAAAGAGGGGACCTTATAGGAAAGTAGAGAGTTTCAAGGCATGGCTTGTAGACAAGGGCTACACACACAGAGAAGGCATCGAATATGTTGAGACATTCTCTCCACTGGCTATGCTTAAGTACATCAGGACACTGCTAGCTTTAGTTGCATCTCTTGACTACGACATCTGGCAGATGAACGTCAAGAAAACTTTCCTCAATGGATACCTCAAGGAGGATATCTATATGGTGCATCCTCAAGGCTTCATAACCGGGGAAGATAAATTATGCAAGCTGAAGAAAGCCATCTATGGGCTCAAACAAGCTTCTCATAGCTAGAACATAAAGATTTGACGAAACCATAAAGAGTTATGATTTTATGCAGAATCCTGATGAACCTTGCATGTACAAGAAGCTTAGTGGGAGAACCATTGTGTTCGTTATGCTATACATAGATGACATCTTTATCATTGGGAATGATACAGGGATGACGACCAGTGTCAAATTTTGGTTGTCCCATACCTTTGAGATGAAAGATCTTGGATAAGCCTCTTCCATCTTGGGTCTGAAGCTGTTCAGAAACTAAGAAAAGAGGATATTGGGACTGTCAGAACATGGGTACATTAAGAAAATTTTAGAACATTTTCATATGGAGAGTTACAAGAAGGTTTCATTTCCTTAAAACATGGTATACACCTATCTAAATGGATGGCTCCTCAAAGTGTTGAGGAAAAGAAAGACATGGTTGTATGCCCATATGCATCTGCTGTAGGAAGCTTAATGTACGCCATTATGTGTACTAGGCTAGATATCTGCCATGCAGTGGAAGTAGTAAGTCGTTACCAATCTTGTTACGGAGAACTACACTGGAATTCAGTGAAGCATATTTTCAAGTATCTAAGACAGACGCAAGATTACATCTTGGTCTATGGAGATGGTCATCTCCAAGTCTTAGGTTACATAGATTCAGACTTCTAGTGGGATATTGATCATCGAAAATCAACAACAGGGCTTGTATTCCTGTTGAACGGTGGTGATGTGAGCTAGAGGAGCAAGAAGCAAGACACTACAACAGATTCAACAACTGAATCTGAATACATTGCCCCATCAGATGATGCAATGGAGATGATGTGGTTGTGAAAGTTCATCTTGGAACTTGGCGTAGTTTCTTTTGATACTCCCATCCCACTACTCTGCGATAACATGGGAGCCATTGCCCAGGTAAAGGAACCCAGGTGGCATCAAAAGAGCAAGCATGCAGAAAGGAAATACCACATCATTTGGGAGATTCAAAAGCGTGGTGATATCGTCATCACCAAGGTAGCCTCTGCCGACAATGTTGTTGATCCTCTTACCAAAACTTTGACACGGAAGGTTTTAGACCAATATGTAATGTGTATTGGTTTAAGGAATGTACCTGAATGATTCTGAGGGCTAGTGGGAGATTGTCAGTCATGTGAGCCTGAGGAGAACCATTCCTACAATAATAGTTATTGTAATATTTGATTTATCAATAAAGTTATTTATTTTTCACTCCCTATCTGAGATTAAATCAATGAATGCACTATAAGGTTCCTTTGTACAATAAGGGTTATGTACCATGGCAATTTAAATGATCATACAGCTGTTGATTCAATAGTTGAATCCTAGAGGCAGGTGCTTGGATGAATATCTAAGGAGTTAGATTGAGGACTTATCAAGCAATATCAAATGATTGTTAAGAGATGATCTCCAGCCAGAGTAGGAGATGGAAATCCTTTTCTCATTAGAGTGATATCTGACTGACCTCTTGATGCAGGTCCTCTACATGGGAATCGAGATTCGGAGGTGTCAGATTAGTTAGGACAAAGAGATGACTTAACGATATCGATATAACCAAAGACCTATATCGTATATTGTCACGATACAGGAACACATCCTCTGACCGTCGACAGATGTGCTACTATATGTATAAGTATGTACATTTGGTAGACAAATAAGTTGATGACCTAACCATGGTATATACAACAACAAGCTGGTGTGCATATGAGGGCATATAAGTAATGTGATCTCTCATATTGATCATACAGGTTCACTTGTGAACCGGAAGACATTAGCTCACTCATGAGGTATGTGGACCGATCAAATTCCATGCATGGTCGTCGTTATTTGGATGCATCACAATAAAATGTAGGTATTATATAGGCTTTTGGAACGCATGTGACTAATACCAACTCCCAATTACCAATAATGAGAAACATGGTGATGAAACCCTAAAGATGACATTATAAAATTTATCTATATCATTGGGTTTATCATAGATCTTCCAGTATGCAGTATGTACATGTATTAGGAATACCTGAGGGTGATGTGATCATAAACGATTGTATAACCATGATGCTTCCATATCAAGGGAGTGATGGCATAGGTCTGGATTTTAGTGACTCCTCTCAGTAGAGAAGTAATCTGATATTGGTCCAGGTGTTGGTCATTGATATGAATCAGATTCAGATGCAATGAGAAGATTAGATTTACGACCTTGATTTAATCAAGCATCTATGAGAGGTCCGTGAGATCTGGATTTGAGATATGATCTCAATATCCATGTGATTATACGTGGAATGTACAATCGCCCTATCCTTATCTGTAAAAATCTATGGAGAAAGCACATTATTCTTGAAGGAGTTCAAGAAGGATTCCATAGTTAAATTATGACTAAGTATTGAGAAATGGATAACTAATGTGATTTAATTATCATAAATAATGTGAATTTGATTCATATTATTTTTATGCATGAGAATGATGATCCAATATATTTAAATGTGATTTAATTATGCTTGAGAGGCCTTAAATGAAGTGTCTCAATAAGATGGAAGGGTAATATATTCACTAAAGACCCATTGTTCAACAAGGTGCTCTCAAACTCATGATCTCAAATCTGACAACTGACAAATGGTGCTCCCATGTCTTTCTTTTTCTTTTTGGGAGATATTTGCCGGATGGTGTAACAAGTGACAATGGTTAGTAGTTGTTTCTCAGAGCAATGATTACGCCTCTTCTTTCTTCTTTGTGTGGTATGCCACTTCAGACATTTCTGAAGAAGAGGGATGTGGACCAATGCCTGCGAAAGAGTGAGCTTGATATGAATTATGTTCAACAACTCTTTCGTGAACTTCGACTCTCGGATCTTTATGAGATTTTCTAAATTTTCTTCTTTCCCTAGGTTTATAGCATCTGGGAAGGGTATATGTACATCCTCGTTAGTCATATGTAAACTTGGAGAATCATAAGAAGAAGAAGAAGAAGAAGATTTTTTTGCTAAATCGGTACTTGATCCATGAATAATAAAAGATAGAGATCTAGCAGGGGAGTCTGGAGTCTTGTCTTTATTCCTATTTATGGATTTTCTCTTTATCCAATTTTTTTTTATTTTGTGCCTTCAATATGAAGAGACTTGGAATCTGAATGTGCACCTACACCATTGCCTACTATATGCTCCTTGCTCCTAAATGTCTTAACAACTGCAGGTTGCCTCTGAACATCATGGAAATTGGAAGGAATAGAACTCAACAACTGAGGTGAAATAGGAACATCTGAATCTGATCTCTGCTCTGTGACAATGTTGGCAATAAAATATCTGAATGTATTGATCTTCTCCCTACGATACGCACTCTGCTTATGAATTAAATGGACGAAATGATCGAATGTGGAACCATCTATATCAGTAATATCAAAGTGGTGTCCCACATCCATCTTGGGATGCTGAAGATGCTTAAAATGATCAAATGAATCTGAGGTAAAATGCTCCTGAGGTGGCTTTTCATAACGTTGGTCGTGATAAAGAAACAAAATCGGCTTATAAGTTGGCTGAAACATCATAGGCTCTCGCTCAATATCTTGGAATACATGAGGAATAGATATATAAGGCTCCTGAACTTGGAAGCATGGAATCGACTCATACTCTAGTTGAAAACTCAATAGAAGAAGTGTCGGTCTTTGAAAACAAGAACTCTTTGCAACAGTCTCAATGCCCATCCTCGGTATTGCATCAATATCGATATCAACTTCCTGATGTGCGATCCCTAAATCATCATGAGGTGGATCGCATCTAGGTGGTCTCGTAATTATCTCGTGTGATGTCTGAATGTCCAAAATCTCACCAAAAAGAGTCCAAAGTGAATCCTCGTCAAGACTGCGGTGTGAATCACCATACGAGGTATCGTCCAATGCTTGTTGCTCTGCGGTCATCCCCTGGTAGAAGATCTGAACTAACTCAACTTTGAAGATCCCGTGATTTGGGAATCTCCTCAAAAGAATCTAAAATATGAGCCATATATAATGGCTCGAGGGGATCATGTGAAAAATTTCGGATAACCTACCGCATGAAATTGGCTCGGCCAATGGAAAAATCTCCTAAAAAGTTGGCTCGAAGCGTACCTCGATTAGCCCTCTCCTCTCCCAAATGTTGGAATTATCTCGCGGCTCTGTCGTTGAGTGACAACGGAAAAGTCTTCATCATGGCATCCTCAAGTGTAATATTTGAACAGAATCACGTAACACAAATCTCCTCAAACTCAAAAAGATGCTCATCTGACTCCTCGTGCGGCTTCCCAAAAAACTTTTGCAGCAATGACACAAAGTCTTTATCAAGCAGAATAATCGGTAACCTCAATGTAGAAACTGACTACCCTCCAGAATAAGATGTAGGCTGCTTAATTTGCACTCTTGTCTCAACAACTCATGGACCCGAATCTCTCATCTAATCTGTACTCGGCTCACGGGTCTCAACTTTCTGCTCAGTTGCCATAGGTGTATCTGAAGGCTGACTCGATGGAAATGGAGAGAGGGATAGAAGGAGACAGAGAAGACATACGAGAAACATAGGGAGAAAGTTCTCCACGATCAGAGTCATACCTAGAGAAGGACGAAGGACTCAGCTCATATTCATGAGATGTCTCGAACTGACCCAGATGAACGGGTAGGTACGCATGGAAGCAGTGTTGCAAGAGTAAGCCTTAGAGATCGCCTACCCATCATCATAATTAAAAAAGAAGAAAGATGATTCTAGATGACAACACGCAGATGACGGGTGACTGCTAGAAACTTAGAGATCTTGGACTCACACCACAAAATCAAACACAAGAAAAACCCCAAGTTCACCAACTCAACTCGATGATGACCATGAAACGTTGGTCGTTAATCATTTTTGTTTTAGAGTTAGGTGACAATGCAGTTTTATCAACAGATATAGCGAGTTGCTGGGTGCCTGAATTTCCCAAAAGATTATCTTGAGTCTGTACGATTAGTTGTACCTACTTCCAACCAATATGAGAGTAAGTACGGACCGTAAAATGGCTACCCATTACTTAAGGACGGAGCCTTACGTAGTGTCATCTAAACCTCCCACTCTACTAAGGAAACCCGAACTGTTTCCTTTGATATCCGTGAGTCCTCACCGAGAAGTGGTTAATCGTATTTAGATTCAGTAATCTCAAAGAAAATATGATCTATTGCTCTAACCTTAAGTGTCTTCCCTTACTCACTATCTGGAGAGTACCTACAAGACAACATGGGGATCGCTCTTCCAAAACAAGTGTAGTCCTTTACGTTTACTTTAATGTCCAAATAGAATTAGCAGTCCCGGTTTTAATTATCTGGTTATCACTTTTTTTAACTTTTTCAAAACAATGTCTGATGTATTTTCTTCTTTTCCCTTTTTTCCTAAGTGGAGAAAAACTAGGTTATGCATCCCTAGATCTAATGAGACCTATCGATGCACAAACAAAAATAATAAAACTAATCCAAGCACCTAGCCTTGAAAATCCATGGAAAACAAAGTAAAAAGTGCAAGGAAAACCGTGTTGAGTGCCTTGTCCCCCCAAGTGCATGGCACCGGGTGAAACGTACCATGAGAGAAAGGAAGGCAAGGTGCAAGTTAGGATGCCCTTAAGGGGCCCATTCTATAAAAGAATTAAAAAATAGGCAAGTGTCCTTTAATTCTTTTACAAAGGGAATAAAAAAATAAAAAAAAACTTGGCTTTTTACTCTATCTTGCACTGCTCAACTCTTGCAACACAACTCATAAACAAAAAGCTGTAAAAAGAAACAAAAAACAAGATGATGAAAAAGAGATAAAAAGGAACCCTTAAACCTAATGTTATAATAACTACCCTAGCATTGCCTCCACAACAACGGCACCATCTGAAAAATCAACGAATCATGTTGTCCAAAAAGATAGAAAATTGGCGTGTAGACCGGTTGAAATTCACAAAACATTATTCATTTTTATTTATACTCCTAAACTAGATGTATAGTATTAGTGCGGGAATGTCGAACTTAAAGAAGCAAACTAGGTAAAACTAAGGAAAATACTAGAGAATGTAAAGTAAATGGGGTTCCTAAAATCTATTTATTTTTAGGAAATTTTCTAGATTTTTATTTGATTTTATGAATTTTATATTATTTTTATGATTTTAATATACCTATGTAAAAATATAGGTGTAAGTTTTATATTTTGTATTTTCTTTTTATTTCGTAATTTTATATTCTTATTTTTATTTCCTCTTTATAAATTTTATTGGGACTCAAGATTTTTATTGGTTTTGATATCTTTTTAAAGAGGACAACAATGTTTTTATTTAAAATTGTGAAGTATTTTTTATTTTAAAAAATGTAAATAGTAAAAAAATATTTTTATTTTATTATTATGAAAAGGTATATGAAAAAAACCTTCCAAACGATGTATTATAAGTATTTTCCTGATTTTTCTTTAATTAGTTATGAATTTTTAAAATTTTTATGTATTTTATTTTTTTACTGATTTTAATATTCAATTTTTATTTTGTTTTTGGTTTAATTTGTAAAATAAAGTAATAGATACTATATACAATTTTTTAGGATTTTTAGACTTGTTTCTATATTTTTTATGTATTTTATGAGTTTGTTATATTTTTTTAGTAATTTTAGAAATTATTTAAATCTAGAAAATATTTTTATTTCTCAAAATACGGAATATATTGTACATAGTAAAATACTAAGTATTATATGTATTTGTATCTTATTTTATATCTTGTATTTTATTTATTATGTATATTGTATGTATTATATAGTATAATGTATTAGGGTCTTTTTTAATAATCTGGAAAGTATGGAGCGCGAGTGGAAATATGCAGAAGCTAAGGGACTTGTGCGCAAAAATTCCACCAAGCACGTGCATGAGCACATGGTTGCTCAGCCACCGGGATCTACTTTTGAATCACTGAATGTTTGGGGGCTTTAACTGCAATTCATCGAAAAAACAACCTACACGCATGCGTTCCACATGATGCATATAAGCGGCGGGCAGTGGGTCTGGTGCTGGTGATGCATGTCATGACGTGTTCCTTGGATCAAGGCAGATCCGAGGGTTGAGAATCGATCTGGAAGGACAGGGATGTTCTTCCCCCTTTTATATTCATATAACAACACTTATCTTTTCCTATTTTTTGAGGTTTTTATTAGTGGTTGTTATTTTCTTAGTTTATAATATTGTAATGGCTGTGATTTTTTTAAAGGGAATAATTGCATTTCTTTTTTTATACTAGCTACCATCACATTGAATTCCCAATTAAATAAGATTTATTAGTCCATTATTACATCCCAAATATGGTATAAAGTGCTATGAGAATTGGGAATCCACGTCACTTCTCATTGCAAATGAGAAAGAGCGAGAGATGGGGGAAGAGAGGGAGAGAGAAAGATGTAGAGAGAAACATATCTCACAAGAGATTCATCTTCGTCGAAGGAGTTGGCGGCGTCTAAATGGAGAATGAGAATATGGATATTTGACCGGAAGGAGCCACGACTACCGTGATAGAGAGAATCAAGCTTTGGATACGAGGTTTGTATCGGCTTAGGATATCGATCTTTATTTGTAAGCATCTGTTTCGTAGGTTATTATGTATCCACAATGACTTGGTTTTGAGTAAGGTATCGGAATGTATGTGGCGAATACATAGGATTGTCATGAAAGAGTTTGATGGGTTACTGTCAAATTCAGATGAAACGTATAGAGGACGGTGACATATGGGAAATAATACACATATGAAATACTCCACTCTTTCAATAGGTTGTGAATTTGGACGATTGGGAGATTATCATCCATGTAACATATATGAAGATCCCCACTTGATCCCCCTCCATATGTGTCCAACGTTTCCGGATTTGTGCAATTATACTAGGAGTTTCTCATTCAAAGAAGTTGCGCAACTTTTATGAGTTATCTTGAAAAGATGGTATTGTTGGACATGGGAGCCCATGACGAGCCATTATGCAATAAATGTTATTGCAAATATCATTCCTTGATAAGAAATGAAGAATAACTAATTTACATAATAGGTCCCTTATTACAAGTAAGGTTATGTATAATGGCCATCTTAATGATCATACAATTCTTGATTCAATTGTTCAATCATAGAGGTTTGTGCTTGGATGAATATCTAAAGAGTGAGATTGAGGACTCATCAAGCACCGTCAAATGATTATTAAGAGATGATCTCCAGCCTGAGAAGGAGATGGCAATCCTTTCTCTAAAGGATGATATCTAACCGACCTCTTGCTGCAGTTCCTCTACATAGGAATAGAGATTCAAATATGCTAGATAAGTTAGGCCAAAGAGCTGACTTAACGAGATTGAGATAACCAAAGTCCTGTGTCATATGCTTTTCATGATATAAGCAAGCATCCTCTGATCGGAGAGAAATGTGTTACTATATGTCTATGTATGTATATTTGGTAGACCAATAGGTTGGTGACCTAACCAAGTTCTATACACCGATGCACTGGTGTGCATGCAAGGGAATATGAGTAGTACGATCTCTCAATCATACAGGTTCAGTTACTGAACCAGGAGACGAGCTCACTCATGAGATATTGGGAAGAATTAAATTCTGTGCACGGTCGTCTCGCTTTGGAAGCTTGACTGGATATGTAGGTTTGATATATGCTTTTTTAGAAAGTATACGATAAATACCTAGATATATTATATATTTTTGGAAAGTATACGATCGATACCGACTCGCAATGATCGAATAAGAAACTTAATGATAAAACCCAGAAGTAGACAATGTAAAATTGATCTAATACTTCAGGTTTATTTTGGGTCTTCCAGTGTGCAGGATGTGCATGTATTAGGAATATCTTAGGGTGATGTGATCATAACCAATTATATAACCATGGCGCTTCCATTCTGAGGGAGTGACGAAATAGGTCAAGATTTTAGTGACTCCTCTCAATGGAGGAGTGATCTGATCTTGGTCCGAATGTTGGACATTGATCCGAATGCGATTTACATGCAATGAGAAGATTAGATTTATAGACTTGATTTAATCAAGAATCTATGAGATATCCATATGATATGGATTTGAGATTTGATCTCAATATCCAAGTCACTATACGCGGAACAATACAATCTCCATGTCTTTACATCCATATATCCGCGGAGAAAGCGCATTGTTCTTGAAAGGGTTCAAGGATAATTTCACTATTGTTATATATATCCGAGCATTGAGAAAATGGATAATAAAATGTGATTTAATTATCATGAATAATATGAATTTGATTCATATTATAAGGATAGTTATCTAAGATAAATTAATGTTATTTAATTATCAAAGATATGAATATTGTGAATGTGATTCATGTTATTTGGGTACATGAGAATAGAGATACAAGATGATTAAATATGATTTAATTATTAAGGACAAGATTAATGTAGATATCACTATCCACAATAATCATCGATATTAAAAATGTGATTTATAATATGATGGAGAGATTTAATTGTAAATAGAATTACAAATTGTATGTTGTTGTGAATTGGATTCACAATAAACAATTAATTGTAAATCTAATTTACATATTATGTTGGATATATAAATATGATCATATTTACCAAAGGCGTCAATGATGTTTACAGTAATTTAATTTGGAATTATTTTTGTGAAGATAAAGCAATAGTAGTAGTTGTATTTTACCCTATATAATAAATATATATTAAGGAAGGCACAACCACCAACAAGGTGGTCGTCCAATTCACCAAAGTCATAGTGGGGATGACCACCCTCTTTTTACTATGGCGGTTGCCTCCTTTATTATCTATTTATTATAATTGAAATTAAAATGAATTAATTTGTATCTTGATAAAGGGAATAATTAATTTATTTTAATTAAATTTGTTGTTTCAAATTTGTAGCAACAAATCGTGACCATTGATTAATAACCTCTTAATCTAAACCATTGGATTAATATGGCACATTGATTGAGATCCATATACATCCAACTAGTATAAAAGGAAGAGTAGCCCTTGCTTTTAAGATTACGCATATAATTCCAAGAGGAATTATACTCTCTCCATCTCTCTCTACACACCAAGTCTCTCTCCTCCTCTCTCTCTTGTGGTCGTCTACCATGGATCCTTAGAGAGAGTCGCCATCACCGTAAAATTGGCGTTATGTTACCGGATTGCTCGTTGATTTCCATCTCCATCAGTGCGTCTCATTCGTGAAGAAGACGTCGGATCTCGTGTGACGATATCAGGAGATTCGTTGCTTGGATCATCAATATGGATTGTGTGGAGCACGTGTATCATCACCGTGCTCGCAAGCGTCTCCTCCGTTGGATCAGACTTTAAACAGGAGGTCTCTTCATTTAGAGACTCGATCGCAACCACGCATCAAGAGGTAAAGCTAATAGTTTCTTTTGGTTTGGATGAAATGACCCGCGAAATGTTCTTGGATCATGTGGTTTCATAGTTTGAATTTTTTTAAATTCTGTTGTCTCGAGCAACTAGTGCAACTAGTCACTCATGATATCATAAGATGTGATTCTCACGCTTCCGTGATGCGCTTAAGGATTTTCCCATATCCTTCCCGTATCATTAATGTTAAAATTTTACCTTTATTTTATTTGTATATTTTATAATTGCATCCACTCTCATTCATGTAGGATTATGCAATACAAGAATTAAAGTAAAGCTTGGAGATAAATGTGTTAAAGAAAGAGATAGAAAGAACTGTTATCTCGTATATGTCTAGCTTTATTTTGATTCCTAATCACTTTGCACATACCATTTATTTTAGATAAATACAGAATGAGAATATGCAGGTTTACATTCTGATTATTGTCCAGATGTAGCGTGAATCTTAGTCGGGAATTAAACTCACATAAGTTTAACGTAGAGTTGTGCATGCATCACATTATAGAGATGAACACAAAACCTTGAAATTATGGTAATAAGGATTTCTCAAATTCTATCCATAGTTTTTTTTACCATATTTCTAATGATTTAAATACCTTATTTTATGGTTGAAACGTAGACATACTTTTTGATGAGATAATTCAATTCCAAGGATAAACAAATCTTTGTTAGTCATCCATTTAATCCACGTTGTCAATCTCTTTTGTTGGTCTATGATAAAGAAATTAATATGATGATCATATTAAGTTCTTTATCTGTTATGTTTTGGATGAGTAAATTTATAATAGATACACGTTCATTTTTTCATCATTAATAAGATAAATTTTTTATGTATATCACATCCATTGGTGATCATTCAAGCTATCAAGTAATAAAAGTTAATAGCAATATGTTTGAATTGAAATGTTCAAAGGAAATATTATCACATGGAAAAGGAAATGCTATAAAAAGCATTGAAATTTCCTTAAGATAAATAATGGCAAGATAACGATAAGCTGAACTAAGTGCTACACCAGATTTTGGGAGCCACCTCTAGAATCCAATTATCGTAGGCCCAAGGAGCAACACCACAAGGGATGTATGGTTGCAAGGAGCCACAGAGAGAAAAGCTAAATTCTCTATAGTTGTATCTACACTATCATGTATGTTATGTTCATGAACCCCTTGTGCCAGCGGTAAAGCCAACAAGCCAACATAGTCGCATAAGAATTAAAAATCAAGACAATTCTAATACCCAATAAGTTAAGGTCTTTGTGCAATTATAACAATGATAAGGCGTTGTACAAATGTTATCAGTTTAGGATCTTATATAAAATTATGTTAATGCCAAGTCTTATGTGCAATTATGCTAATGTTATGGTCATATGTGCAATTATGTTAATGTCATGAGCATATGTTCAATTATGTTAATTAAGGTATTTGTGTAAATGTATTGAAAGGTCATGTAAGAAATTGTTTACAAAGGCAAACCAAAATAAGTACGCAAACAAATGTTTATATCAGTAAACCATTATACGTATGAAAAGAAATGGTTATAAAGGTAAACCATTACAAGTTATGAAAGATATAGTATGTAAATGTAAATCATTACACATTATGTAAGAAAATAGTTTAAAGAAAGAATATATCATTACAAGTTATTGCATGAAATTGTTTAATAAAAGTAAACCATCGTAAGTCATGCAAAGTCATCTTAAAGGGGCTAACATGTAAAGATATTTATGTGATAAAAGAACCATGTACATGCCATGAATCTTTTGAAATATACCCCACAAGATGAAAAACATGTAGGTTAAATATATATTATTATGCATATTGCATATGTGCATCTATAGACTAGAGAGAAGCCAAAAATACATATGTTAGGGAACAAACATAGATATGCAAGAGAACGATTACGCATGTGATAAAATTTTTCCCTGGAAACTCAAGTACATGAACCATGACATGTTAAAAGACCATTAGAACTCTCATGCATGGACCCCGATACATATTGGGTATTAGGCTCATGTACAATTATGTTTATTTATTTCAGGTGAAGAATATGTTTGACCAAGCACTCAAGTTCGTGTGGCTGACTCAATGAGACATTCAACGTGTTACGGATAATTACATGATTTATGGTGGATATATGTATGCCAAGTGTAATAGAAATTCACATTGTGAAATTATTTAGTTTTTCTTTTGCAAGTATACCCTTGTTGATTTTGTAATAATGGAACTCCTGCTTGAATTGGATTTTATGTTTCCATTTGAGAATGATTTTATTGCTCATTGATTACCATGCATGAATCGGTAACGATTCGGTCGTGCAAATTAATATTGAACGCTTCTGTCGGTCAGCGTGACCCGTTCCGTTACATCTAGTGACAATAAACTAAAATATTGATATATCACAATACATATATATTATTATATAAATTGTTGTTAATGATATAACAACACTTATTACATTCTTCGCTATTTAAAATTATATAAAATAGTTTTGCAATACATAATATCATCTTTATATCTTTAACAACAGATGATAGGATCACTACAACAAAATTAAATTATAGTGATGTTTTTTTTGCAAAATCCGTCACTAAAATCAGCCTTGAAGAATATATAATGGCGATATTATTCATTGCCAAAATAATTTTTTGTACTTGAAATCTGCGACGAGTATCATATCTGTCGTTATATCATTAGAGACGGTCCATATAGTGATGCTTATCCTTTGCTATTTTTCAAAATTTTAACTAATTTTCACTATGTTTTGAACTAAAAAATTAGCAACAATTAGTTGAAATTTTTAAAAATAAGAACAGGTAAGCGTTGCTATATGAACCATCACTAATAATATAACAACGGATATAATATCCGTTGCTAATTTTCAAGTATACAAAATATCTCTCAACAAATAATATTGTCGCTATATAGTTAACAGGGGCTAACTTAGTGCCAAATTTAAAGAAAAACGCCACTGTATCCATTTTGGTGTCGTGGGTGAATCTCTTTTGCTGTATTAAATTACAGTACAAATCAAAATTGTGAACGGACTTAGCATTTAATAGTTAGTTATAAAATTAGAAGAAAAAACAAAACACGATCAAACCATGAATCCATTACCATACAAAGAGAACTGGGATTCTCATCTAAGAAGCTTTACAGTGGTTTTCACGTCTGTATATAGGAAACCGGTATCGATGGAACGCGATCCAATGCACATTTTAACTACCAAAGTTAGCTACTTTTTAAGCCCACCTGTAAATAAACGGAAACAGCAACAAAATTTGTATGCATGTAAAATAGTTGCATATGCATCCATGCCAGAGAATCCTGCATTATTTTTCACAAGCTTAGTATTGCAGCGTGGCCGCTGCTGCGAAGTGCAATCTGTGTAATATATTTATTAACATGCGGACTAAGAACATGTATATATGTCGGTGAGCAATAGATGACGAGGGAGTGATCGTTCAGGATATCTGAGAACAGCTGTTTACCACCTGTACAGTAAATAGGAACGACCAGATCGCATCGGAAGCCCAACTAATCCTCGAAGTATGCAGGAGATATTATATACGTGACGCAATATGTTTATATATGAACACACAGCTTGAAGGTGTCTCCCATACGCCGTGATTCGAACATCACCAGGCAGAGAGGAGAGATGCAATGCGAAGCTCGAGAAGACTTGCTTCGTGGAAAAGGAGAAGTCAAAAAGGGTTGATGAATGACATCGAGGAAAGTTAAAGGAATTGCTCGTATTGTGCAAAGTTTGAGGAGCGGTTATCTGTAGTGGGAAAATTGACGTGAGAGCATGGAAGGGGATCATCGGCTGTAAGCCAAGTTACAGTTAAGATGATGTAATTATCTTATAGGTTTTTTTTACAAAATTTATCTCGAAAATCTAACTGCATAAATTTATTTTTTAGTTAATTTTCTATATATCAATCAAATCGTAAAAAACTAATATCATTTGTAATTTTATCTTAATAATCAATTGTTCGATTTTTTTTAAATCATGAGATATAGTTGCGTAAATGTTGACTGAATATTTGACTATTAAGATAAAAAAGCAAATGATATCAGATTTTTACGAAATTTGATATCATATATGATTAACCAAAGATTGAATCTATGCAGTTGAATTTTTAAGATCAAATTCTCAAAAAAATTAAAATGAAATTATAGCATCTCTGCTGCAACTTGTGTTATAGCAGAGGATCCCTGCACTCAATTTGATTAGCTCTACTTTTTTTTCATAATTAAAATGGAAAATGCTTATAGATGACCTTTTATTGCAAAACTCTTAAGCAACCGTTCGGACGAGAGATGGGAGATAAAGGGAAGGGATAAATTAAGTTTATCTTTTTATTTTTTTGCTACGTTTTTTATATGATTAGAAATGGATTAACGTTGATAAAATCAAAGACTTTTATGTCTTTTTATTTTTTTGCCATTCAAAAGGGATTGGCGGCACAACTTGTTACGTGTCTCCCATCAATTTCAATGTAACTTTTTTTTTAAATTATCTGATTGATTATTAAATAAAAAAAAGACATAATAATGACGGATTATCTCTCTTCCATTTGGCATGTGTAGACTTAGGATGCAACCAATCCCATCAACGACCTCTGTTGCAAAACGCAGCCACTATTGGAGGAAGCCGCAAGCAGCGAGCGGTGGTGGAAGCCACAGGGAGCGACAGGAGCGATAGGCGGTGGCAGCGGGAGCCGCTAGCGATGGCGACGGGAGGAGGGGGCGGGTGCGGGCTAGGGTTTTTTTTCTTGAGTATGAGAGCTCTGGCCTAGGACCGCCGCTATGATACCATGTTAGAAAAAGATCAAAATATGTATTTCAAAGAACCCTGAGGCTCTCTTATATAGAGAAGAATACCATGGGTAAATTACAAAAGATGGAAGAAAAGACTATAAACTGTGAAAACAATACATAGACATAATAATATCTCTACAGCATATATACAATAAAAACAGTTCCTGCATATTCAGACTTTTGAATATGAGTTTTCCTTTACCTGTTGCAAGGAATGGTGAGGAACATCAACCTCTGGTCTATATCATATAACTGAGAAGTGACTCAAAAACTTCAGCAGAATCTCAAATTATCTGGTCATGTTTCTCCATTTATCCTTCAGATCAACCTGCATAATATGATTTTTTTACTATACATGTCACTGAAAAGAAAATGTTGGCGCTCGATTGATAACCATTGATACCTGGGTTCTTCCTTCAAACATATCGGAATAGCAGTTCAGTATAAACTTCCAATTACCCACGCCATGTCTTCACATGAAAAAAAAAACATAATGACAAACAGATGAGCCACTTTGTCGCGGTAGCTAACGGGACGGATAATTTACAAAAAAGTAAATGAAGGGAACCTTGTTTTTTGCGTACTAAATCTCATATGTGGTCATCCTTTCCTCTCAAGGAGGATTTCTTTCTTTACTACAGAGGACTACCTAAACATCTGATGCATTCTTCAAAAAGAAAAAGATTTTTACACACATACCCCTTATACTTTCCTAATTACATTTTACCCCTCCATAATTTTGAATTACTTTCAAACCCTGGATAGTTACTAATCATTAAACAGTACACCCCTGCGTTAACTTCCATCATCTAATCTCCATTAATATTAACGGAAGCCTTTAAATTTTGACAAAATTTTACTTTAAAGTCCATTATATTTTGTATTCATGACACTCATTCTTCTTTCCCTCTCTCATCACTGTACAGCTCTCCTCAACTCCACTTCCAAACTACGGAGTATTATAATGGGTGTATTATGCACAGGGGTATTAAAAATATAAAAAATTGAACTAGATATTTATAAATATGGAGATCCTCCGTGCACATATCTTGCCATGGAGGTATTGCAAAGGGAGGCCAACAGATCTCCATTGGCAAGATGCCAACCTCCACTAAGGGAATAACAAGAGTTGGAGATGGACAGAATGCCAAGAAGATATGCAAGAAGCCATTTGACAAATCACATAACCATAACTAATAAGAACCCAGTAATGAATGAAAGAGGACCGCATACCGTGCATCAGGATTCAGGAATAGCAAGCCCACCCTCACCCTCTGTAAGAGCTTCTCGCCGGTTGTCATGTGCCACAATGTGCGGTGACACGAAGCCATCAAGACGTACCTTCTTTTCCCACGAAGGAGCAGAAACGACCATGGGGGGCACAAGACTTGAGGTAAGACTAAGGTGGTAAATTGACCAACGTGGTGGATGGCGTAGGTGATTCCGAAGGAGAAGGTGAGGTCGAGACGATGGTGTAGGAAAGGTAGAGCTCGAGGAGGCAGGGCTTTGTGGGTTGTCGTTGGCTTGTTGAGTAGCCATCCATGGTTGGGGAGCCAAAAAGAGAACGGGAAAAAGGTCATGTTGTTTGGGGTCTTAGCGAACTGTGGGATATAGGGTCTATATATGGAAGTTGGAAATGAGATGCATGATCTAGAATTCCTCTACGCTCTACCCCCTTTGTCGCCCACCTTCCCAGCCGACACCATAGCTATTGTCGCTGTTTTCATACTCAATAGATGTTGGCACTGCAGTTGTAGTCGCCCCCTTTTGTCCCCATTGCTCCGCTTGGCCTCTATCGCTTCCCCGTAGGTGAAGCACCCCCATGGCTCAGACAGTTTACACTATGATCATGCAACACGGGCCTAGCGCTTGCAGCCATTCGATGATCATGTAACCTTCATTATTACATCTCTAAGTGGGCAAATGGGTACATGATTATGGCAATTCGATCAACAGATAGAAAATGAAAGACATGTAACAGTCAAATAAAGGATGTATAGCTGAGATCCAATCTGGAGACGTCGTAGAGGTACGCGGACACCAATGACAAAACATCGTGTTACGAGTAGCGAGAGCAAACACGTAAAAACACGATCAAACAAGCAAACATGCAAATACACGGATTTACAAGGTTCACCCTTTGTTGGAGTATTTGGTTGTGTGCCATATGAGTTGTAGAAGGGTAAATGGATCTCTCCAGAATCCATTTACCTCATCCATGTGTTTAGTCCCACATCTACCAGTGATGGGACTTGGAGGCTCTGTGGAGGCTATATAAAGAGCCCCAGGCCTCCTGTATCCATTGAGAAAGTCAATAGAGAAACCTGGCCCTTTGATGCCTTCTCCCGTGGTTTCTTCCGCTCCTTAGGGAGTAGGGATCCACGTTAAATCTCTGAGTATTATATTTTATATTTATGTTCTTATGCTCTATTTATCATTCCGCTTCCGCTTCCTACTTTCTAACATGGTATCAGAGCGGGTTGATTCTTGAGTATTTCAAGTTCTTCTTTCTGTTTGAGAATCGTTTTATTTGAAATATGTTTGTAAAGATCATTTGAGATCTGTTTGTAAAAATTATTTGAGGTCTGTTCAAGAGTTCGAGAGGTTCATTTGTTCATATTCATGTTTCTGTGCAAGAAAATAATAGGTTGTACATAACCCTAATTTCTGCATTCTGGAGATTTTAGAAGCAAGATCCTTGCAGCCCTAGCCGTCGCAGTTTGCAGTCCCTATGAAACTCGGCTGAGTCTGACATCTGCTCCTGATATTCGCAACGGCTGGAATCTATTGCGCCAAGCTCCAGGTCCTCTCATGGAGATCGGATTACTCCTTGCGTGCTCCAGCAGTCTCGCACCAATGGGGGTGAACGTGGACGAAGATGATCACACCTCCTTCAAATCCAGAACTATTTCAGCCGAAGGCGAATACTTGCCCTTCGTCAACGTGATCACGAGCTCCTATCCAGGCTCGCAGCCGCATTTTCTTGCTCCAACAGCTCAAGGCTCCAGCGCATCCAGGTTGCGCCTATTTGCAACGCACCATCGTGCGCACATGCGCGCACCCTATCTCTTTGGTGACCTCCTCTCAAGCTTCCCCAGGCGACAAGTGCGCTCTCCTTGCTGCAGGCGGCGGCATAGTTCCGTGCCTCCTCATCCAGGCGCTGCCGCCCTCGACTTCTTCAGTAGCAGCGAGCCCAGGCCGATGTCGCACACGCCTCCTCCCTTTCTCGTGCAATCCCCGGAGGACCTCCCTATCTCCAGGTGACAACTTCGCCTTCGCATTAGGTGGCGGTTCCTCCCCATCTCGGGTATGCTTCCCCCAAGCGATGCAGCACCTCTCGATAAGCCCCAACACTCGATGCCTCCAGACGGAGGCATCCTCCTCCATCGTGAGGCAGCAAGCTGCTCCGATCTCCTAAGGCGACATGCACGAGGGCCCTTAAGGCGGAGGGGTTGCGACAACGGCGCCCCTTCTCTTCCGCGGCGGTGCAGGACGAAACCCTATCGGGGGCGGCTGGGTCTTTCGAGCAACAAGGGGTTCTATGGGGAACCCTAAGTAAGCCCCAAAGGGGGCCAACGTTATAAAAAAATTTGGCTTCAGGCCCAAAGTCTGGCCGTGTTTCAAAATTAAAAAAAGGGAGACTGGGAGATGGGCCCAAGATTGGGGCCGAAGTATTGCTAAAGCCCAAGTGGACCAAGGTTTTGAAAAAAAAGAAGCGGGTGGGCCCAAGTTGAGGCCTAGAGTTCTTTGTTTTAAAAAAAAGAGATTTGCAAAGCCATATAAAAAGAGGATGAACGGCTTAAAAAAATATTTGCAAAAAAGAAGAAGGAAAAACCATAAAAAAATGTTGAAACGGCTTTAAAAAAATGTGTTTTCAAAAAAAAAAGTTTGGACGGCTTATTAATATATATATATATTTGAAGAAAAGCCGCAATGAATTTTTCCCCAAATTTCTTTGTCTTCTCCCAACTAGGTCGACGTCCATGCTTTCCGACAAGTATGGGAGAAAGGAGGAGTATATGTAGAGTAACAGGTCTATTCAGATATTCCGGATTCAGATTCTCCAGATTTCCAAACCAGCCAGATGTTCAGACTCTACAGTTCAGTTTCAGACTCGACAAGTTGTTCCGAGTCTGCAGTTCAAACACGCATGAGTATGTGATATTCAGATTCGTGGTCCCCATCATTCTTACTGTTGTCATGCTAGAGTTTTCATGTGAGCCATAGGGACTCCAGAGCAGAGGACCATTCCCTATGCCATGTGGGCAAGGATTTTCATGTGGTATTATAAGGACTCCAGAGTAGAGTACTATTCTCTAAGCTAGATGGGAGAGACCCAGTTCTCCGACGAGGAGACTCCATGCGCAGTTTTCAGACTCGATGGTCAGATTCTGAGTCCTCAGTTGACCCACACTCCAGCCCGTTCGTCCTCCTCACCTGCACAGCATGAGAAGCAACGTCCTCGACAGCAGCTGACAGTTGTGCACGTTGAGTTGATATTGTCTGTAATGTCCTGTAGAGTGAGTTGAGTTTATTTCTGTTTGTCCAAGATGAGCATTGCATGCTCCAGCTTGAGGGGGAGTGTTGGAGTATTTGGTTGTGCGCCATATGAGTTGTAGGAGGGTAAATGGATCTCTCCAGAATCCTTTTACCCCATCCATGTGTTTAGTCCCACATCTACCAGTGGTGGGACTTGGAGGCTCTGTGGAGGCTATATAAAGATCCCCAGACCTCCTGTATCCATTGAGAAAGTCAATAGACAAACGTGATCCTTTGAGGCCTTCTCCCGTGGTTTCATCTCGCTCCTTAGGGAGTAGGGTTCCACGTTAAATCTCTGAGTTTTATATTTTATATTTCTGTTTTTATGCTCTATTTAACATTCCGCTTCCGCTTCCTATTTTCTAACAACCGTTAACTGGGCTATGTCCTTATGCGAGGTGATTGATTTTACTATTTGTAGAGAAAGAAGAGAATACATAGGCTACAATGAACCCTAACCCGTGGGTTTCAAATGGTTCAATAGAACATATGGTTAGGATTCAAGACATATTAGTAATCATTGGATATATATAGATTAATAGTTTGTATTCCCAATACAAAGTTTGTCATATCGTAAATTGTGACATTTGGGAACCCTCAATTCGTATTGTGGGAGGGCATAAGTACTTTGTTGTCTTTGTAGATGATTCTACCATATTTTCTTGGGTGTACTTAATAACGAAGTTGTCAGAAATTAATAAATTTTCAAGTCCTCTCGATTCATAAAAATATCTTTTTCTACTTGCATTAAGACTTTCAGAAATGGCAGTGTTCTTGAGTTTTCTCAACAGGACTTGATTACTTCTTTGCTACTCAGTGTAACCTTCATTAGATTCTTGTCTGTACACCAAGGTAATGAAAGGGAAACTGCATCATCTTCTAGATATTGATAGGATCCTCCTTACTCACATGAGAGTCTCTAAAACCTACTGGGGTAATTATATTCTTACGACCATGTACGCTATCAATCGTTGCCCTCAACGATTCTCAATAGAGTCGCTCCCTTATCTCCTCTTTACAGAGATGAGGAATCATTCTCTATACCTTTGCAAATCGTTGAATGCTCCTTTGTTCACAACTTTGATACTACTAACTGTTGGAGTTATTGTATTTACATTTATATCCGTAACCCTTCGAGTTCCGTAACCCTTGGGGGGTATTTATGTATTTTTTTCTCTTATACTCTCTAGGGTTTTCTCTATATAAGAGACCATAGCCCTATGGAATAAACAACTCATTTGTTTCTCTTCTCCACATGACATCAGAGCGTCGATCCTACACCGAAGCCTAATACCCAAAACCTGTCGCCACCATCAGCCCTCTCTCTTTGCATGGACCCTTCTCTCATCAAGGGGTCCCGCATAAGGCAGTCTGAGCCCCCAGTAGCACCATTTATCACCTCCAACGGCACCTAAAGTTCCGCCCGAGGCTCCAACAGCTCCAACCGCACCTCATATGCGCCAGCACCGCCTGACACCTCCTGGACTTATGACATGCTACACATAGCCCCCTAGATACCATCTTTGGTGTCGGAAGAGCTCCGAAAACCCCCGGATCTGCTGTGAAAGTAATTTTTCAAACTACTATCACGTCTAAAAGTGAGTTCTAGGGCACTTATCAGCTCTTGTATGCATCATTAAATTAAGTCATGGAAGGCCATATCGATATCGTGTCGATACAATATTTCGACGATATATCGCCGAAATACCGCCCATATCGATGCACTTTTGTGAAGAAAATGCCTGAAAAGGAGGATATATCGCCATATCGATACCAATATCGATCTCATCTCGATATCAATATATCGGCGATATATCACGGATATATTGCGATATTTCCTTCCATGAGTTAAGCACAAGATCTCCTTTCTTTTCTAAGACCGTCATGGCATCTTTTTCTACCGAGACAAAGCCTTTGACCTCGAATGTTATGGCATAAGGCACTACTATCAAACTCAAGGGCACGGAGAATTACGTGCTCTGGTCTCGATCTTTTATGTTGTTCATTGGTGATCAAAGAAAACTCTGCATTCTGACTAAAGATCCTTTAGATGAAAAGGACAAAGAGTATGATAACTAGCAGACAGACAACTACTTGGTTATCAACTGGATGACCAACAATGTTGAAGCTCACATTGCCTCAAATCTCCTTTACAAAAAAATACGGCCAAGGAAATGTGGGAGGATCTCGAGCAAACATACTCCCAAAAGAATACGAAGTCACGCCTTACAGACATTTACAGGAGAATCCGGTCAGTATACCCTCATCAAGTACTATAAGGCTACAAGCATCTCTCTAGCTTGTATGAGGAGCTTGCAATATTCCAGCCCTCGTGTTGCATCAAATATATACAAGAGCATTCTGATTGGCGGGTATACTACTTTCTTGATTGCCTACATTCTATATACCATGCAGCGAAGGAGCAATTTCTTATATCAGGCACACTGTCAATGATGAAGGGCTTCTTTAGCCAACTTGAAGAACTCGAGACATTTGTTGCCTGACCTATCATCTTACCTTCAACAGAGAACTTACACATATCGCCTCATTTGGGCGAGGAGGCAGATACGGCTTTCGAGGAAGATGCAGTCGTGATCCAAGTTGTGGTCGTGGACGAGGCCACAACTTTGGCTATGTTCTGGGCGAGACTCTACTGCCCCATGCACTCACTGTAGTCAATAGAACCATCCGTCAGAATGATGTTGACAGAAATTTGACATATCGTCAGAAGATGGGTCAAAAATAGCTCGACAATGTAAATCCTTTGTAATCTGACTAATAGATAATAAGTTCATAGAAAAGTCTGGTGCATGTAACACATTCTGTAAATGTATAAAGGGTATCAAACTAATCGCCCCATGTCATGTAATTGGGAATGAGTCCCATCTGCAATAACCACGGTGCGTCCTAGAGGAACATGTTTGTATGCTGTAAGTTGGTCCCTGTCTCCACAAAAGTGATGTGTGGCACCGGAATCCATAATCCATTCAACTACATCGGATCCACAACTGCTAGTGAGCGCATAAGTACTACCTGAAGTATTGGAGGGGGCTGAAGTAGCCACATCAGAGTGACTTCCAGAGGCTGAGGAAGACATGGTAGGACTAGTTGGAGGTATAATACCCCTCAATCGTGTTACAAGATCATCAAACCATTGATCCATAAAAGAGGCAATTGGAGGCTCAATCTACTCAATCACACGAGCAGAGGCAGGAAATCCATGCTTAGAATAGCATGTATCTTTGGTGTGTCCAGAACGATGACAAAAAAAGTGCAGGGCTGACGAACACGACCTCCTCTTCCACGAGGTCCTCATCCACGAAACTGAGAAGAACCTCCTTGACCTCGAGAAGCAGCCATCGCTGAAGAAGTCTGACTGGGAGTTGAAGATGGAACAGTGATCCGATTGAGCCTACGAAAGGCTTCCTCCATCGGAAAAATAGTAGAGTCTGCCAAAATCTGAGAACGGGTTGCCTCATACTTAGGATCAAGGGCCGCCAGGAACACACCAACCATGG
Source organism: Ottelia alismoides (assembly GCA_037367405.1). Classification (NCBI taxonomy): domain Eukaryota; kingdom Viridiplantae; phylum Streptophyta; class Magnoliopsida; order Alismatales; family Hydrocharitaceae; genus Ottelia; species Ottelia alismoides. Next base: position 766,623 of record JAZKJV010009069.1, on the reverse strand, counting down.
TGGCATTCCGATAAGTCTTCTGCTGCTCAGGGGTAGATGTCAGATGCATGAAGCTATAGAGCTTCTCAAACATCCCACACAATGATGTATATAGCGAGTGGAGAGGTCATCCATTTTGCTTGATAGTAAAGATATCATGTTGGAGCTGTAGTATCTTTGTCTCATTCTTTGCATGTGAGTAAGTGGCAGCAAGAATATCCCACATCGCCTTGGTACCTGAAAGCCAAACCTTTGCATATGCATCATCCGCCTCCCATGAGGCATTAACCCCAGTCTTCTTGGTCGGTTCATCCTTGGTAAGAATGTGTTTCTTACTTGTAGACTTCATCATGCTCATGAACTGCATAGTTCACAGTTCATAGTTTGACCCATCCATCTTTACTATAGGCGCAGGACCTCTAAAGGCGCCTATGGAGGGAACCTTGACCTTGCTTTATGACAAGACGGGTCAAGAAGACTAGAGATGAAGACCAGACACAATCTTGTCTACACTGACATAGAGAGATATGATTGTATGTGTAGACTCGTGCAACCAATCTCATCAAACAAAAAAAACTCGACGACGGCGCTTTTAGAGGACGGTGGCGATGCCCGTGGAAAGATGCGAGGTTGGGCGGCGGTGCAGCCCGCATGAGAGAGGGGGTGACGGTATAGCCCGCGTGGAAGGGAGGGGGCTACAGGACCCTGGGCGACGGCGCAGCCTGCGTAGAAGAGGGCCCAGGAGGCAGGGGCGACGACGCCCTGCATGGGCAGGTGCATGCGGCTGGGGCAGACGACGGTGCCCTGCGTGGGTAGGGGCAGGCGGCGCCTTGTGTGGAGAGGAGAGGAGAGGGGGAGGGGGTTGGGGTTTCGGAGCTCCGGTCTAGGACCGCCGCTCTGATACCATGTTGGGAAAAAACGAAAAGATGTTTATTCTTTGAGCCTTAGGCTCTTATATAGGGAGAGACCTATGGGCAAATTACATAGAGTAGATAGAAGAACTAAAAATACATATAAGGTACAGAAATATAGAATATATCTCGACAAGTTGGTCGGAGACGAACGAGGGAAAATATGGTGGATGTTTGGCTTTTATATGGGAATGGACTTAAATAGAGATAGAGGCGTAGGACTATGGGTTTGTGTTCGGTTTATTGCAGGAGAAGAAGATAAGGGTCAACGGTGTGGCTATGGTGTTGTGGCTTTAGAATTAGGATAGAATGATTATGGTTATGCATGTTGGTTTTGATCTTGTTGGAGTATAAGTTGTATGTGTCATGTGTATGAGAGATGGGCCAGGATCCATTTACCCCATCCAAGAGTTTAGTCCCACATCTACCAGTGGTGGGACTTGGAGGCTCTGTGGAGGCTATATAAGGAGCCCCAGACCTCCGGTAATCATTAAGAAAGTGCAATAGACACATTAGCCCTCTGAAGCCTTCTCCTGTGGTTTCATCCCGCTCCTCACGAAGTAGGGTTCCACGTAAAAACTTTTTGTGTTCTTCCATGTTTATTCATTCTCTATTATGCTCTGTTTATCATTCCGCTTCCGCTTCCTATTTTTCTAACATGGTATCGGAGCGGTTCGATTCTCAAGGATTTTACGATTCGTTCATCATTTGTTTGAGAGTCGCTTGTAGTTCTTGGAGATTATTACGTTCGCCACTTGTTCAAGATTAGAGATTCATTGTTCTAGATATCATCGATTTCCGTAAAGATCCAGTTCCAGGCACCGTGCGGCGCACCCCTGCGCAGCTCCAGGAGACTGTTGTTGCAGATCTGGATCTACAGGTATATTCCAGATTCATGCGGCATCATCCCCATCGAGCCCTGCTCCTGGTGTCGCATTGTGCGCATCCCAATCGCGCACAGATATCTCATGGTGGTGCAGATATCCTCCAGCGGTATCTCCTGCCATCCTCCTTTTTTTCAGTCGCAACTCCAGATCGACGAAAAAAAAGAGCATCCCTCCTCTCCGAGCGTATCTCCTCAGCAATGCAGATCTATCAGCGATGCTCCCGTGTCATCGAGCTCCCCCTCGCGCGAGTTCTCCCTTGCGCGACTCACCGCGCAAGCCTCAGGCGCAACCCCAACGTGCAACCCTCCACTCCTTCGGTGGCGTAGAACCTCCAGGCGCACCCCCTTTAGGAGGTGAAGCCGGCGCACCACTCTTCCCCTTTGCCCTTTGGCGGCGATCCATCCGATCCAGAGCACTCGGCGACCCATCTCGAGCGCACAACGCACAGGCGCACCCCATGCGCGAGGCGGCGCTGCTTCTTCCCCAGGTGCATCAGGCGGCACCCTTCACGCGCTCTGCCGCCATTCTTCAGCAGCTCTTCTCCAGTTCCGCCCCTAGCAGCACCTCCCTTCTCCCTCGCCTCCTGGGGACGAGTCCTTCAGGAGAGACCAGCAGCTGGCGCGCCCTACCGCGATGACGTTTGTACCCAGAGAAACCCCCCATCGGGGGGCGGCTGAGAGAGGAGAAGGATTTCCCCATAGGGAACCCTAAATAAGCCCAAGTGGGTTTTTTTATAAAAAAAATGTTTATATTGAGAGTCTAGATGGGTTGGGAGTTAAAAAAAATAGTGTTGCTTTTGTAGGCCCAAAGGGGCCGAAGTTTTGTTTAAAAAAAAGGAAGAATAAAATGAAAAAAATGTGTACAAAAAAAACGTACGCGAGAAAAAAAAAGAGTAGCCGTAAAAAAATGTGAAACGGCTTAAAAATGTGACGGCTTAAAAAAATTTTTAAAAGCCGCAAGAAATTTTTTGAATGTTCATTTTATTTTCCCCATGTCATTGTCTTCTCCCAACTTTGTCGATGTTCATTTTTCGACAAGTATGGGAGAAAGGGGGAGTATTATGTAGAGTCACATGTATTGTGCAGATTCAGAGGTCATATTCAGATTTCTAGACCAGTGAGCTTTCAGACTCTACAGTTTTTCAGACGAAGATTTTCCATGCATGATTCCAGACTCGAAGTTTAGATTCCGAGTCCCAGTTTGATGCGCAGATTCAGACTCGACATTCAGATTGGTCAGAATCGAAGTTTGAGGCACTCCATGTTGAGTGACCCATTTTTCGAGTTCTCCAGAGATACTCCAGTTTCAGATACGCACGAGTATGCGGTCTTTTCAGATGAGCACATGTTTACCATCTTTTGTGTGGTCCCCATCATTCTTATTATTGTCAGGCCAGAGTTTTCATGTGAGTCATAGGGGCTCCATAGCAGAGGACCATTCCCTATGTCGTGTGGGCAAGGGTTTTCATGTGGTATCATAGGGACACCAGAGTAGTGTACCATTCTCTGTGCCAGATGGGAGAGACCCAGTTCTCCGATGAGGAGACTTCTTTCAGACTCCATTCTCCAGCGACCGTGGACTCCGACGAGGATCGCACTTCCACGGCCTTTTTCAGTTCGGCCTTTTTCAGAGATGGAGCAATTGTCCACAGGTTGTGGCGGGCCAGAGTACTCCGACGATGAGACTCATTTCCAGTCGCAGTGACTCTAACAGGCGCAGTTCAAAGCACATGCTCTCTGACGAGGAGATTCAGCAGACTCACACTCCAACCCGTTCGTCCTCCTCACATGCACGGCATGAGAAGCAACGTCCTCGACAGCAGCAGTTGTGCACGTTGGGTTGATATTGTCCGTAGTGTCCTGTAGCGTATGCTGAGCTTCTTTCTGTTTGTTTGTCCAAGCTGAGCATTGCATGCTCCAGCTTGAGGGGGAGTATTGGAGTATAAGTTGTATGCGTCATATGTATGGGAGATGGGTAAATGGATCCCTCCTGGATCCATTTACCCCATCCAAGAGTTTAGTCCCACATCTAACAGTGGTAAGACTTGGAGGCTTTGTAGAGGCTATATAAGGAGCCCCAGACCTCCTGTAATCATTGAGAAAGTGCAATAGACACATCAGCCCTCTGAGGCCTTCTCCCGTGGTTTCATCTCACTCCTCACGGATTAGGGTTCCACGTAAAAACTTTTTATGTTCTTCCATGTTTATTCATTCTCTATTATGCTATGTTTATCATTCTGCTTCCGCTTCCTTTTTTTAACAGATCTTTCAAGGAGAGGAGAGACTCGAAAATAAGAAGCGAGAGCGAAATCAGAAATAAAGATAAAGAAATTGAAGAACACAATAGACTTAACGTGGAACCCTACTCCCTAAGGAGCGGGATGAAATCAAGGGAGAAGCCCTCAAAGGGGTGTATGCTTCATTGCTTTTTCTCTCAATGGATACAGGAGGTCTGGAGCTCCTTATATAAACTCCATAGAGCCTCCAAGTCCCACCACTAGTAGATGCGGGACTAAACATATGGATGGGGTAAATGGATCCTGGAGAGATCTATTTACCCTCCTACAACTCATATGGCACACAACCAAATACTCCAACACTCCCCCTCAAGCAGGAGCATGCAATGCTCAGCTTGGATAAACAGAAAGAAACTCAACTCACGCTACATGATACTACAAACAATATCAACTCAACACACACAACTTTCGGTTGTTGTCGAGGACGTTGCTTCTCATGTCGTGCAGGTGAGGAGGATGAACGGTCTGGTGTGTGAGTCAAACTGAGGACTCAGAATCTGTCATCGAGTCTGAAACTGTGCCTGGAGTCTCCTCGTCGAAGAACTGGGTCTCTCCCATCTGGCTCAGAGAATGGTACTCTGCTCTGAAGTCCCTATGATATTGATACCACATGAAAACCCTTGCCCACATGTCATAGGGAATGATCCTCTGCTTTGGAGTCCCTATGGCTCACATTAAAACTATGGCCGATAACAACAAGAATGATGAGAATCATGACAAATGATGGCATACATGTGCACATCTGAAAACTGGAGACTCGAAAAAATCTGACATCGAGTATGAAAAACTGATAAAATCTGTAGAGTCTGAAACTGGATGCATCTGGAGTGGTCTGGAAATCTGAATCTACAACAGGACATGTGACTCTACATAATACTCCCCCTTTCTCCCATACTTGTCGGAATATGAGCATCGACAATGTTGGGAGAAGACAATAACATGGGAATAAACGTGAATATTCTCACAAATTTTCTTGCGGCTTTTCTTCAAAAAAATTTTATAAGCCGTCAATTTTTAAAAAATATCTTTTCAATAATCATTTTCTTTACGAGTTTTCATCATCAAATTTTTTTAGCTTTTTTTTAAAATGCGCAAGGCTTTTTAAATGTATGCGCCCCACTTTTTTTTCAAAACAGATGCCTCTTCCTCCCTTTTTTTTACAAAATATATCATCCTCAATTTTTTTAACGGGCCCCTTCTTCAAAAAAAATTTATCAACTCACTCGGGTCGAGCACAGCAAATTTTTTTAATACGGGCAATCGAGCCCCCAGGCCTTTTCACTTTTGAGTTCCCAAGTGGAACCCCTTGTTGGGAAAATAAGAGAACTTGTTTATTCCATCAGCCCTAGGTTCTCTTATATAGGAGAGTAGACTATGGGTAAATTACATAAAGAGTCCAACGGGAAAGAAAAATAACAAAAAGGTACATAAGTGAATAATATATATTTACGCTCTCCCTCAAGATGGAGCATAGATATCAATCATGCTCAGCTTGGACGCACACTTCTGAAACGGGCCTCGCAGTAATGCCTTGGTAAAAATATATGTCGTTTGATTCCCTGAACTAACATGGGATGTAGGAATGAATCCCTTCTGAATCATGTTACGTATAAAGTGACAGTCAACTTCAATGTGCTTGGTTCATTCGTGGAATGCTGGATTATTTGCAATGAACAAGGCCGCCTGATTGTCACATTCCAAAGCCATAGGAAGTGGGACTTCTATATGTAAATATGTAAGCACAGCCTTTAGCCACATCATTTCTGTGCTAACATGGGTCATAGCCCTATATTCAGATTCAGCACTAGACCTTGCCACCATAGTTTGTTTCTTGCTCCTCCATGAGACTAGAGAACCTCCAACATATACAGCAAACCCAGAGGTGGACTTCCTGTCCTTGGGACACCCTGCGTAATCTACATCTGCACAGGCTGAGATAGTAATCACCTTGCCTTTCTTGAACAACAAACCCGCACCTGGAGATGACTTGAGGTACCTGAGTATCATATGTATGGCATCCATGTGTACCTGACGTACTTGCTCCATGAACTGGCTCACTCGACTCACCGCAAAGGATATATCGGGCCGAATAATAGTGACATACAGAAGTTTGCCCACCAGTTCTCCGTATTTTCTCCTATCCACCTCCTCTGTATCACCATCATATAGCTTCATACTAGGGTCCATAGGTGTGGTAGCAGGTCGGCAACCAAGCATTCCTGTTTCACTCAACAGGTTAGTGACATATTTTCTCTCAGACATTACCAACCCATAAGGATTTCTGGAGAACTCCAGTCCCAGAAAATATATAAGAACTCCAAGGTCCTTGGTAACAAATTCACGACCCAACATTTCTTTCGCCTCCTTTATTCCCTGTTCATCATCACCTGTAATCAGAATGTCGTCTACATAGACCATGATTGCAATAATACTTCTGGAAGTCTTTTGTACAAACAAGGAATGATCAGCATTAGAACGTTTGTATCCCTGTTTCTTAATGCGATCTGAGAGCTTCTGAAACCACGCTCCGGGGCTCTACTTAAGGCCATAGATAGCCTTGAGAAGTCTGCACACCTTAGGATACTCCCCCTCAACAACAAAACCAGGTGGTTGTTGCATGTAGACTTCCTCCTGTAAGTCACCATATAAGAATGCATTCTTCACATCTAACTGGTATAGCGGCAACTCACGAGTGACCGTAACAGACAGCGAGATCCGTAGAGTGGAATGGCGGGCCACTGGGGAGAATGTATCAAGATAATCCACCCCATATGTCTGTGTAAAGCCACGAGCAACAAGACGAGCCTTGTATCTGTCAATACTTCCATCTGCATTCTGCTTGACTGTAAATACCTATTTGCAGCTCACTGGTGACACACCAGCAGGTACAGGAACCAGACTCCAAGTTCCTCTAGACTGAAGAGCTGCCATTTCTTCCTCCATGGCTAAACGCCATCTGCTATCCTTCAGTGCATCTTGGTAATTCCGTGGAATAGCTACTGCTGAAAATGCGACAACGAAATTCCTGAATCTCCGGTTAGTCGATCAAATGACGCAGAAGCTGCTAAAGGATATGATGCGCAGCTCCGCTTCGACTTTCATATAGCAATAGGAACTTCTAAATCATCTGTGTCCTCGTCTGGCCTCTGTAACACAACCTGCTCAGAAAAATCATCAGATCCATCAATAGTAATATCTTCAGAACATACCTTAGGTGAGCTAGGTGATGAGCAATGACCATGAGCTGAAGCAGGCCTGTGGGTATAATGAAATGGTAATGGTGAAACAGGTATAGTGACAGGAGGTGTAGAGGATGGTAACGGTTCTGGTGGTGGTGTTGTTGGTGGTGGTGGTGGTGGTGATGGTGGTGATGGTGGTGGTGACATGTAAATGGCATCAGGATTAGTAGGGGGTATCAACTGATCACCTGAGGCTGAGAAATACATAACAGATTCAAAAAATGTAACATCTGCACTGACAAGGTACCACCTGCGCAATGGATCATAACACTTGTACCCCTTCTGAGTTCTGGAGTACCCAACGAAGACACGCTTGATAGCCCTAGGAGAGAGCTTGTCAGTCCCGAGAGACAACTGGTGTACAAAAGCAACTGAACCGAACACACAAGGAGTAAGGGAGAATAATTCTTTTCCAGGGAAGATAAGAGAGAAAGGGATCTTCTGACCTAGAACAGATGACGGCATACAATTGATTAGGTAACATGCTGTAAGAACAGCGTCACCCCAGTAAGAATGATTCAATGAGGAGCATGATTCTGTATAAGGACCGACCTGGTTACATCTAGTAAATGGCGATGTTCCCTTTCAGCGACCCCATTCTGTTGGGAGGTATAGGCACAGGATGTCTGGTGGATGATCCCTTGGGATGAGAAATAACTGGATAGGACATGAGTACACAATTCCAGGATATTATCACTTCTCACAATTTTAACAGATGCAGAAAAAACATTACGAAACTCATTAAAAAACATGTGTCCCTGATGATCAGGAACACGACTCGGACCCCAGATTTCTACGTGAAACTACTCAAACTTGGAGGTACTACTCCGACACAAACGACTGGGAAAGGTAGACCGATGATGCTTTCCCAACTGACAAGCCTCACATTGAATAGACGTGTGAGGCAAAACCTGGGGTAACACACGATGCAGTTTCTGAAGCGGTAGATGTCCAAAGCGCAGGTGCCATAGCAGAGGAGAAACAAGTCCAGCAGGTAGAGATGAGGTTCCAACAAAAGGAGTCTGACTGAGGCGATAGAGGCCTCTTTGCTCATAACCACGCCCAATCACGTTGCCCGTAAGGATGTCCTGAAAAACAAGAGAAGATGGATCAAAAATCGCCCGACACTGTAAACCCTGTAATTTGACTGATAGACAACAAATTCATTGAAAAATCAGGTGTGTGTAACACATTCTTGAGCTGCATAGATGACGTCAGTCTAATCTCCCCCTGACCAGTAATCGGGGAATGTGTACCATTAGCAATGACCATTGTTCGACCTGGAGGGATCTGCCTGTACCCTGTAACTAGACTTTGATCGCCACATAGATGATGTGTGGCACCAGAGTCCATAATCCATGCTAAAGTATCTGATCCATTACTAGTAGAAGCATATGTGCTACCTGATGCACTGGTAGATGCAGAGGCGGATGAGGCAACATCAGACTGGTTCTCAGTAGTGGGTGTTGGGCCAGATGGAGGAATAATGCCCCTTAGACGGGCAACAAGATCATCAAAGCGATGATCCAAAGAGGCAGCAGATGGAGGCTCTCAGTGACTCGTGCGGATGCAGGAAATCCATGCTTAGAGTAGCATGTGTCTTCGGTATGTCCAGTGTGATGGCAGTAGGTACACGTTGGCCGAACACGGCCTCCTCTGCCACGAGGGCCACAGCCACGGGCCTGATGATGGTGACCTCCACGACCTCGGTTGGCAGCCATGGCTGAAGCAGTCTGATTTGCAGTCGTAGAAGGAACAGTGATGTGGCTCAGTCTGTGAAAGGCTTCCTCCATAGGAGGAATAGTAGAATCTGCAAAGATCTGGGACCGTGCTGCCTCATACTCAAGATCAAGGGCAGCAAGGAAAACTCCTACCATAGTAGCATTCCGGTAGGTCTTCTGTTGCTCTGGTGTGGCTGTCAGGGGCATGAAGCTATAAAGCTTCTCGAACATTCCTTGTAGAGATGTGTACAGTTAGTGTAGAGGACGTCCATTCTGCTTGATAGTGAATATGTCATCATGGAGTTGCAGAATCTTTGTCTCATTCTTCGCTTGAGAATATGTGGCAGCCAGAATATCACACATTGCTTTGGTTGTGGGTTGATGAAGAATATCATTGGCAATCTCGATTGTCAGAGTTCCAGATAGCCATACTTTGGCATATGCATCATCTGCCTCCCACGAGGCATTAACTCCAGTCTTCTCAGCAGGCTCTTCTTCAGTAAGAATGTGTTTCTTACCGGTTGACATCATCATACTCATGAACTGCATAGCCCACAGTTCATAGTTCGAACCATCCATCTTCACAATCAGCGCTGGACCTCGAAAGGCGTCTATAAATGGAATATCTGCCTTGCTTTCTGGCATACTGATAACAGAAGACTGGAGTAGTAGACTGAAGATATGATCGTCTACACGGACATAAATGGGTTTAGTTGCATGTGTAGACTTCAAGCAACCAAACCCATTACTTTGGAGGTGTGCGTGCTTGACTTAGGGTTCTGTCTGCATGAGAATCGAGACCTTTAGGGGGTCACGCACAGATCCAAAACCAAGAACACGCGCACATATCTTGGACAAGGGCTCACAGATCTCGCAGCCCAATGCACGCACGGGCGCTTTAGGCGCTAGGAGCACGCGCGGGGCTGGATAGACACGTAGGGCTGAGGCGCTAGGAGCGCGCGCGGCCTGGCGCACGGCGCGCAGAAGGTGCAGAGCGTGCGTGAGGCGCACGGCGCACGCGAGGCCGAATGCGCGAGACAGGAGGCGCGTAGGAGGCGCAAGCGTAGGGTGCGCTGGAAGGCCGAGGCGCGAGACCGGAGGTGCGCTGGAGGCCGAGGCACGCGACCGGAGGTGCGCAGAGCGAGAGAGAGGGGGGGGGCTCGACGGTGGGGATAGGGTTAGGGTTTCTTTGGCTCGAGAACTCCGGTCTAGGACCGTCGATCTGATATCATGTTGGGAAAATAAGAGAACTTGTTTATTCCATCAGCCCTAGGCTCTCTTATATAGGAGAATAGCCTATGGGTAAATTACATAAGAGTCCAACGGAAAAGAAAAATAACAAAAAGGTACATAAGTGAATAATATATATTTACACCCCTCGTTCGAAGCCCGTCGCCCCCATGTTGGGGTCTCGACCCCCACCGCCAACGCTGGAGCGGCCTGAAGGTGCAGCAGAGGCACCGCTGCGAAGCGGCGTGAGGAGGAGGATGTCGCATCTGGAGGGCGTCGTCGACAGGAGCCTTGGAGATTGGTGCGCCGCCAGTGAGGAGCTGCGGAGAAGGAGCTTGCGAGGCGCGCCTAGGGCCGGAGGGAGGGTGCGCCTCTACGCACGATGCCACCTGTTGGAGGTTGGATAACGGTGTTCGCCAGAAGGGCGTGTTGCGCGAAGATACGAGAAGCTGGTGGCTGCGCTGCTGGATACGATTTGAAGCGGCTCCTCTGTGCGCGCCTAGGGGTGCCGACTGGCGACCTAGGATTTTGTCGAAGAAGGATGGCGCCACCTGCGACTTCGGATGTGTCGCTGCTGCTGTAGGAGAATCGCGCAGGCTACTGGACCGCGAGGAGATGCGGCATGTCTTACGCGGCCTGAAGTCGCAGGAGAGATGCGCGAGAAGCACCGCTGGGCTTGAGTGCGGATTTGCCAGGATGGCGTCGCCTGCCGATAACACCACCAAAGATGTGGCTAGGGCCGCAAATGGGGAGTTCCCCCATCGCTTGGGATGTGTGCCGCCTTGTAGATAGTGTCGTGTGATGCGGCATAGTAGTTTCGCCTTGATGGAAGACGATGCTAGTGCCGTCTGGATCTGGAGTATCTAGAGTATGGCACCTGGCGCCTTGTTGGAAAAGGATGTGTCGCTTCTTGATGCAGAAGAGGAGGCTGGAGGCAACACACGAACATAATTAGGGTTTCTATTGAAACCCTAGAACTTCGGACCAAACTTGAACAAACAACAATATTCTTCGACTAATAAATCTTCAAGAACATAGAACTTCAAACACGAATCTCGAAAATAAAGATAACATAAAGAAAATCCTCGAGAATCGACCCGATTTGATACCATGTTAGAAAATAGGAAGCGGAAGCAAATTCAGAAATAAAGATAAAGAAATGAAAGAACACAAGAGATTTAACGCGGAACCCTACTCCCTAAGGAGCGGGATGAAACCAAGGGAGAAGCCCTCAAAGGGGCATATGCTTCATTTCTTTTTCTCTCAATGAATACAGGAGGTCGAGGGCTCCTTATATAGCCTCCATAGAGCCTCCAAGTCCCACCACTGGTAGATGTGGGACTAAACATATAGATGGGGTAAATGGATCCTGGAGAGATCCATTTACCCTCCTACAACTCATATGGCGCACAACCAAATACTCCAACAATAAGGATAGAGGAAGATTGTTTGGGGAGGAGATGGAGTTGGGTTATGGTTGTTCATTTGAGAAGAAGAGGATTGGGATTGGGTTGCAGTCGATGGTTGGCCGCTAGAAGAGATAGCGAAGGGAGGTGATCAGTCGTTTAGAGAAGAAGACAGAATAAGGAGGTTGCAGGCACGACCGTTGGGTATGAAGTTTAGACCATGGGAAGCAGTTGGAGGTAGAAGATGAAGATGGACAATTGGATCATCCACGATCTAACAATCATGTAGAGATAGTTCTTAGTATTATTATCTCTTTATGTATCTTGTCGTTATTTCTTTATCTTTTATAGACCTCTTTGTAATTTACCCTTAAGGTCTCTCCCTATATAAGAGAGCCTAGGGTTTTTCTGAATAATTATCGAAGTCTCTTTTCCCAACATGGTATCAGAGTCGCCCTAGGGCTCTCCACATCCGCCCCCCCTCCCCACCCGCCGCCCTCTCCTTTCTCGGCGCCGATCTCCAGCTTCCTCCCCGCCCACCGCCCCTCCCGCAGCGGCTTCCTCCCCGCCGCCTCTCTCTCTCACGCCGTCGAAGCTCCAAGCGGCCCCCAGCTCGCCGCCCAAGGCCCCAAGAGGCATCCCAGCCCACCGCAAAAGGCCCTAGGCGGCCCCCAGCTCGCCGCCCAAGGCCCCATGCAACATCTCAGCCCGCCGCAGGAGGCCCCCGGCAGCACCCAGCCCGCCGCAGACCTCCCAGGCGGCATCCGAGGTCGCTGCCGACCCGTCCCAGGCGGTACCCCCCACCGTCGCACACATCCAACCGCAGCATACCAGGCGACATCCTTGCCGTTGCAAGGGTTGTAGGCCTCATCTAAGGCGTGCCCTAGTCCACCTCGTCTTCGGCCGATATATAGGTTTGAGTGCATAACGTCTACATACGCACTCAAATCTGATGCAATTGGTGTAGACATTCATTATCTTGTTTACATACCCTAGTTCTTCTCCAGCGGCAGTATGTGAGAATCGAAGGTCGATATGCCCTCCACCGGTGCATTCAAAGGTCCTGCGCCAATAGTGAACATGGACGGGTCTAACTATGAGCTATGGGCTATGCAGTTCATGAGTCTCATGAAGTCGAATGGTAAGAAGCACATTCTTACCGAGGATGAGCCCGCAGAGAAGACAGGGATATATACCTCATGGGAGGCTGATGACTCCTACGCAAAGGTCTGGTTGTCTGGTACAATGACGATGGAGATTGCTAATGGCATCCTCCATCAGCCCACTGCCAAGGCGATGTGGGACATTCTTGCCGCTACATATTCGCAGGTGCGAAATGAGACCAAGATGTTGCAGCTTCAGCATGACATTTTCAGAATGAAGCAGAGCGGCAGACCTCTCCATTCCCTATACACATCCCTAAGAGGGATGTTTGAGAAGTTATACAGTACCATTCCACTCACTGCTACTCCTGAACAGCAGAAGACGTTTCGGAACGCCACCATGGTGGGTGTTCTACTTGCGGCTCTTGATCCTGAATATGATGTCGTCCGGTCTCAGATCCTAGCTGATGCAGTTATTCCTCCAGTGGAGGATGTTTACAGAAGACTCAATCGCATTCCAGTTTCCTCCAGCTCTTCTACTCCACCCCCATCAGCGATGGCAGTCTCGCGTGGGAGAGGTGGCCTGCCTTCTGGTCGTGGCCGTGGACCCCAGGGAAGAGGTGGTCGCTTCAGTCAAACATGCTCCTATTGTCACCGCACAGGACACTCGGAGGAGACATGCTATTCTAAGCATGGGTCCCAGCATCGGCACATGTTGCAGAGCACTCTCAGTCTCCATTACCATCTACTGCAGATAATCGATTTGACGAACTTGTGGCACGTCTCCGAGATATTATGCCACATTCATCTGGTGGTCCTTCAGATGTTGCTGCTACAGCCTCCGCCAGTTCATCTGCCGCTGCTAGTACCTCAGGTAGATCTACTGCATTCACACCGTCTCATGATATATCTGACTGGGTTATATATTCGAGAGCCACACATCATCTCTACCGAGATAGAGATAGATTACAGTCCTACAGGGACATTCCTCACGGTCGTTCAGTGTAGATCGCAGATGGTACCTGATGCAAACAGCTTCCGGCGTCGACAACAAATTAAAATAATTTGGCGGTGGAAAATCGGTGGAGAAAAGGAGAGGTTGAGAAAAAGAAAACTCGTCGGTAACGAGGGATTGAAGGAGGAGAACCGCGGAGATCGCGTGGAGGAAGAGAGAGAAGAGAGAGATAATGAGATAAACTCAATTTTTCATAATACTTGACTGCCTAAAAATAATGGGCTACCCTCTCTTTATATAGGAGAGATGGGTTTACAAAAATAGTAAACTAATTTAAATTGACAACTGACTTGCTAAACTGACTCTACTAATTAATTGACCCAAATTCAAATTAAAATCTACGAAATAAACGTTGAGATCACATGCGATCTCAATTATTTAATTAAACAATTTCGACAACCTAAAAACGCAAATAAAATTGACGATTAACTAATTAAATAAATGTGGCCCTATAATCTGGGGTCACGCTGCATCAAGTCTCCGCCGCTTTAAAAAATTCGTCTCCCGACGAATTGCTCGATGTAGGCTTGGAGATCGAATCTGCAGGTCCCGCCATCTTCTGGAAGAACTGGTGTGGGGCGAACGGCGGAGTCCATACGCGGGCGTAAATGCCGCGGTCGTCGTGGTTGAAGAACATGTGCGGCGCGAATGGCGGTGTCTTCTTGATTGTGGCTTCTTCCTTGTGGTGACCGAAGAACTGATGGGGCATGAAAAACATGGCCCTCGGGGCATCCATAGCGAAGTAATAGCACAAAGAGAGGAGAAGAGGAGATGTGTCTAAAAAATGAAGCCATGGGGTCCTTATATAGGGAAAACCCAAGGCCCTAGTCCTATTTGGATAAGGAGGAACCCTTGATTTCCCCATTACAGCCCTCTTTTTTAAATATTTCCGCCGCCAGGGGTGTGGGCGCAACTTTTGCACCCCTTCATTATTCCTTACTTTCTTATCACATTGGACCTTTCTGCAAATAAATATTTTTGGAAATTTCATTTTGCAATTTTTCCACCTCAACTCCAAATCCCTAAAATTGGGGGATTCAATCCCTGTGACCGAAACAACCCCCGTAAGGGTTTCGTCCTTCTTTAGCAAAAGGCGGCGTCGGCGGTTTGTGGATCGGCGTGGATGGAGGGCGCGCGGTGCCCGTGGATGCGCGCGCGGATGCGGGTGGTGCTCGGGGTGGCCGTGGCTCGGTTGTGCGCGGGTGTGTTGCGCGGCCGGGTGGGAACGTGGGGTTGGGGCGGGCGTTGGGAAGGGGCGCGCAGTGGCGCGTTGGTGCGCAGGGCGATGGCGAGGGAAAGAGATGCGGAGTGCGGAGGCGACGAAGAGGTGGCAGGGTGCGCGGCGCTGTGGGGAAAGGGCGATGGCGAGGGAGGGGTTGTGGATTACGGTGTTGGAGCGCGGGGGAGGTCTGCGGAGGAGGAGGGGGCTCCTGGGGAGGTCTGCGGGAGGGAGAGGGGGGCAGGGACTGGTGGGGGCTGGAGCAGGTGGGGCTGGGGCCGGTGGGGGCTGGAGCCGATGCGCGTGGGAAGAAGGGAGGCGAATAGGACCATTCCTGGTAATTGAACACGAGAACTTTATCGCTCCTGACAGCGCTCCCACAAGCATCTTGCTTACACCCGTCGCCCATGACGCTGATAGTTGGCTGCAACGCAACATCTTCCGAACCACCTGCACTTCAGGAGGGCGACGCTGTTCGCTGATCATTGACGGAGGAAGCGTTGAGAACTTTGTTTCCCAAGAGATGGTAGATAAGTTGGGTCTGCCAACGCAACCACTCGAGAAACCGTACAGTGTGGCATGGTTTCGAGGGGGTACCCAAATCCCGATCCACCGTCAAAGCCTCGTTAGCTTCTCCATTGGTCCCACATATAAGGACGAGGTGTGGTGCCATGTAGCCCCTATGGATGTCTGTCACATACTTCTAGGGAGACCTTGGAAATTCGATCGAGACACTGAACACCGAGGAAAACTGAACACTTACACCTTTCTCATAGACAAAGTGCGGATAACCCTCAGGCCACAATGTGAAGCCCTTCGCCATCGCCAAGTGGCTACCCTTCGGGTTGCGGCCGCCCAAACTAGTAACAAAACCCCACCGGAAAAGACTGCGACCACGGGCTTCGTATTGCTGATGGAAGCCCAAACATTCCAACGCGAAATGCAGGAGAGCTCCACCATCTATGCATTAATGGGGCGTGAAGTGGACAAGCAAGAGACAACTCCACCTGTAGTTCCGCCTGAGATAAAGCCCATCATCCAAGAGTTCGCTGACATCATGCCTGAAGAGTTGCCTGAAGGACTACCCCCGTTGCGAGACATTCAACATCACATTGATCTAGTCCCTGGAGCCAGCCTACCCCACTTACCCCATTACCAAATGAGCCCAAGTGAGCATGAAGAGATGAACCGACAGGTTACTGATCTGCTGCGACGTGGGTATGTTCGAGAGAGTATGAGCCCCGTGGCGGTTCCTGCTCTGCTTACACCGAAGAAAGATGGCACATGGAGAATGTGCATGGACAGTCGTGCTATCAACAAGATAACGATCAAATATCATTTTCCCATCCCACGCCTTGATGATATGCTTGATATGTTATCAGGTGCCAAACTGTTCTCCAAAATGGATCTCCGTAGCAGCTACCATCAGATTCGCCTCCGACCTGGAGACGAGTGGAAGACTGCTTTTAAAACCAAAGAGGGCCTGTATGAATGGACGGTCATGCCCTTCCGCTTGTCTAATGCCGCAAGCACCTTCATGCAAACCATGAATCATGTTTTGCGACCCTTCATTGGCAAATTTGTGGTTGTGTATTTCGATGATATCCTAATCTACAGCTTGACTAAAGAAGATCATTTGTCTCATCTTCGAAAAGTTCTGGAAACCCTGAGAGCCCAAAAATGGTATGTTCACCTTAAGAAATGCTCCTTCATGTCTGACACAATCCTCTTCCTAGTGTATATTGTCACCGTCGATGGACTTAAGGTTGATCCCTCCAAAATCCAGGCCATTCAGAGCTGGCCCGTACCCAAAACCCTTACTGAAATTCGCAGCTTCTTGGGATTGGCTTCTTTCTACCTACGCTTCATACGGAACTTCAGCACTTGTGCAGCTCCATTGGTAGATTGTACGCAGAAAGGTGCGCCCACTTGGACTCTTGAAGCAGAAACCAACTTTCAAAACTTAAAACACCAATTGACACATGCCCCTATTTTGGCACTCCCTGACTTCACCAAGGTTTTTGTCGTCGATTGCGACGCCTCACATGTCGGAATTGGTGCTGTCCTAAGTCAAGAAGGACGACCTGTCGCTTTCTACAGTGAGAAACTGAACGAAGCCAAGTCACGGTACTCCATGTATGATGTCGAATTTTATGCCGTGGTCCAAGCTCTCAAGCATTGGAGACATTACCTGATCCAACGAGAATTTATCCTTATCTCCGATCATGAAGCCCTGAGATATTTGAACTCCCAGAAAACTCTTAACAAGCGTCATGCCAAATGGGTTAGTTTCCTCCAGGAATACACCATCCATCTCAAGCACAAAGCCGGAACCCTGAACCGTGTGGCCGACACGTTGAGCCGGCGAGCACATGCCCTGACCACAATGACCGTCAGCAAAACATGATTTGACACTCTCAAGGACCTCTACCCCACTGATCCTGACTTCTACCAAGTTCATGCCGAATGTGTTGGTACTGGGCAGGACCCAACGGCCACCTATGTTCTTCATGAGGGTTTCCTATTCAAAGGCCACCGACTGTGCATCCCTGCCACGTCCCTTCGTGAGAATCTAATTTCAGAACTACACAACGGAAGTTTAGCTGGACACTTTGGAAGGGACAAGACCTTGACTCTTCTATAAGAGAGATTTTATTGGCCGCAGTTGCGGAAGGATGTGACAAAATTCGTACAGAAATGCCAAACATGTCAAAGATTCAAAGGCCACCGACAGAACACCGGATTGTATACACCCCTGCCAATTCCTCTGCGACCCTGGGAAGATATCAACATGGATTTTGTGCTAGGTTTACCCCTCACTGTGCAAAAAGTTGACTCTATTTTTGTGGTTGTGGATAGATTTTCAAAAATGGCACATTTCATTGCATGTAGAAAAACCTCAGATGCATCTCATGTCGCTGATCTGTTTTTTCGTGATGTCGTCCGTTTGCATGGTGTCCCTCGTTCTTTTACTTCGGATCGTGATACCCGGTTTTTGAGTCACTTTTGGCGCACGCTTTGGTTGGTACTCGTTTGCAATATAGCACCGCTTATCATCCACAAACAGATGGGCAAACCGAAGTAGTTAACAGGTCATTAGGAAATTTATTGCGATGTCTTGCAGGGGACTCTCTATCCAAATGGGATCTAATTCTTCCCCAAGCTGAATTCGCGTATAACAGTTCCACTAATAGGTCCACCGAAAAATCACCCTTTGAGAGTGTGTATGGCTTTCCACTTACCCAATTTTTAGACCTAAAGCCCACAACCATGCAAGGGAGAAGTAGTGCAGCTGCTGAGGATCTGGTCGAACACCTAACCCATACCCATGCTGAAATCCGAGCCAAACTCCAAACCATGACCCAGAAATACCAAGCCCAAGCCAACCTACACCGAAGAGAGAGCGAGTTCCGAGTTGGAGAGTTAGTGATGGTCCACCTGAAAAAAGAGAGGTTTCCCTTGAGAGTCCACCAAAAATTGAGCGAGCGAAAGATTGGTCCATTCCGAGTCCTCAAGAAGATTGGGCCCAATGCTTATTTACTCGACCTGCCGCCAGACGTCCAGACATCGCCAGTATTCAACGTATCAGATCTCTTCTTATATCATGGGGATGAACAGACAGATGCCACTACGCCAGCAGTTCCTGATGATGATATGCGACAATCGCCAGCCGCAACCGATGTTGATCAGATTGAAGATATTGCAGACATCCGAGATTTGACGACTAGACGCGGTCTCTTCCGACGATATCTAGTCAAATAGAAGGGACGACCGCATACCGATTGCACCTGGATTGACGAGGATGAATTTCAATAACTCCGCCCCGATATACTTCAGAATTTCCACGATGCCATCTCGACGGAGCGAGATTCTTTTCAGCAGGGGGGAGTTGATGCAGCATGATAACAACTTTTGTGAACATTTTATTTATTCTATTTATCATTTGTTTTGTTTATTTTATTTTAATTCCCTTGTAAAAGGCTCATTATAAAAGGCCTTTTTTTATCCTTTCCTTTGATTTCTTCTTTCCCTAATTTTAGGGATTTATTGCTTATTTTGTGGGGGAATAGCCTCTATAAAGGGCCCCCTTTGTAATTGGGTTAATTAAGTTGAATTGAGAAAAATTTCTCCCACCCTAATTCTCCCTCTCTCGGTTTTCTCTCTCTCATCCTCTCCAATCCCGCGCTCTCTCTCTCCCCGATCCCTCTCTCTCCTGTGCCCTAATCCTCCAGCCGCCGCCTACCTCTCCTCCCCTTCCTTTCTCCACGCTCCTCCCCTTCCGATTCCGCCACCCCCCTTCTCCTCTCCTCCCGACCCCGCGTCCTCTCCTCCCCTCTTCCCGCATCCTACCCTTTCCCCACTCCCCGCTGCACACCTCTCCAGCACCCCGCCAACCGCAGTGCCACCATATCGCCCCAACGCCCACTCGCCCTCATTCCAACACGCCGCCAGCACCCCTCACATCCCTCGCCACCTACCACGCCCCTGCGACCACCTCTCCACGCCTCTCAAGACCCTCCGCGTCCTCGCTCGACACCGCAGCCCACCAACACCGACCTCGCCTCGTCCAGCATCGTGCTTTTGCGCGTGAGATCAACTCCTTTGCCCATGCGCCCCTACTCGCCTACTGCTGTTGACGCCGGGCTACGCCACTGCCGTATCGACCACCTACTGCCGTGTTGCCGCGCACTCCTGAATTCATCTCTCACGCCTCAAGTAATATTTATTCTCTTAGCATCCGTAAAGTTACCAATAAGAACCATTGACGACATTGATAAAATTAGACGACGCTTCCTTTAGCATGACAATGCCATGAAAAAGAGAAAACATGAAGCATAATGGAAATCAGTTTGCAACCCAAATCAAACAATGGATGTTGGAATATTAATGTAATGCCTTCAATAACTCCATGCTCACGAAATCTTAGATCAACATTAAGGAGAATCTTGATTCCTTAACATCAACCATTACGTGAAATCCTGAATTGTAAAAAAAAAACTACTAAATCTTAATTTCTGACTTGATATATTTTCTAAATTGGTCAAATGCACATCCTATCTTTTAAACTCTTCGAAACCTTTCCAACGAGCCTAAGAACACCGAAAACAAACAACATATGCGAAAGTTACGCACACAATACAGTTGTTTACGACTATCGAGCTGTGAACCGAACCATATAAAAGGGCTAAGTGGTTGAGCCACTTAATCATTCCATCTGAGCTTGTCGTCAGAGATCCAATGGAAGTACGTTGGAACTATGTCGCCATTGCCACCACCGAAGAAGACGGCGAGATCATCACCTGCTCCATTGTGTTCACGAGAAGTACCCCTAAATTGGTCAAGATGGAGGAGAAATATAGGGATAGACATTCGAAAGCACGAATTTCATCCAACCTCCTTTCTATTGGTCCACTGAAAAGATGGTTTTACATGCAGTTAATATCGACATCAGATGTAGCGAACTGTTGAGAAAAATCATATTTTCAAACAAAATCCACCAATTCAGGAAAGAGAAAGAATAGAGAGAGAAAATGATGAATGATCAGACTCTCTCCTAAAATTGGTGTTCACTATCTTTATTTAACCAGGCAAGTGCTCCTGGTCAAACACAAGGAGGCAAAAAATCACAATCTAAATTTTTAAGTGAGAAAATATTTTTGTGAATTATTATCTTCTTTTATTCTTCTATGAGAAAATCTTCTTTAGATTTTTACTTTTTATTTTTTATGTGATTATTATTTTTTAGCTTTTTTATTTTATTTTCAAAAAGGATATTTTCTAATCAATTTATCTACAATATAATATGTAAAAATAATAGAAAATATAGTGATACTATATACTAGATGAATCGCTAGAGCAGTGGACTCGAGAATGGAATCAAAAAGAAATTAAGACAAATCAAAAATCAAAATCCCAAAAAGAAATGTCATGAAAATCCTAAAAAATCGATGCCAAATAAAATGAAGATAAATATGATGCTAGAATAATGTTCAAAAATAGCTCGACAAGTGTCCACCGAGTGCAAAATTCAATGTAGATGTATGTAGAAAAAATATAATAAAGGAAAAACTCTTCTTTCAATTAGGTCCTTGGTCAGGGACCTCACTGCAAGAAAAATTATTAGAATCCTTACATTTAGGTCTCTGCTCAGGGACCTAAATGTAAATATGGGAAGTCTGGAGGCATGTGTAAATTCTCTAGATATACTTCAAACTACGAGGGGCTTCTTTGTATTTGTCACACCTATTCGCCTGTAGACGGCTAGGATTAGAACGACTAGAGTGATCTGGTCCGTCCAAGAAAGACCATAAAGTGTTGTTCTTCTTGCGTTCTAACATAACTGGGCAACCGACGATGATACCTTCAATCTCCAGTGATGACACAAGTGACATGGCGGTTGTGCCAGAATGTCAGCTTGCTTAGTCAACTATTCTTGAATGGCCTAAATATATGCTAACATCATATTATTGATCTCATTGTGATCTGCCATGGTACTCTTGCCCATTGATGGCATCAAGTGCTCTAACTCGATCTCTAAAAATATATACAACACTTGATTAGTACTTAGAAATGGTTGAGTCTCAAATGGTAGTTCGAGATTAGAGTCAATCTCAAGCAATGGATCTATTGATGAAAAGATTGGTGATGTAGAGAAAGAGGGATATCCGGAAAGTGACTTTACCCGAATAGAAGACGACCGAACTGGAGTGTGAAATCTGCTCGCAAAGTCCAAATAAGAAATACTCCAATCCGACATCTTTGATATCAACAGTAATGATTCGAGAACATAAAAGTCAACAAAAGAAGAAAAAGGAAAAAAGGCATGAAGGCCGCAGAGGGATCTTTACACTAATAAACAAACACAATACAAACCCCCCATCCACCAACTAAACACAATGTGAGGACCGTAAGAGTTCGGTCTGTTATCTTTTCAATTTTATGTTCAGCGAATCTACAAGAAGTTACGTACTACCAAGCTCACTGGGTGACTCACCACTATAGCCCAACGTACGTTCCCAATCCTCCCCAATCAACGGAACTATTTGCCCAGGTTGTTGGGTTCACTATCAAGCCCAAAGGGAGAAAGGGGAATGAGCACACCAAAATGATTTTCTAACATCAGAGGCCAGTGTTTGCATCTCAACCATACACCATATAGATGTGTACATGAACATAGGGCACAAGTCCAGGAATTTGAACTCGGTCCTTATGTCTATGTCCTCACCCACTCTTTCAGGAGGTAAGTACCTGCAAATGAGGGGGTTACTCTCCCAAAAATAATTATGATTTATCCTTACGTTTAGTTTTAGGGTCGAGTGAAAATTAGCAGTCCCCTTTTTACTCTTTTATCACTTTGATTTTTTTTCAAAGAATCAATCTAACAAATTTCCAATTCCTTTATTTCTCAGGTGAGAAAAATCAAGGGAGCAGATCAAAAAAGCCAATGCGATGAAAATCAATGATGCATGCATAATATAAGAATGTGTACTAATAAATCCCTATTTCATCACTTTTATTCATTCATTTTGGCCTTTAATCCTTAGTTGAATGCATGTTAATAACATTATTTTGCATAAATTAATATTCATTATTTATTGTATAAATATTGTATAAAATACATTATTTAAAGCTAACATAAAAGAATAAAGAAAATAAAAGAAAAAGAAAGAAAATATTAAAGATATTTTATGACCCAAAACCCTGTGATCAAGTCAAGAATTAAATTGGCTGACAAGGAATAACGTATGGAGGGATAAAGGTCAAAAAGACAATAAAAACCCTATCCATTTATTCTTCAATAATTCATTTTTTGTAACTATATTATTCTTTATTATTTAACCTCAAATCAATAAACTTTGTATATGAAACTTTTTGATAAAAATACATAGAAAAATACAAAATTTATAGAAAAATACAAAATTTACTTTAGACAAGAATAAAATAAATGGCACAATCTACAATCTGAATAAAAAGCCAAAATCCAAAATTCCCAGACCCATATCTTCTCCAAAAAAACTCAAAATGCATCAAAAGTATCTTTAATAGTATATAACCTTTAATTAGTATTTAATGAAGGTGATTTCATTTAATTTGGAGTTAAGATGCAATAGTTATGTTTTGGCCCCTGTTATACAATATATCTGAATAAAATATTAAATTTATTTATTCTTTACATTTTTCATTATTTTGTATTTTTTTAATTTTGCAAATATTATATATAGTATATGTACATAATTAGAATAAAATAAACCATTTAAAATATACTAAAATAAACAATTTTATAAAGTATACAGATGAATTTCCTATACGTATACCTATATAATAAATACGTCTATTTATGTATGTGTACATATAATATCAGAAAAATAAAATAAAAATATATTTGTTTGTATTTAAATAAGTTATAATTATATAAACTAAGTATATAAAACATTAAAATTCAAAATACATAATAATAATAAAATAATATATATATATAAATAAATATACATATAACTATACTTGTAAATAATAACTCACCATTAATTAATACATAAAAATAAATAAAAATCATAATTAAATACTTCCAAAAATAAACATTTTTTATTTTATAGCCTTTTTAATTAATTTGTTTAATATTTGTTTTATTATTATTCTCATTTTCTGATCTTTTTTGTCTTTCAGTGGTCTATGTGGACCAATCGAAGGCCATCTTTTGTTGACTGCGTGTCAATAACACCCTTGGCGCATCTGCAATGTCAGAATTGTTGCTTCCCTGATTTTGGTTCTCTTTTCCCAGATGATCCATCAACAAATTTCAATCGATTTCTCACACAAACCCTTCGTTGATCATCCCTAATACACGCCTAATCCTTCCATCCTCTATACATAGTTGCATTTCACTGGAATCCATAGCTCAATAACCCTCTTCAACTCTATCTATAAATAACCCCCTCTGACTTTCTTGCTTAATTTGATCCCTCTTTGAGCCCTTAATCTCTCAGCCTTATGCGTGAGTGTGTTCATGGTGATAGCGAGGTTACCCCTAAGGTGTTGGAGTGGAGCAAGGAGGAGGAGAGGCGGTCCAAGGTGTCGCTCCGATGAGGTCTCTTTTCCTTGGTGCAAACCATGTACGAGCTGCGCATTTATCCCTTCTTAGATAGATTTAGTCTGAGTTTTTAATTTCTCGCCCATTATTTCATCCTTAGATCAGTAGTTTAGCTTAAATCTTAAAATCAAAGATCGTCGGAGCACTCTGCTCTGGCCATGTTTTGCCTTGACTCCATCTGTTCCACCCCACCATTTCATACCTAATTCACTCCCCATCACGTGCTC
The DNA here is from genome assembly GCA_037367405.1 of Ottelia alismoides. Lineage (NCBI taxonomy): Eukaryota > Viridiplantae > Streptophyta > Magnoliopsida > Alismatales > Hydrocharitaceae > Ottelia > Ottelia alismoides. Next base: position 742,302 of record JAZKJV010009069.1, on the reverse strand, counting down.
CATCTTTTCCCCTGTTCGGACCAACCCGAACATATCTAGATCTGTGAAGCAGAGCTTCCCCTCTGCCTTACGCCAGAGCTCCTCCATTCACCTCCATCATTGTGCTATACAACTTCAAAGTGGGTTGAGGCGAATGGCTTCGAGCCCAACAACCTTCTTCTACTAGAACTAGGCGATAAGGATCCGAGTAGGGTCGATACTTGAGCAGGTGGAAGCTTCTAGGTACCGCGAGCTTCACCAAGCTCTAGGCCTCTCCCCAACAAGACTAGGACCTTCTTACTGGTACCACTCGATGAGGGACACTTAAAGGAAGATTAAGATCCCTTCAGCGAAGCAGCACGTTTCCTGAGTGAGGAGTAGTACACAATCGAAGGGAGGGCGGGGAGCTATTCTTCCCTATTCCTCCTTCGCCCTTCAGGACCATCGGATTTCACACATGGCCTAGGTCTAATTTGTGTCGTTGATTTCAAGCGAAGCGGTATCACGTCTTAGATGCCCGATGCTCTTAAGTGTGCCAATGTGGCGCAACCCTGAACATCCGATCGAATGCGATATGGGGGTAATACCATTTGTCCTCCTTTTAATTTTTTTATTGTAGTGATGTAAATATTTTTTGCAGTGTGTGTAAGAATTGCAAAGGACCCCTCAAGCTTTCATATAATTATGTTTTTGTCTGTGCCAACTCATCTCATGTGGCGTCACCACGTGAGGTTGATATTTTGCAATTATACCCCTATGCATTTCTTTATTTATAAATTGTCCATAAATTTGTATATTTAGTGTTATTTCTTTGCGAAAAAATGTTCAAAGGACATTGAATGTCTTGCATATTGCAAATATGCCCCTGCTAGGTGTTTTTAATTTAAATATTCTTGGTTAAATTACATCTTAGCCCGTGGATTTTTGTTTTAATTTCCTTAAATGCATGTAAACTATATTTCCAAAAAGGTCCCAGCTAGTATATTATTTTGTGCATGTTTCTAAAATTTTTATATCATATGTTCTCTAAAAGTCATGCAAAATAGGATAATTTATCTAGATTTTTGATCTTTCACGCTTATTTTTATTTTTGAATTTTATGCACATTTCCTATTTATTTAAAATCAAATAGAACACATCTTGCCCTTATTTAACTTCAAAATTTAGAAAATATAAAATCATGTTAAAAAATTCCAAAAAAATTTATTTTTTATAGTTTCATACAAAAAATCCCTCAAAATAGAAAAAGAAATTCAAAAAAATAATAAAAACTCCGAAATCCTATAAAAGTTTTAAAATTTCTGTAAAAAATCCAAAAATATTTATTTTTGTTTGACAATTATATATAAATATATATTTGTACATATGAAAAATAGTTTTGAGAATTTTTCACATTATTTGCTATTTTTAAATCTAAAAACAATTCGTCCTACTTATTTGATCCCTATTTTGGGATATTTTTTACTTTAAAAATTCTAAAAATTGCAAAATACCCATAAAATCATAAAAACAAAAAAATATGTAAAACACAAACATTTTATTTCGTAAATTTTAATTATTTTTAGCTATATTTATAATTATAGTACCATATATTGTATAGTATACATCTATATTTATGGTTTATGCTATTATGATAATATCTTATAAATATTTTTAAAACTAAATATATATTATATATTGGACTATATTTCCTAATATTTTCCTGATTTTTGTATAATAATTATAATATATATACCTGAGATCCCATATACATTATCTTTTATATATTTACATACCTTATATATACATACATAATTTTATATTATATAAATCAAACTTAAAAAGGAAATTAAAAATTATAAAAATATATATAATAATGAAAAATCAAATAAAACTACAAACCAAAATACCCACAAAAAAGGCACATGTACATAATTCATTCTTAATTAGCAATAATGATTAGGCAACCTTATTTTCTCTCAGTGGTTCGATCTCTACATGCTTACATGCTATCCATCTTTGTTTGTAGAGTATAATAAATTGTGATTCACATTTTTGTCATTCATTGATTAATTATATATTGTGGGTACTTGTTGTTTGAACTAGGATTCGTGAGTGATTGCCTCAACGACACTCTATCTTCGCTTTTCAGTGATGTTATTTCATACCCTCACATATTCCTAACTCAATCAAATGACGCCATTGCCGGGGAGCAACATAGTGTAGCATGATTTGTACATAACTTTCTTTTATTTTATATTTCTTGTTCATACTTTTCTTTCTTTATCGTACTTGTACATATTATAGCTCGTATTTCATTGTATAATCGATTATTTGTGCTAATATCTCTCTTATTATGTTTAAAGCAAGGGCCCGTTATGCGATGATGACTTCTTAGGGAGTCGAGCCAACAAAGCATGGTGGAGACTGGCTTTCTTGTCCAAGCTAGTAGGAGAGGTAGCAAGCATGACAAAAAGGACACTTAGCATCGATTAGTTTAGAATTTTATATTATTTTTAGTAAGAGAGTGATTTATTATTCATTATTCTTTATTTATAATAATATATGGACTTGGACATTACTCTACTTAACGAGGTCCATTGCCCGAGTGATGGTTCACCTAGTGACCTCATCATGTTTTTTCATGTTTTCTTGCCTTTATTTTACTTTTTTTATGATTTTCTAATTTTTCTGCCTTTCTTTTTATTTGTTTTGTGTGCATAGAACCCTAAGACTTTAGAACTGCTTGTATAGGTTATTAGGTCAAAAACCTAATAAGAATTATGCGCCTATTGTCTCTTACGTTTGGATCTTGCCAAATTAATAATTGTTAATGTTTAGGCTTGAACCCATGCCCCGTGAGAGGCATCATATACCATGGAACGACTCGTTGTGGCCTGTAGCGAGGTACCTCCATGACCAAACTCTCAGTTTCATTTCTGAATAATTAACAAATGGTTCTTCGTGACTAATAACAGCTAATGTTTAGAGCTATTTTGTTGATTACACACTGCCATGTAGATAGGTTTAATAATTCTATTTTGCATACCACATGAAGAGAGTTGGGAAGCATTGTAAGTCCACTAATCTGCATGCATCATTAGATTCTATGATGAGATTTCCATCACTGAATTGACTTGCACGATTTTTTCACTATCTCCCTCTAATTTTGAGCACCTATGACTTAATGCAAATTCATGTTAGATGCTTGTATTCAAAATATCCAAAAAAGTGAAAACCCAAAAAACATAAACAAGGAAGCTGCTAATAAACTTTGACCTTAATTAAAATCTGTAATGGATTGCATTGTTTGGGGTACATAAAGACCTCGTTGTGTTTATACACCATAGGAGGGACTAAAACCCCTCCAATGAGTGAGGCTCAACCTGTTAAAGATTAGAGCCCAAAACCCAGTCTGTATATGCTGTGTATCGTCTGTATATCTGGCCAACGATGTTGTTCCCACCTTGTGTGGAACACCGACCTTGTCTGAAGTACTAGGCTTAGGCCATAACCTGAAAGACGTTTCTTTCTCATCGTCTCACGTTTAAGTAGGGTTGTCCACGTTCACCAGTGATTCCATTACGAGCAAGGTCTGAAGTAGTGATTTCACCTATCGACTTCCTCTCTCCCTCTCATTCTTTGGATGAGTAGGGATCTAGGAAGGGTTACAAGAACCTTAAATGTTGCAGACTACTTGCTACAAAGGAGGAGGAAAAGTACGAGATACTTTCCCGGCAATACCCTCACTCCTATAGACTTAGCATCTAAGGACTTGTTAAAAGAAATGCCTGAAATAAGAAATATAAAAATGAAAAAGATAAAAATAGTTGATCTCTTACGGCTTTACATGTCTAGAGTTGATGAACCCAATCTTGTATTGTGTATTGAATGGATCTAGATTAAGGTTCAAAAATCAAGTCTCGCGCACTTTCCCAAATTTTGTCTTATGTGTTTCCTCTTTGACCCCATGCTCGTTTTGAGTTTTTCTAATGTTTACACCCCTTTTATTCCTCGTTGACTACCATATCCATCCTCCAACGTCGATCTTTCTTTTTTCCTCTATGATGATGAGCCATGGATAGTCCAGTGAGGACTCCGCGAACATCTACATCGATTCCATGGACTCAACATCACAGATTATTGAGAATATGGTTTGGACATTGCAAATCGATCTCCAGACTCCCCATCTTCTTTCCATTTGCATTCTATTTATTAATAAATTGAGACCACTATTGTCCCATGTCCGCCCGTTGTGAATGAAGGTCGGTTTCACTCAACATCCTTTACTCCATTCCTAACTACACGAGATTGACCCTAATCTCAGGTTCATTACTTTAGCGGGTTTTCAGTTTCACAGTTATTCTTAATCGGATTCCTCTTATATTGTATATAAATGCCAGTCCTGGATCCTAGTATAGAGTTCATTTCATCCGATTCAGACCTAGAGATGGCTCCTCCCATCAGAAAAGGCAAAGGATCAGGACAACCGTTGTCCCAAATAAAGCAGGATCCACCGCTTGATCAGAACACAGTGAATGCTTAGTGGCTAGCTTCCATCCAAGCCATCCAATAACAACTGATTGAGCATGCATTAACCCAGATTGCATTCCAAGACATGATGAATGATCCGACGAACAGTCCAACAGGAGGAGGAGGAGGAAGAAATGATGAACTGCCCTTTGATGATCAAGAATAAGATGTAAGGAATTAGAATCCTATAACTAACACTGAAAGAGGCTTATAAACCTGGAGATAGCCGGATGACTAAGGGGATTTGCATCCCATCGGTGCTTGCTCACTTTGAGCTAAAGCCTTAATTCCTTGCTCTTCTGCCCACCTTCCATGGGAATACCAATGAGGAACCGTACATTCACCTGCAACAGTTCTCTCACACCTTTAGAACTACACACTACCCTAACATCTCGTCAGGTGTAGTCAAGATACAATGTTCACCTTTAGTCTCCAAGACAAGGCCCTGTACTGGGTCAACCATTTAGTAAAGGTCGTGATGACCTGGGAGGAACTTAAGTCTATGTTCCTTCACAAGTTTTACCATCTCAGTCGACTCAACCAGATGCGAGCCAGGATTAGCATCTTCTCCCAGGCTACCCACGAATGAATTCATGAAGCTTGGGAGCAATTCACTGATCTGCAGGAGAAGTGTCCCCGCCATGATATACGGAGGACCAGCTTGGTCTAACACTTTTTCGGGGGCCTGATTGTTGAAAGATAGAGTCTAGATGATGATGCTTGTGGGGGATCCCACTTCAACAAGGATGAAGATGTAGTCTGACATATTTTCGAAGAAATGGACGAGGGAGAAGTCTTACTCACTTCATCTCGTGCTTATCAGAGACATCCCCAGGTCCTCCACAAGTCATTGCATATTGCAACTTCCCATGAGGTAGAGAGTGATGAGAGCTCCAACCTTAGCATCATCGAGTGCCATCTCTCTGAAGTTTATATTATCAAGAAGCAATCACATAATATCGAGAACTCACTGCGATTGAACAAAGAACACAAAATATGGACAAATTAGATCAGATCACTAAGCAACTGGAGTTGTTGGTGAGTACCATCAGTGCCTTCCAATAGAAAACACCATTGTTCGAGATTCCGCCTCAGAAGAAAGATGAGCCAACACTTTCACAAACCACCTTAGCCTAATCAGCAACAACCGACAATCGAAACACGTGTATTATGTGCAGACTCCAAACTAGGCACTACAACGACAGTAATTGGTGGTATACCAACCTGAGCCCCTATTTTCCTATGATCCATTCTTTACTCCACTACCTCTTATTCAAGAGGTGAATGGAGTTTGGTCTAATCACATGCAGCTGGCCCGTCTAGGAAGACCTCAGCAGGGCTAGCCTACTAATTCATGTCCATTCCCTCAGAATCAAGAAGGGAGATTTGCCCAGTCACAGTAGCCTCAGTACCACTAGTCTCCCCCAATTGTGTAATAATTGGAGATAGACTCCGCAGTACCTGCAACTGTCGTACCGCCAGCACTAGCCATACCATCCGTACGTTGCTGCATCTCACTAGTAGTATCCTCCTCCTCCATGCCAGCATTAGTATCAATTTCCTCCATCTCACCAGCAGTATCAACAACACTAAGGACACGAGATTTCTGTGTAGGTCTAAAAGAATGATGATCCTCACTATAAGAATATCGAATACACAAGTGTCGTTGAGGCAACCCACAAGAGAGTTCCTAAGTCGATCAACAAGTACCCAAAATGTAAAAATAAGCAATGAATAGCCAAAAATATGAGGCACAATTTACTATACTATAAAAACAAAATTATATAGCATGTAAGCATTTAGAGGTCGAACCACAGGGAGCAAGCTAGGTATCCAATAATTACTGCTAATCAATGTGTAAGATGTACATAGTTATCTTTTAAGTCTTTTAATGTGGATTTTTTATTTCTATCTTTGATCCTTTGTTCCTTTTTTTCTTTTCTCAATAAATTAATAGTGAATATATTTGCATAGAAAATTTAATAATAATAATAAGGTATATATGTTAATATGTATATTTATATAGAAATAAATATAAAAGAGAAAGAGACACTTAAATTCAAATAAGCTCTATATATTATATTTTTAATTTTATTTTTTTATTTTTAATTTCTTTTTTATTTTTGAAAATAAAATAAGAATATATCTATATAGAAAATATTAGCACATAATTATAAGTATATAGATAATATGCATACATATTTATATACATATAGATAGTACATTATACATATGGCTATAAATAATCCAAAAGTTAAGTAATTTTTTATGATTTTTATATTTTTCTAATGTTTTTGTTATTTTTCTAGAATTTTTGCTTACTTTTACGTATTTTTAAAACAAAAATAACCCACAACAGGGATAAAGTAAATAGGCCGAATTGATTTGGAGATTAAAAATAGCAAATAATGCCAAAAATTCTTCAAATCAATTTTAAAAGGTAAATTATAATCTAGGAAAAAAATAGGGGGAAATGTTTTTGGAATATTTAATGATTTTTCCTATTTTTTATTGAATCTTGTAGTTTTTAAAATTTTATCTTTTCTATTTTTAAGAATTTTTGATATGGAGTTATTATAAGTCATAACTATAAACATATATTTTTGTAATGTTTAGAGCCATTTTAATATTTTTTGCATTTTGTTAGCTAAACAGGGAATTATTGCTCACTGTTTGAAATTAAAAAAAATAAGTGCCTAAAAATGCAAATTAAAAATCAAATCATGAAAATATGTCATCCGATGCATTTACGTACTTTTTTTAAATTAAATACAAATAGTAGGCATTTTTAACAAAAATAAAAAAGTAATAACATTTAATAAAAATGCCCTAGAAGGGCCTTTTTGTAGATATACAAGAACCAGGGGAATACATGCAATTTTTTGTAAAATAGATAAATTAAAAATGCCATAGAAGTAAATTTTTGCAAATATACAAGAGTTTTGGTTCTCTATGCAATTTTCCCACAAATTATACACTGAATATACAATTTCATTTATTAAAAATAAATAAAAAATAGAGGGGCACTCCCGTAAAATTCCTAACTCACATGGCGAGCCAAGTAAGCTGAGCTGGTGTGGACTTGAATGCAATATCAGGAACTATAGGGGCCTCAAAATTAATTATACAAATTTATTTACATTCTAGAATATATTTTAAATATTAAAGGAAATAATGAAAAATAGTAGGGGTTTAGTGCAAATTACATCTCCTTACGTGGAGGCTGACGACTTAGATCTCTTCACTTGGACACATAGCGGCTCCACAACACACGATGATGGTTCGATGATGACGGCTGAGATTAAACCTTGGGCGGAGATTTGAAGGTTGAGGCTCGCTAGATCAAATGCCATCTATTGCATCTAGAGTGTGGGTTTTGATCAGACGACGGAGATACTCGATGGATGAAATGGGAAGAACTGAGCTCCCCCGCTCCTTTGATTTCTCAGATACGGTGCTACAGTCCTCCTCTCTCGCTGCTGAGATCGGGAAACACTTCATCGCAACAATCTGCAGCTAGGAGACCCATCAAATGGATCCGTACCCCCATCAATAGGGGCCTGGATGGCTTGAAGACCAGGTATTGTTAGAATACCTCAGAGACCCCTCAAACAGGATCATCCAAACTTGCAAAAGATATAGGAACCTTCATGACACAAGGGCGATCAGATCTAGGTCTTTATTAGTGGAGTTCGTCGTGATATAAGTGGAGATGAAGTCACTTCAACTATAGGCGACGGAGGGAGCACCGACCCTTCAATCTAGGCGACCTATAAGGGTGATAGTGGGTCAGATTGATGGATAAATGGACGGGTGAGCAAATGGGATGGTTGACGCGTCGGGAAGAGGGTCAAATCATGGTGAAATGGCCGATGCCATTAGAAACAATTGAATTTATGCTACTCTAATTATCTAATGAGTGAATTAAGTGTGGAAATGAAACAATAGAATGAAAAGCTTTATATAGAAAGTAAAATGTGCAATTCTTACCTGGCTGGAAACCCAAGGAGTAGGACACCGCTAGAGCACCACCTGGAACTCCTGTCCTCCTCCTACAGTGCTCCGAACCTTAGGGAAAGCACCTCTATCATCGGTGAACTCTCACGCACATGACTAGACACACTATAGAGCTCATAGAGGGATCAAAGGAGGAAAGAACAAATTTGGGTTTTTTTTATAGATAAGGTTCTGGGTGATTTTCGATCGAGATTATTTAGAGGTCAAAAAAGATAAGAGGAATCTAATGAGTGGGTGTGGATGTCGATCGTGATGTGAACAATTTTCATGAAGGTCTCAAGGTATTTCGTCTATCGGAGCGATTGGGTAGAGGCAGAGAAGACATGGTGCTTGAGGCTCTAACAGGAGTCAGAGGTGGGGAAGGACAGTTTACCTAGGTCAACAGTCCTCGCCTCTTGATTGGTACACAAAGGACACTACAAGACAAAATAGAAGATTTAATACAAAATAAATGAATTAAAAATAATAAACATTTTTATTAAATTTTGGTTATAAAATGAAAAATATTTATTATTTTATGTAATATTTTAATATTATTTTTATTTATTTTTATGAATTAGTTTATGACAAGTTACTTTTTACAATTTTATTTATAGGTATATTGACTTATGTTTTGTATATTTTGTTTTTGTTTCATATTTTTCTATTCTATTATTTTATTCTCATATTTTATATATTTAAAATTCTTGTTTAGGTACACAAACATATTTTTGTTTTATTTTTCTTATGTATTTTATATACTTAAATAAATTGATGTATACATTATATAGGTATAAGCATAATATATTCATCTATGTATTTCTATAGGTTATTTTATATTTGTCATTTCGTTAGGTTTTATTCTATTCTAAATATGTACACATAGTAGAAATAATATTTACAAAATTGTAAAAAATATACAATTGTAAAAATAATAAAGAATAAATAAAATGAATATTTTATTTGTGTATATTTTTCAATAGGGGTCTAAAACCTAACTTTCACACCTTAGCTCCAACTGGATGAAGCCAAAATAGCTTATTAAAAGTTATATATAACTAAAGATGATTTTGATACATTTTGAGTTTTTATTGAGATATGGGTCTAGAAAGTTAGGGTTTTGGCTTTTTATTCTGAGTATAAAATGTACACTGCATATTGTTATGCAAACTCAACTTTTTTCTATGAGTTTTATCTACAACATTCATAACAAAGTTTCTCTAGTAGATATCAAAGAATAAAATGGGTCCCAAAAATGATTTATTGATGAATAAATAAATGGAAATTTTGTTGTATATTTGGCCCTTATCTCCCCATACTTTATTCTTGTCATCCAAATCTATTCTTGACTTAGCCTCGGTGTTTAGTGTCATAAAATACCTTTGGATTTTTTTCTTTTCTTTATTCTTTTATTTTGGCTTTAAATAATGTATTTTATACAGTATTTATATAGTGTTTTGTCCAAATAGTAAAGTATTTATTTTGATAAAATAATGATATATACAAGCATTTAGCTAGGTTTTTATGGCAAAAAAGAAACAATAAAGGTGATGAAATGGAGATTCATCACCCCCCTATAATTGCCTTTGCTAGTCCTGAGTAAACACATATTCCTATAAGTGCAGAAAAAAAAATAAAGAAAAGAAAAAGAAATAAATTGGAATAAAGATTTTTAAACTTGTCTTAATAAAGTCAAAGTTTGGAGCTTAGAGAAGGCCTTTGGATTGATTGTGTGTTCGGAACACATGAAAGTTGGGGAGTGCGACATAACAACCCTTTGGTTCCATACTCGTATTATTCAGTCCAATTCATAGCCAGGTCAGAACCATCCATTTAGTCGCATACTATTGCTACCTTGAAATGATATAACCATGTATGTGAATTTGTTCAGCTCTCCCCAGACAAAACCATTGAACCATCAAGGCATCTGCTCTTCTGGTAACTTGTCCTCCTAGAGACAGATTTTCCCTTCTAAGGCCAGGTGCTCCCGATCTTTATAATCAAATGAGGGAGACGTTAGAAGAATGGGAAAAGAAGTGGTAATGGATCAATATAGTCTTCATTATCTTGTGATGTTGGTCAGTGTAACTGATTCTTTCACCAAGAAGAAGGCTTTTTTCTGAAGCTCATTTTTTTTTTGGAATTTCTAGTATAGGCTTCTTTGGATATTTTCTTTGACTTTGTATAACTTCTGCATTCTTGCTTATGCCCGGGGGATATAACATCTTTTGTTCCACCCATTTTTTGGGTCCTGGAAAAAGTTACGATGGTAGACCATTCCTCATCTGAAGCATCATCTCAACCCATCTCCATTCTTTAGATATCATTGTTTACCAAAAGAAGTGGGTTAGAGTACCGGTGTCAAAAATCCTCAAGAGTGGTTCCTGAGCCACCCCTAACGAAGCGGCCTTGCATCATCCTGACTTAGACTCCAAGATTTTTCAAAAGTCCATCTGAGTTGAGCTAAGTTCTAGGTGCGATGTTTCCAATCAAGTCACTGTCTCAAGAGTCGTACAGATGGTATGAAGGGTTCTATTTAAGCATGTTGAATTGACTCGTGAACATAGTCTTATGGAACCTAATGAATTAAGTCAGGGTGACCTTAAAAAGCTCCACTTCCAGTTCTCCATGCGTTCCAATAAAATTAAGTATATTAAGGTTTATTACAATACATGAAAAATATTGTTGTGATGCAATTTTCTAGTTTTGAACTTTTTATGGAATCCTGAAAGAGTTTTGCAAATTTGTATGCAATTTGTGAAAAGATTTTTGCAATTTGTTTTGATTTTTTTTAAAAAAACAAAAGGTTTATGGAAACAGAGGTAGTATGTGTAATTATTTACACAGACATGCATTCATTTATTTATAGGGGTTGGTTTATAGGAATTTACAGGATTGTATATACAAGTTTCGTAATGAATGCATACTTGTTTGAATTATATACATAGTTCTAAAAATAATTTATAAATATTTTTGCAAACATTTTGAAAACCTTATTTTACAAACTAATTTGATAACTAGTTTTTACAAACATTTTTTAAAATATGAAAATCATTTTGCAAAAATTTTTCAAACATTATGTATAGGTTTTTCAGACTATTTTTGCAACCGTTTCTAAATATTTGTAAATATATTTTCAAAACGATTTATTTCAAACAAAGAAACGGAATTTTTACAAAAAAATATTTTTACAAAGGTTGAAGAAATTTTACAAAATATTTTCCGAACAGTCTTCAAAATGATTTTTCAAAAAAATTTCCAAATGATTTTTGAAACATTTTGCAAAACATTTTTACCCAATTTATGAATCGTTATTATAGAAATTTTTTTAATGAATTTTATACAAGTATGTTCTTTTCACTTAATGTTTTTTAGCCATACTTATTGAAAATATGAAAGTTCGAATTATTATACACATTATATATGATCCCCTATACTTAGCTTGAGCTATGTCCTCATAGATCGAAGAGAAAAGAAAAGACATAACTCGTACTAAGTATAAAAGAGCCTATACAACAATGACTAAAGAATAGTTAACGAAAGAATGAGAAGTCGACCCCCCCTATTTTTTGGATCAAATAATCCCAAGTACAGCCGACTTTATCCACATGTAGGGAGTGTCGAGGGTGGGAACAATCAACATCAATGATTCACCCTATATCCCCCTATACTTAGGGTAAAATATCCCCAAGTATAGATAGAAATATCAACAAAAGAGGAGACATGTGGTGGGACAAAGAATGGACATATGAAGTCACTCATCCCCTCAATACTAAGCAGATCCTAAGTATAGAAGCAATGACTAAGGACAGAAAATCATAAAATAGAACATGCAATTGGAAAATAGAACAGAATAAAAGAAGAACTAGATGTAGAGTTTTTGAGGAACATTATCTAAATCTTTCGATGCTACCGAGGTTGTGGATGCTTCTTCATTGCATATCACTTGGACTGAATCGACAATGACCAAGAAAGTGTCATGCTCAAGGTCTGGCAGTAGTAGCTTATAGTTGATGATGGATGGTTGTGTGTCAAGTGACAAATCTGATATCACAAAGCTTCCATTGTCACGCACTTCATGCACTCTGAATTGCCCTGTCCATTTACGCTTTAATTTGCTCGGGAATATCTTCAGATTTGCATTAAATTTCCAAACTTTCTATCCATCCTCAAAGGTCTTTTATCTGATGTACCGGTCATGCCAGCATTTAACCTTCTCCTCGTACATCAAGGTGTTATCATACACATAGTCTCAGAATTCCAAGAGCTTGTTCAGATCCTCTTTTCTTTTCTGACCACCTTTTCGTGAGTCCAAGTTGTAGATATTGATTACCCATAAAGATTTGTGGATCAGTTCCATAAGCAGATGGCATGGCTTTACATACACAAGAAGATAGGGCGACATGCCCAACAGAGAATTGTAAGCGGTTCTATATGCCTAAAGGATGGACTCCAAGAGTTGGGATCAAATCTTTCTGTCCGGCTTCACAAGAATCTGCAGATTGTCTTGATTTCTGTGTTTGATAATTCTACCATGCCATTGGTCTGGGGATGATAAGGAGACGTGACTCGGTGCTGGATGTCGTACTCTTTTATTAATTTCTTGACCTCTCTGTTGATGAAGTGACTAACCTCATCTGATATCAATATCTTTGAAATCTCGAACCATTATGCGATGTTCTCGCTCTGAAAACGGCACCCAGTGCGGTTGTTAGCAGCTCAGGTAGGAATAGATTCATCCCAACGACTCACATAGTCAACGAAAAGAAGGATGTGCTCGTACTCGTGACTGTAGGGAAAGGGTATAATGAAATCAATGACCCAAAAATTGAATACATTTGAAATCTGAGTAAACTTCAGGGGCATGGAATATTTATCTATAAGGGTGCCTCCCAATATCTGACAGTCAGTGTAGTGCTTCATAAACATCGTAGCATCCTTAAACCACCAGAGGCCACACTTTAGTACTTTTGTTGTCATTTTATATCCAGAGTGATATTCACCGGATTCGAGCGAATGACAATGCTTGAGAACATTTTGATGCTCCTCTTGAGGGATGCACCTTTGCCAAATGCAATCTGCTCCTTCCCTAAATAAGAGTGAGTCTTCCTATTGGTATAAATGGATAGTGGACAAGAATTTGTCCTTCTTGGTTTTTGTCCAATCTCGTGGGACTACACCAGAAATGAGGTTCTTCACAATATCACATACCAAGGGAGTGAATCTACAATAAGAATCGACTCGTCAGGAATGGTGCTTGTGATGGGTGCACTGCTCCATGGAGACTATTGCTGTTCAATTTTGGAGAGGTGATCTATTACCATATTCTGAAATCTAGGCTTACCATTGATCTCCAAATCAAAATCCTGGAGGAGAAGGATCCACTTGATTAGTCTAGGCTTGGCGTCCTTCTTCTGCTGTAAGTATCGGATAACAAAGTGGTTAATGTATCCGGATAAGTATCTGAACTTCTCAAGGGAGAATACTGCAACCAGCAATTCTTTCTCTGTGACAGTGTAATTTCTCTGATCTCCATCTAGCATGTTGCTAGTGTAGTGAATGGCATAGGGCGCCTTACCTTTCCTTTATCCTAGAACAACCTTTATTGCAAAATCTGACACATCCATCATGATCTAAAAGGATAGAGACCGATGTGATGTTTGTAGGATTGGAGCTTGAGTGATGAGCTCCTTCATTTGATTAAATGAAAGGAGAACTACAGATGAACATTAAACTAGGTCTCCTTGCACAATAATTCTGTGAGAGGTTGGGCAATGCAGTTGAAATATCTAATGAATATTCTATAGAAACCCACATGCTCTATGAAACATATCACATGTCTGATATTCAGAGGTGGCTCAAGATTGCTGATAACATCCACTTTTGTCTAGTCAACTTCCATGTCATGCTTGGAAATGACATGACCAAGCACAATACCTTATGTGATCATGAAGTGGCTCTTTTCTCATGATTGCACAAGATTGACTTCACGGCATTTCTGAAGTACTCTATCCAGGTGCTCAAGAAAGGCATCGAAATTGTCACCATAGATCGAGAAGTCATCCATGAACACCTCAAGAAAACTGCCAACCATTTGGCAAAATCTGTAAGCATGCATCTTTGGAATGTCACAAGTGCGTTGCACAGACCAAAGGGCATTCTCCTGAAGGCGTGGGTGCCAAACGGGCAAGTAAAGGTAGTCTTCTCTTGATCCTATGGGGCGATAACTACTTGGTTGTACCCGAGGTATCCATCCAGAAGGTAGAAGAACTCCTTTTCGGCTATTCTCTCCACAGCTCGATCGATGAATGACAAGGGGGAGTGGTCCTTCTTTGTTGCAGCATTGAGATGATATAAGTCAATACATACACGCTAGGATGCCAATACACGAGTTGTAATCTCCTCTCCTCTTTCATTTGTAACCATGGTAAACCCTGATTTCTTTAGAACTACATGTAAGGGGCTTACCCATTTCGAATCGGAGATGGGATAAATAAAACATGCGTCACACCATTTCATGACTTCTTTCATGACTATGTCCCACAGATTTTGGTCAATCTTCTTTTAAACTCTCGGGACAGCTTGGCATCTTCTTCCAAGTAAATAAGGTGTGAGCATAGAGCAGGATTTATACCTCAAAGGTCTGATACGTGCCAACCAAATGCCTTGCAGTTGTTCTCTAGAACCTCGAGAAGTCAAGATTCTTGATCCAAGGTCATCCTACTGAGGATGATGACCGAATACATATTCTCTGCTACCGCAAGGAAGGCGTACTTAAGGCCTTCTGGAAGTGGCTTGAATTCTAATTCTAATCGATCTTGCTTCTCGGTCACTTCGGAAATTTAGCTGGTAGGTGGATGATATGCCAAGCCTTTAGAGGTGCTACTCACCTCAGTAGCTTGGTGTTCCACAGAAAATATGTCGATTAGATCTGCAATGAACTCATCATGTTTGGATTTACATGAATCTTCTGAATAGAATAGGTGCATCGACTAATTGGATTCTGTCTCCCATGTGATATCGGAGCTTGTGTCGACTGTGCTTTCTATGTCCTCCTCAGGAGAGAGAATTTCTAAGGTCCATGTGTCATTCAAAGAGAGTTATGTATCTCTGATTTCTACCATAAAGTCACAGTCTGCTTCAGACGATCCTGTGTGACATTTATCAGATATGACTTTTTGCTCATTAACCATGTCTATGGTTACTCTATTGTTGATCGAGCTGAACATGATCTTCCCAGACCCATAGTCGACCACAGCCTCTACAGTGCGCAAGAATGGATGTCTAAGGATAATTGGGTTCTGAATTAAGGGTGCAGGAGAGTCCATATCAAGGACTACGAAATCAACATAAAACTACATGTCCTCCACCTTTACGACAACATCTTCCAACAAACCTCAGGATCGCTTGATGGATCGATTAACGAACTGAAGGATCATGTGTGTTTATTTGAGTGGACACATCTCAAATTCATAGAGTAATGATGAGAGCAGGAGGTTGATGGAAGAGCCGCTGTCAAGCAATGTTCGCTCGAAGACTTGGTCAAAAATCTCGCATCAGATCAAATATGCTTCTTTGTCTTGCTTCTTCTGCGGGTGATTGCTGATGGATGAAATTATAGATATGGTGAAGTTGTGCGAAGAAGAAGTGAAAAAGAAAAATAAGAAAAGAAAAAGGGAAGAACTTAGAACAATTTTGATTATTAAACTTATCTTCATAAAATTTAGGTATGGAGCTCAATCAAACCTTTGGATTATTCGTTTGGCAGTACCTTATTAGTAAATGGAGTTAAAACCTAACAGACTCAAAGTTCCACAAGACTCCTATTTTGTTTGCCTCAACAGTCAGGTCAGAACACATCTACATACGTAAACTCTTATGGCTATGAATCTTTACTTGTACGATGTAAGTGAAATATAGCTCCCCACCTCAGAAATGGCAAAGAAACATCCTCCTCCAACTGGTAACTCTAATTCCCTGGTTTAGCCACTCTTTCCTCGAGGAGCGGGGTATTCCCTTCTAACTTCAAGTGCAACCGGCTAAAGAAGAGGGGGCATATAAGATAATGGACTGTGACCGGTGTAGTCACATATCCTTGGAGCTTGACCAGTGTAGCCAAGTCTCCAGCTACAGGCTTCCATGAATGATACTTTGAAATATATGCTTTTCGTATTTGTTTTCTTCTTTTTCTTCGACAAGCATTTTATTTTCAATCAGCCATGTCTATATTTTCTCGAGATTTTCCTTTTTTAAGCATATATACAAATGTGCAACATGTACATAAGGTATTTTTCTTCTTGAGATAGTAGACTATCCCTCTTTTAAAGCATTGTTTCTACCTACAACATCCTGTCATTAGATGTCGGTGCCACTATACTAGGTTGAGATGCACTACCCTCACTAGAAGAGGACGGATGTTCCCACTAGTTGTTACACATACGTGTGCTACCCCAAACCAAAGGATTCTGCCCCCTCACCACCTCATCCATGAGGAGTTACGCGTAGAGTGTTCTTCCAAGTTAAGCCAATGCCTGGAAGAATCATGCATGTGTTGTGAAATAATCTACTTAGACCAATCAAGATGACATGTGAACAAAGAATTAAGTTGCTAGGGCCTGAAAAGTCTCAACTCCAGTTCCTATAAGGTTCCTCTGAAATTAAGTGGATTAAGATCTTAACCAAGCTAAATTCTCCAATTTTATTCCAGACTAGTTTAAACGTCAATTTCATTCTCAAATATGCAAATGCATATGCAAGAAAATATTTACAAATTTTTTTTAAAAGAAATGAAAATAAAAGATAAAATCTTTTTTAAAAGTTATTTAATCATTTTTTACGAATTTTTATGTATTTTATCTTTTTTCAATTTTTATAAGATTTCTAATAGAGGATTATACACATTTACAGGGATTTCATACACAATTTATACAAGATTTAAAATAGAGAATATTTACAAGTTTCATGTACAATTTTTACAAGCGGATTTTACTAACACATTTTATTAAAGAATTTTACACACAAAAGAATTTTATATATAGATTTTAATTTACAAATAATTATTGCTTTTATACACTAGTCGATTTTACAAGTTTTAAACATTAATTTTTGTACCCATAATTTATAACCCACATGACAAAATATTTTACAAAAATATTAGAAATCATTTTAAAACAGTTTTTCAAAACATTTTACTAAACCTTTTTACAAACTATTTTACAAAAATTTTCAAATCAATTTATAAAATATTTTTCCAAACTAATTTTAAAAACAATTTTACAAATCATTTTATAAACAAAATTTTGCAAACATTTTATTTTCAAACATTTTATTTTCAAACATTTTACAAACATTTGTAAGATATACATAATTTTGATATAATAATAATTTACAAATATTTTACAAACAAAAAATTTACAATTTTTTTAAAAAAATTTGTACAAAACTAATTTTCAGTGGTTTTTACAAACATTTTTACAAATAATTTACAAATCATTTTACAAAAAATTACAAATAATTTTACAAAATTTTTTACAAAACATTTTACAAAAGAGTTTTCACACATTATTATAAACATTTTACAAATCATTTTTCAAAACATTTTTATTCCAATTTTATTAGTAATAGCCATATTATTTAACAAAAGTACGAGTTATGACTATGACACCCCCTATACTTAGCTCAAACTATATCCTCATAGTGATCAAATAGAGATAAAGGAAGACATAACTCATGCTAAGTACAAAAAAGTTATAAGAATCCTATAGTACAACGATTCAAAGAATAAAAAATAAAATGAATATAAGTCGATGATCCCCACTATACTTAGGATCAAGTAATCCTTAGTATCGAAGACTGTACAAGCGGGGAAAACCAAGGAAAAGAATATACACGAACACAATGACTCGACTTGTCTCCCCCCATACTTAGGGTAAAATATCCCTAAGTATAGAAAAGAATATCAACAATTGACGGACAAGCGATAGAATAGAAGAAACTAAGATGAAAACAATAAGAAAAAAGAAACTACATCACTCCCCCTATACTTAGGGTAAAAGATCCTTGAGTATAGGCTGCAACAGGAGTAATGAAATGGAATGAAAATGAACAACTCAGTGTCTACACCCCCTATACTTAGGATAAAGTACATCCTAAGTATAGCGGAAATCCTAAGCGAGACCAGGGGTGTAAAACAAAAATGGAAGAAACATGGAACAAATCAAGATAAAACACGTATATACAAAGTAGACAATGTTGAGGTTCTTCTCAACAAGCACTAGAGCTTAAGCCCCTAGATGGGCATAAAGGCTAGGGCAAAGCAGTATCGAGGTTCATAACGGTATCTATAACGTGTATGTCCTACTTTTAATGTAGTCTCGTTGTGAACAACAACGAGGTCAACAGTAACAACGAGGACACCCAAATAAGCAATCAGGCAGGTGTTTGCTACTGGGTGAATAGAAGGGAAAATAAAATCAGGCTCCGGTAGCACAAAAAAAAACATTAGCTCAGGATCAGAATGGAGTGACTGGGTAGAGCCAAAGAAATCAAACATGGAGAAATAAGGATCAATCATGGAATCCTCCACATTAATCATCATCGCAAAAAGGTATGGAAAGTCAAGATCAGAAGACTCACTATGAAAACTTAAATCTGATGCACGTAGTGTAGAGAAATTGACAACATCATCGAATATATCAAAGATCGGCTCACCTTCACGAGGTTTGTCAAGGAGAGAAGAAACAAACTCAAGCTCAGCAAAAAAATCAGAAGACTCGATCTCGTTATCTGATAGATCAGATGCACTCCCAGAAAGTAAAACCGGGTAAACAAAGTATGTGGAAACCTATCATAGATAACCCTCGGGAAGTAATGCCAACTCATCAATGAAGAAAGAGGAATCATAATCTAATTGGGAATCTGTGCCACTATCAAGCACCCACTTCTCGCACCAAAATGCCTCATCAGTTGAAGATTTCCTATGAACAATCTGGATACAAGAAATTATTCTGGTCAATACCACATAAGATATAGAAGTATCTGAAAATGATCCTCGTATTGCGACAATGCTGGCTATCATCTGGTCCTTAGGAAATGTATCAATCACATCAAACTTGAGGACTAAAGGCTCCAATACGGGACATCATTCTATGGCTGCTGGGATGGATCAAGATTTCCATATGAATCGAAGAAGTACCTTTGAGAAATGGACTCTGTCTGGTATGGACCTGGAAACTGAAAAGGCTAAAACAATGGCTAAACCAGTGTGGGCTTCTCCTACATATCTTGGAATACCAACAGAGGTGGTATCCAAGAATCCTGAACTATGAAGAGCGGAACTGACTCACACTCCGTCTGGAAGAACAATGGAAACTTAGTCAGTGTTTGATGACGGAAAATCATTGTAGTTGTCTCATCATGTATCATCTGTGCTTCTATAGTATCAGCATCACCTGGTTTGTAATATCTAAATCCTGATGAAGTGTCTCACACATAACTGGTGTTGCATCTCCCTCGTGTGTTGTCTCGACTAAATCATCTCATGAATACTGAGAAGTCGATGAGATGTCAGAAAGCTCTCCAATGATAATCCAAAGTGAATTAACATAGAGATTGATGTGTGAACCACCACACGAGGCATCGACCAGTGTCTGCTGCTCAGCGATCATCCCCATATAGAAGATCTGTACAAGGTCACTCTTCGAGATTTTGTGATCAAGAAATCTCCTCAAGAGGTCAAGAAACCTCAGCTATGAATGATGCAGTGGCTCTTGCGAGACTAAGGTAAAATCTAAAATAACAAACCACATCGAATTTTCTCCACGATAGGGGTAAAATCTCTGCAAGAACAATGAATGTAAGTCTCCTCATGTAGCAAATTTCCTTCCCAACCATCTGTGCCAACACATGGCTCTGCCCTGAAGTGAAAATGGGAAGGTCTTCACATCAGCTCCTCATAAGTGCGGGTCAAACAGAACTCCTTAAACTCACAGATATGAAGATAAGGCTCCTTGTGTACGCCACCTAAAAACTTGGGGAGTAGATAAATGAAGTCTAAATCTATAATGAATGGACTCAACGTAGAAACTGACTTCGCTCCTGAATCTGGCTACTCGTCCGTCATCCCAGCATAGATGTCGTTTGAAGCTCGCATCTACTCAATGTGATCGCCATTGGAATGCACCATCAATCCAGCATATATGTCGTCCGTAACTCACATCTCCTCAATGTAATATCTATGGGCCTTAACTCCCAACTCATCATGCCCAGTAAGACTCGGAAGTGGAATGAGAGGGAACAAAGAGGGAGGATGAAGAAAGAGAAGAAGAGGGAAGGGACGAGGATGAGAGGTTCGTCGACGTTCTAACCTCAAGATGTGGCGGTGAAGCCGCAAGATCTGGCTGAAGAGAACATCTGTCCATCATGATGACTCAAGAGAGAAGAGGACATACAAGGGTTGGAGGGAGGGTGAAAATAAAAGAAAATAGAGTGAAGAAAGAATGAAATAGAAGGTGACTGTTAATGATCTGGAGAAGATGATCGTAACCTACTTACACCAAGCACAAGCAAACATAAAGTAAACCCCAAATTTACTATCTCAGTGCAATTATGATCATGAAGGTTAGGTCATTATCTGTTCAATTTAGAGTTAAGCGATAATGTAGTTACTTAAGTAGGTGCACGGGTGAAGCCACCTAGGGTAGAACCTGGCTAAGCCGGTGGAACACACCAAACTTAGACAAGACTACTTCTGCTAAGGGTTGATGGCAATGTTTGCAAATCAACCGTACACCAATGAGTAATGTACAGGAGCATAGGGAAGTACATGGATTTTGGATCTAGTCCTTAGTAGCTACGTCCTCACCAACTCAGTCTGGAATGTACCTGAAAACAATGAGGGAGTTGCTCTAACCAAATCAATGATGTGAATGAGTCACGTTTGGTTTTTTGGTCAAGCTCAATTAGCAGTCTCGATTTTTAATTTTCCGTTTTCTCTTTTTTTTGATATTATTCAATGAAACGTCGAACGGATTTTTCGATTTTCTTTTTATTCCTAAATCTATAAAACAGGGGGAGGAGGATGGAAAAGTCGATGTGTGATGAAATCTTTGAATGCATGCATGAGATAGAAGGCGTACCTTGGACCAGCAGTCTACATGCAATATGATCCATGCATAAAAATTAAAGTAATCTAAATGAATGCAATGCGAGAACTGACCTAGAAAGAAACTTCTATTATCGTAAAGCACAAATTTATTCGTTTAAGTCCAAGCGAGTTCAATAGGAACACATATTCTATTAGTGGCTTTGGACCTAATGCTACCAGGTTTAATCAAATAGAAACCTAAATGTATGGGCTCAAACAAAAAAATGTGCGTGAAACAAAAAAATAAAGCGAAGAAAATAAAATATGGTGAGGTCCCCCAAATGCACCGCACTTAGTGAAACAAACCTCAAAAAATGTTAAGTATCCAGAGTCTCTAAAAAAGAGGCAAAAGATAAAGAAAATTATTACAAATTATTTTCAAAAATGAAATAAAATGACTGAAAAAATATAAAAACTAAGACAATCCTCTACTCCTCCTAGGCTACTCTCTCCTGCTAGTCGGTGTAGAATGCCCAGCCTCTGCCTCAATCGGTGTATCTGCTCTCCTAAGATGACCTCCCACGCTCCGCGAGCCTTCACAACAAAGGTGAAACAAGTGATGCATCAGATAATTATTACGAAAAATATAACAAATAAAATAGAAAAGAAAATGACAGAAAATAAAAGACAAAAGGAAAACAGAATATACACAAGACCAAGAGGAGAAGGCAAAGAAAACCTAACTACCCTCGCCACGCCTCCCCTGCAACAGTGCCATTTTAATATATGAAAATTCACGGAGTTTTATTTAATGCAAATAATGTGAACAAAATGAATGTCGTTGCAAACCACAAATTCTGAAATCAAAAAATTATTTATTTAATCCGAACAAAAACGAAAAATAAAGTATTTATTATATATGTATTTTATACCTATTAATAAAGGTTTTTATTTAATTTTACTTATTTATTTAATTTAAAAAAATTATTAAAAATCACCATGAAATTATTTTTTAAATTACTAACATTATTTAATTTGATAATTTATAATTTAAAATCATTTGCTTTTTTATTTTATTTTTTCTTTATTTAATCTGATATTTTGTATTTTTCCCTATTTCGACTTTTCCCCCTCAAACACAAATAATTTGCTCGTCAAACTGTTTTATACCAATTTTCTAGAGCAAGATTTTATCTTATCAACTTGATTTTCCACTAAAATAAAGTTCACATAACTCTCATTTTTGCCCTAATAAAATTTCAAATTTTCCGCCTCGTTTGTGTACCGAATTTTCATTAGAAATTTGGTGTTTCTCATCATATAAATAGGGGTTAATTTTCCTCCTCATCCAATCTTTGGCCATTTCATCTTCTTCTAAGGAGCTCCACTAGATCTAGAGTGATAGTGGATTGAGTGTGCAGTGAGGAGGAGACGTTTATGCCTTTGATCTAGCGACGATCACCGTCATGCTCTTCCTTGAGTGAGTCGAGCCTCTGGACCAATGATCTATCGAGGCAACGACCCTGGAGTTCCTTTGAGCTCCAGCATAGGTATCTCCTCCATCTTAGTTTTAGTTTTGATTTTATATCAGTCGGATCAGAGGTCCATGTTCTTCACCTTTCTTATCCGATCATCGCCTCACCTTCGAGGCCTATCCATTTTCCTTTTCTACCTTGTGCGATCCGACCATCTCCAACCATATACGGTGGTCGGAGCACCTGATCTATCCTCCATTGTTGCATGAGCATTCCATTCATCTCATTGTCTCTGTTTGAATTAGAATCGAGATATTGGTCTCGAGTCATTGGAGTTATTTTAAGATTTAGGTGCATAGAGAGACCTAGAATAGAATCTAAAGCATTGCATGAAGAGTATTGCAACATTCATACAAGATCCGCAGTACCTGTCCCACTCAGAGCTGATTCAGGTTGATTCAAGCACCTTCTGGAGTCTCCATAACAAATCTAATCATCTTATCAAAGATCTAGATCCCTATATGATATGTAGAATGTGCGATCACCTAGAGAATATCATAATATTATCATCATTTGTTCGAGATCAAAATCGCAAGACAAATGCATGTAATTACTTTAGTCTATTCAAACAATTCATCTTGAATCTTTGGTTGTCTGCTGCAGAAATCTTTCAATGAATTCAAGGATCAACGGACATTAGCCCAACATGTTTGGACACCAGAGTACCCATCGACATCCGCTGCTTATGTGAAGCACATGGTATGTAGATGATATTTTTGGGTAATTTGTATATATTCCCTTCTGATTTATCTAATTTGCAAAAAAAAAGTCCAGTCTAATTGTAGACACGTGATCTACATGCCTATTCTATGAAAATTTCACGTTCTTCTATGCTCTATTTTCTTGTTATCATTTGCTTGAATATTTTGTATATATGACAGTTTAGTCCCTCAATTTCCAGAGCTAATTTTTTGCTTCATTTTGGCTGAAAAAGTATCATAAATGCTCCAAAAATACCTCAAAATTAGATTAATCTCCTCAAAATTAGTTTAATCTCTTATTAGTATCTTTTATCTCCAGTAACTTTTCTTATAAAATAAATTGATTTGTTATTTTTAATAATATAAAAACTATTGATTTTGTCTTATTTGCATTAGAAAAAATATAAAAATTCGAAATAACTTTAAAAATTCCAAAATAAATTATTTTCAGTGTGTTTTCCCTGTTATAACTCATGTACAAATTTTATTTGAAAATATTTTACAAAAACCAAAAAATGCGTATTATTAAAAATCTTAAAAAAATTGTATAAAATAACAGAAAAGTCCTAAAAATACATTTTTAGTGTCTATTTGAAGCATAATAATTCTCTTTTTATAAAATTATTTTCTGAAATTATGAGTTTTTTTGTATCTTAAAGATCCAAAAATAGTGTTCTCATTTTCTACTTTGCTTGTTTCCTGTTTTTAATCATTTTGAGAATTGTAAAAAAAATCTGAAAATCTCTAAAAAATCACAAAAACTGTAAAAAATATCAAAAATATATAAAAAAATTATTTGATTTTTCTGGACGTTTTCCCCATATTTGAAAAATACAAAAATGTTGCTTGTTTCTTTATTTTACATTTCTTTCGTTTTCTTTATTTGAAAAATTAAAAATATAAATATTTGAAAAATTAAAAATCATTAAGAATTTGAAATTAGAAAATATACAAACATAATAATTAAGATTCCATAAAAAAAGATAAAAATCCCTAAAAATCCAAGAGTAGCTTGTTTTTATTTACCTTTTTCTTTAGTCTTATAATTTTCATTGATAAATAACTGTTGTTTAATAACAGTTGCCTCCTTGAGTTCGATCTTAGGAGTTATACCGAGTTAATAATTAAAATAGCCAGAATCCATCTATTATTATCTGATTTTGTTATTTTTATTTTAATTTTATATAAATAAAATAAATATAAACAAAAAATTTAAAAATTGAATATGTGCACAAATAAATAAGAAAATAAATAATAAAAATATATGCAAACTATACATATATACAAGTATACCAATAGGGTCCCAAAATCTACTTTTTACGTATTAACTATGATTTTATTGAAACATTCTTACTTGATAGATAATTTTGCAAAACAAACTTTAAAATTGAGCATACCCAGATCAGAGTTCATACGATCGAGTTATGAGGTTTGGAAGTTTGGCTTTACAGATTTTAGGTTTTTAGATTTATTGATATTTATATACATTTAATTTTAAGTTATATTTTTGTATGTTCAGTGATTTTTATGAACATTTCAGAACAAGAATTAAGTTACATGGAGTTACAAATAAATAGATAGAAAATAAATAAGTTTTACTTATATAATGTAGATATATACAAGGGGTTCAAACGCCAAAACTCACATGATTTACACCTTTTTTTTGGTATTTTTAATAAAAAGTATTAGTTACAAAACGAGGTTTAAAGGCGAGTTTGGTTAATTTGGTGTTTTCTGCAAATAGTTATGGACCTGGGAATTTGAACTTTTAGGCTTTTTAGTTTCATTGTAATTACCTAATTATTAGTTAAATAATTTTTGTGATATTTTTATAAATTAATAAACATTATTAAAAACAAGTTTCAAGAAGGAAACAATTATACTTGACGTTGTTTTCTTGATGAATAAAATAAGTGAAAAAAAGTACAAGGTGGAAAATAATGAATATATACAAATGGGATTTGATTTTCTGGATTTTATAAGTTATGGACCCTATCTCCATCTACTTTATTCCTGGTCGATCAAGTCAAGTGTTGACCTTCTCTCAGTGTTTGGGTCAGTCTGCAGTTATTCCATAAATACATCATTCTTTATTTCTTTTTTTCTTCTTTATTCTTTTATTTTGGTTAAAAAGAATGCTAAATATACATTATTAACAAATGAATGGTAAATGATAATTTATTGATTTTAATAACTATTTACATGTGTTTTATTAAGGATTTTAGCTAAAATAAAAGAATAAAGGTGTTGAATCATGGATTCATCAATGTGCTTCTCAACTCTCTAACATTTATTGTTGCAGTTCGATCGATGCTTGTTTGTACACGCTTCCTTCAAGACCATCTTCATAGCAGGAATGTATTCACTGGCTTGCATTAATGGTAACTCAAGAGCTAACAATTTTTTAGAATATCCACAACTCATGGATCGGACAATGCACTTTTAATTTTTGCATTTTTTTTAGATTTTTCTATTGCGAAAGTAAAATGAATATTTAGAGAACTGAAATGAAAAGCATTATTCTTATTTACAACATAATTCTTGTCCATAATATTCTGTACATCTGGATTGCAAAAAGGTACATGATGGTGTTACTGCTAGTGGACATGCAAAAATTGTAGCCTCTGCTCTGTCAGCTAATGATGGATAAGCTTCTAGTGTTGGCCCCTCCATGGCTAGCGCTGCTTCACGTTGACTATGATCTTTTTTTTTTGTATTTTTGATTTTTTTGTTATTTATTCAGATGGCGATGGTGGTGACTAGCAGCTATCATGGATCCTCCTCCTCCTTCCTCACCTGAACCTGTAGCTGGCACGACTGATGCAGAAGATGACAATTCACCTAACGAAGCCTTATCTTCCCTTTGATTGCAACAGATGGATGCAAGGTCCTACCACTCCTGAGAGTAACAACATTAGATAAATTAAAATCACAATCATCTGACTCTACAGGCACAGACGAGACATCAATTTCTGCCTACACTTTTCTCTTAAATTATTGAGATTAGCTTCAACCTGGGTCAGGATAGGAGTTTTGGTAACTGTTAGGTCGTCTAGCTTTCTTGTCAACCTTGCGAGACCCTTTACTAATTGGGCCAAGCAGTCGAGGCTCTGGTTCACAGGAATGACCTCGGAAGGTTTAGCGTGTTGAACACAATGTGACTGCTGGTGGGGAGGTTGAGGTTGGGACTACTGATATTGTTGCTGAGGAGGAGGAAGTTGATTTTGTTGGTATGGAGGTGGGGGGAGGATATTGATGTTGAGGAGTACACACGTACTGGTGGTTCTACTGGTGGTGATGGTAGTGCGGCTGCTGGTACTACTGAGAATTTCTCTAATTATTGTGATACAGTAGAGACTGGTGATGCTGATACTGAGGCTGAGGCTGGGAGAACTGTGTAAAGTGACCACCCTAAGGTTGGTGTTAAGGCTGGTTGGCTGATGGCTGGCCTTGAGGTTGTCCAGTAGTTCGGGCCAACTGTACGTCATTGCTCTAGACATTGTTGACTTCTTTGATCAGGGATGGTGGCGGGAATGCTGGATCAAAAGATGTTAGGTAGTCTGACTGGTAAACCACTATCTACTGCTGAGGTGGGGCCTGCTCGGGTGCCTACACATAGTACATGTGATGGATCGCTCGCTGTTGTGGACTAGCCTAAGGCTGTTGTGGTGGTGTTGGTTCATACTCTTCTTAGCAGGAGTCTCTGATGATGGTGTCTCCAACTAGTATGAGCTGATAGTACTCACCAGTAACTCCAACTGCTTGATGAGTCGATCCCGATTATCTATATTTTGCTCTTCTATTCGATCACTTCGAGCTTCTCTAGATCATGTGACAATTTCTCGATCATGTCTACCTTAGGGAGATGACCCTAATGATGCTGAGGTTGGAGGTCTCATCTCTCTCTACCTCACGTGATGCTACCATGGGGACGGGCTTACGGAGGACATGATAAGCACATATTTAAGAGAGGGTAGCCTCTCCTTCACGAATTTCTTTGAAGATCTGCCAAACTATACCTTCATCTTTGTTGAAGCGGGATCCCGCATATGCAACATCAACTAATCTTTACTCTATACATTCAACCCCTCGAAGAAGTGTTGGACCAAACTGGTGTTTGGTATCATGGTGGGGCACTTCTCCTGCAGCTCAGTAAATCGCTCCCACACTTCATAAATTTACTCGTGAGTAGCCTAAGTAAAGTTACTGATCCTGTCTTGCATTTGGTTGAGCCAACTGAGAGGGTAATATTTGTGAAGGGACATATATATAAATTCCATCGAGGTCATCACGACCTTTCCCAAATGATTGACCAAACACAGGGCCTTGTCTTATAATCTGAAGGGGAATGTAGTCATCTTGACTACAACTAACAGAATGTTAGGGCAGCAGGAGGTTCTGTAGACGCGAGAGAACTGTTGCAGGTGAATGTAGGGATCCTCATTGGTATTCTTGTGAAATGAGGGTAGAAGCCCAAGGAATTGGGGATTTAGCTTGAAGTGAGCATTAACTGTAGTGATGCGAACCCACTCGGTCATTCGGCTGCCTTCAGGATTATATGTCTTGTTTAGCATCGGATTTGGGTTCCCATTCCTTGGTTGTTCTTATTCTTCTAATTCATCGTGGGTTTGTTTCTCCACCTCTTCCTCCTACTACTACGATCCTCATGTCATTCAACATATCTTGAAAGGTAGTCTACAGGAGTGCTTGTTCCGTCAGTTGCCGCTGGATGGCTGGAATGGAAGCCAACAACTGAGCGTTCACCTGATTTTGATCTAGCGCTTGGCCCTTCTCTGATTGGGGTGGCTGTTGCCCTTTGACCTTTTTCCTTGAGGATCCATTTCTAGGTCTGAGTCTGAAGAGATGAACTCTTTATTGCGATATAGGACTAGGATTGGCTTATATATGGAATTTAAGAGAACCCATTAGACCACTTAAAATTGAATGCATGTTGCAGTGACGAATATGATATTAGGATCGACCCCTACTGGTTGTGTATGGAGGACAAGATGTAGATTAAAATCGACCTCCATTCGTAATGGGAAGAAGTGGTACAAAAGTGGTCTCGATTTATTAGGAGATAAAGGAGAGTAGAAAGAAGATGAGGAGTCGGGGGATCGGTTCCCAAAATCCAAATGAGTTCTCGATAATTGCCTCGAATCATTAACGATGCCGAGTTCATGGAATCAATGTAAGTGTCAACGGAGTCCCGCCTAAACCATCAATGGATTGACATCGTGAAGAAAGAGAGGATCGATCAAGAAGGAAGGTTACAATGGTAAACGAAGAATAAAAAGGAGTGTAAAATAGTAGAAAGGCTAAAATGAGCATGGGGTCAAAGAGAAGACACATATAACAAAATTTACGCAGGTGCGCTGGACTCGATCTTTGATCCTTTATCTAGATCTATACAAACACATTACAAAATTGGGTTCACCAACTCAACACCATGTGAACCCGTAAAGGATCGGCTATTTTTATCTTTTCATTTTTTGAGTAGTTATTTCAGGCATATCTTTTAACATGTCCTTGGCACGCTAACCCTATAGAAGCGAGAGTACTGCTAGAAAAGTATCTCGTACTTGTCCTCCTCTTTTGTAACATGTACTTTTCACTTTTTGATGTCCTTATAACCCTTCCTGGATCCCCACTCAGCCAAAGAATAAGAGGGAGGAAGCCGATAGGTGAAACCCCTACATTGAACCTCGCTCACAATGGAATCACCCGTGAGCGTGCAGTGACCAACTCAGATTTAAACCAATGAGACAAACAGATACGTGAGGACATGTCCTAAGCTCAGTACTCCGTACCAAGTCGATGTTTCACATAAGGTAGGAACTCCATCGATGACGGGGCCCTACTCGGTCATGTACGATAGAAGCTCCAATACTCCGGAAATCCATGTGATACACAAGGCAGTTACAGATACGGTTTTAGGCTCTAAACCTTAGCGGGCTGTGCCTCGCTCATGGGAGGGGTTTCGGTCCCCTCCTAAGGTACCTGAAAACAATGAGGGCTTTGTGAAACCAAGGCAATGAATTGCATTAGAGATTATAATTAAGGTCAAAGTTTATTTAGCAGTCCCTTTGTTTTAGATTTTTGGTTTTCAACTTTTTGGATATTTTGCATACAAGTGCCTAACAATTTTGTAGATTTTTATTTAAACATTAGGTGATCAAAATTAGAGGGAGATAGTAAAAAAGTCGTGCAAGTCGATTCGATGATGGAAATATCATCATTGAACCTATGATGCATGTAGAGTTAGAGGACTTATAGTACTTCCCAACTCTCTCAATGTGGTATGCAAAATAGAATTTTTAAACACATCTACATGGTGGTGTGCAATTGACAAATTTGCCCCAAGTAATAGCTGCTTTATTAATGAAGAACTACATGTTAATTATTTAGAAATGAGACCAAAAGTTCAGTCTTCGATGTCAGTCAATGCCCACCATAGTGGGTCCTACAAGCGTTGTATGGGACCTCTCTCAGCACGCAGTCTTATGTCCAAATAATTAACAATTATTAATGTGACAGATCCAAGCGTAAGGGACTATACACACATAATTCTTATAAGGGTTTGGACCTTCTTACCAATACAAGTAAGCTAAAGTCTAGGGGCCCCTTGCACAAAAAACAAATAAAAAGAAAGACGGAAAATGCAATACATCGAGAACCAAATAAAACAAAGTAATGAAAACACGAGAAAATCACGAAGGACCCCCTAGGTGAACAATCTCTCGGGCAATGGATGTCGTAGAGTAGAGTAGTGTCAAAGTCCAAAATTACTAAAATTAATAATGAATGAATTACTATCTCTCTCATGAAAATAAAAGAAAATTCTAAACTAAAATATAGGCTAATTGGTCCCCATGCTATGCTGGTTGCCTCTCCAACTAGTCAATGGTGGAAGACCAGTCTCCACCTTGCTTGGTTGCATCATCCTCCTAAGAGGTCATCATCATGTAGCAGGGCCTCGCAACAAACACAACAAAAGAGGTGTATTAGCACAATTAATAATGTATAAAAATAACAAATGAAGTATATACAAGTAAGAAAGTGATTGAAAAAATTGTATAAGGAAAGAAATGAATGAATGAATAAATAGAGAAAGAAAACAAACATATATAGAACTTAGGTTCTACACGTTGTTCCTCAGCAACAACGCCATTCGATGACAAGGGATTTTCATGCGGGTCTACGAGAATGATCATCCTCACTAGAAGAATTACGAACATACAAGTGTTGCTGAGGCGACCTGCAAGAGAATCACCAAATTGATCAACAAGTACTCGCAATGTAAATAAAGGCAATGAGTAACCTAAAATGTGAGGCACAATTTATTATACTATACAAATAAAATTGTATATAATGTAAGTATGTACATGTCAAACCATAGAGAGCAAGTTAGGTAGCCTATGATTATTGCTAATCAATGTGTATGATGTACATAATTGTTTTAGGCCTTTTTTATGTTGGTTTTTTATTTTTTTTTATTTCCCTTTTTAATTAAATTTATAGTGAATATATTTACATAGATAATTTAATAATAATAATATAGATGTTAATATGTATATTTATATAGAAAGGGTCATAAAAGAGAAAGAGACACTTAAATTAAAACAAGCTCTCTCTATATATATTATTTTTGTTTTTAATTTTGCAAATTTTTAATTTCATTTTTATTTTTGAAAATAAGATAAAAATATATTTATATAAAATATATTAACTCATGATAATAAGTATATAGATCATATAAGTTTATATTAATATACATATAGACTAGTACATGGTATATATGGCTATTAATAATCCAAAAGTCAAGGAAACTATTTTTTAGGCTTTTATATTTTTCTAATGTTTCTAAGATTTTATGGAATTTTTGCATTTTCTAAGTATTTTTAAAACTTAAAAGAAAACCCAAAATAGGGATTAAATAAAAAACCGAATTGATTTGGAGATTAAAACATCAAATTATCCCTAAAACTCTTGAAGTCAATTTTAATTGGTAAATAATAATATATAGAAATTTTGTGATAAAAATAAATGTTTTTTGAATTTTTTGTAATTTTTCCTTTCTTATCTGGATTTTGGAGATTTTTATATTTAAGTTTTTTTCTTTTTCTATTTTTAAGGAATTTTTGTCTGGAGTTAATATAAGCCATAATAATCAACATATATTTTTTTGAAATTTTTTGAGACATTTTAATATTTTTGGCATTTTTATAGCTAAATAAGGAATTAAAACTCCCTTTTTGAATTTGAATGAATAAGTAAATGCTTAAAAATACAAATTAAAAATTAGATCATGAAATTTTGTTGTCACATGCATTTATGTGTATTTTTCCAAAAATAAATACAAATAATAAGAATTTTTAAAAAATAAAAAAGTAATAACATTTAATGTTATGGCAGATACATATTTGTAATTAAAATAAAGCACACATGCATTTTAGAACCACTTCACAAAACCAAGGTGTATACGCAAAATAAATATTTTAAGAATGCCCTAGAAGGGCCTTTTTTCAAATATACAAAAGTTATGGTCATCTGTGAAATTTTTCAAAAAAAGTATATACTGAATATACAATTTCATGTAATAAAAATAAATATACAAAAATAGAGGGGTATGCCCGCAAAATGCTCAACTCATGTGGCGAGCTTTGTGAGCTGTGCTGGCATGGACATGGATGCAATATCGGGAAACTATTGGGGCCTCAATGTATATTTTACATTTTTATTTACAATACAGATTATGTTTTAAATACCAAAAGAAAATAACGAAAAACAAAAATAGTTTAGTGCAAATGACCCCTCTTTGTGTTCGGGCCGACGACTTAGATCTCTTCACATGGACATGTGGCAGCTCCATATGTACGATGAAGGTTTGACGATGACGGCTGAGATTAGACCTCTGGCAGAGATCTGACGGTTGAGGCTCGCTAGATCGGATTCCATCTGCTGCATCAGGAGCGTCGCTTTTGATTGGACGACGGAGAAGCTCAATGGATAAACTAGGAAGAACTGAGCTCCCCCACTCCTTTGATTGCTTGGATTCCGTGCTATAGACCTCCTCGCTCGATGCTGGGATGGGGAAACACTTTGTCGTGACAGTCTGTAGTTGGGAAACCCATCAAATGGATCTGGACCCCATAGATTGGTGCCTGGATGGCTTGATGACATGGGCTTATTAGAATACCTCGGAGACCCCTTAGACAATGTTCTCCAGACCTGCAAAATATATTGGAACCTTCATGACATAAGGGTGACTACATCAATATCTTTATTAGTGGAGATCGTAGTGAGACGAGCGAATATGAAGGTGCTCTGATGATAGGCGATGGAGGGAGCACCGACCCTTCGATCTAGGACTCCTCAAAGAGTGATAGTGCGTTCAATCGATGGAGAAGCGGATGGGGTAGGAAATCGGATGGTTGGCTCGTTGGGAAGAGGGTCGAATCACAATGAAATGGTAAGAGCCATAATGGCTCCGACGATCGAAACTAGTGAATTTACGCTACTCTAATGGTTTAGTGACTGAATTAAGTATGGAAATCAAATGACAGAATGAAAGTCTATCTAAGGAAAGTAAAATACATAGCTCTTACCACGTCGAGGAGCCAAGGAGCAGGATGTCATCGGAGTGTCACTTGGACCTCCTCTACTCCTCCCGTGGTACTCCGAACCTCGGGTACAAAACCTCTGTCACCAGTGAACTCTCATGCATATGACTATATGCACTACATAGTCTGGAGAGAGATCAAAGGATGAAAGTACAAATTTTGGTTTGATTTATAGGAAAGGTTCAGGGCAATTTTCGATCGAGATTATTGAGAGGCTTTATGAAGATCAGAGAAATCTTATGAGTGGGCTTGGATGCCAATCATGGTGTGAACAATTTTCGTGAAGGCCTCAAGGCATTTTGTAGATAAGAGTGATCGAGCGGAGGAGTTGAAGATGGGGTGCTTGAGGCTCTTACATGAGTCGGAGGCAAGGAAGGACAACTGAACGCGGTCAATAGTCCACGCCTCCAGATTCGTCCACAGAGGATGCTACATGACTAAATAAAACATTTAATAAAAATTAAATAAATTAAAAATATTAAAAGATTTTATTAAATTACGGTTATAAATAAAAAAATGTTTATTATTTGATGTAGTATTTTAGTATGGTTTTTATTTGTTTTTACGAATTAATTAATCACACATTACTTTTTACAAGTGTATTTATATGTATATTGACCTATGCTTTGTATATTTTATTTTTATTTGGTATTTTTGATTTTATTATTTATTTTCATATTTTATATATTTATACTTATTTGTACGAACAGAATTATATTTTTATTGTATTTCTTTGATGTATTTTATACACCTAAATAAATAAGGGTATACATTATATAGGTATAAGCATAGTAAATTCATCTACGAATTTCTAAATGGTTTTTCATTTTTGTGTTCTCTTTATAATTTTATTCTATTCTATATATGTACACATTGTATAAATAATATTTACATTTATAAAAATGTAAAATTATAAAAGTAATAAAGAATAAAGAAAATGCATATTTTATTTGAGTATATTGTACAATAAGGGTCCAAAACCTAACTTTCACACCTTAGCTCAAAATTTGATGACATTAAGTAGCTTATTAAAAGTTATTTACAATTAAAGGTGATTTTATACGTTTGAGTTTTTATTGAGGAGATATGGGTCTGGTAAGCTTTTGTTTTGGCTTTTTATTCTAAG
This sequence comes from Ottelia alismoides, assembly GCA_037367405.1. NCBI lineage: Eukaryota > Viridiplantae > Streptophyta > Magnoliopsida > Alismatales > Hydrocharitaceae > Ottelia > Ottelia alismoides. The sequence continues at coordinate 707,746 of JAZKJV010009069.1, read as the reverse complement.
CAAAAATGTACACTGTATGTTATTTTTGTGCTAACAAAATTGTGTATTTTTCTATGCATTTTATCTACAACTTTGATGTACAAAGTTTCTTTATTTAAGGTATAAATATCAAAGAATAAAATGAGTCCCAAAAATGATTTATTGATGAATAAATAAATGGAATTTTTGTTGTTATCTCCCCCTGCATTATACTTTGTTGACAAAATAAATTCTTGATTTGGTCTCGGGGTTTAGGGTCGTAAAATTTTTTTGGATATTTATTTTTTTTTGCTTTTATTTATTCTTTTAATTTGGCTTTAAACAACGTATTTTATACAATATTTATAAAATTTCTTGTACAAATAATGAAGAGCTTATTTTGACAAAATAATGATATATACATGCAATTAGATCGGGTTTTAAGGCCAAAATGAAAGAATAAAGGAGATGAAATAGAGATTCATTAAGCACCCTTCTCAGCCTCCGCACCATCAGCCATAGTGTGGTTAAAACGCTGAATAATCTGATGCGATTCTTGTGAACCCCAGCCTAGACTGCTCGGCCCAGTTAGAAAAGGGGTTGGCAGAGATAACTCAGAAGCTGGATGACCTGATGACCACAAAAGCTCCAATTTCGGCCCAGGTTGAAGCCAAACCCTATAATTTTAAGTTAAAAGAGAAGGTAGAATGTGAAGTCCTGTCTAGGCCTCTAGAGTCAGAGGATAGTGATTTTGTTTTGTCTAATGTCGTTACTCTCAAGAGTGTAGGACCTTGCCTCCGTCTTCCACTATCAGGGGGGAGAATAAAGCTTCATCTGTGAATTGTCATCTTCTGCATCAACCGTCCCAACTACAAGTTCAAGTGAGGAAGTAGAAGGAAGAGGAGGAGCCCTGACAGCTGCCAGCCACCACCATCCCTTAAAAAAGAACAAAAAATTGGAAAAATGGAACGGACCAAAAAGATGCTGGCAGTAGAAGTGAAGCCACACCAGCCATGGAGGATCAAGCCACAACAACTGATCCAGCGTCTGCCAAAGAAGAGGAGACCACAATGTCCAACCCCATCTCCAGATTGTACACCTTTTTGCAGCCCGGTCATGAATCTACATTTCATCATCTTTATTCATTTATTTTTTCTTAAAATCCCTTATAAAGCACCTGTAAATATCGATAAATCCATTCTTTTACTAACCCTAATTCTTGTTTGAATATTGTATATTTATCACTATTTTAACCTAAAATAAATAAAGAAAGAAATAAAGTAAATTAAAGAAAATAGAGACCGTATATATTTAATAAATACGTGCTGACTCTGACCCCGAGTGAAGGTCAAGATTTGACCTAATTGACAAGGAATAAAGTAGGGGGAGATAAGGCCCAAAATACCAAAAATTCCATTTATGTCTTGTATATTCACAATCTGTAAACTACGGTCTACGCTACACATTCTTTTCTTTAATTTATTTATCGCCAAAATCTTTTCAAATAAAAATGATTTCTTCTTGAAAATTGTGAACAAAAATATTTTGTAAATAATAAAAATTATTATAAGAAAAATCATTGTACATTGTAAATTAGAACACTCAGAAAAAGCCACAAAGTTCAATTTGCAAGATTAATATCTTCTCCAACTAAACTCCAAATTCATCAAACTCACTTTCATTGTGCTCAAAATTAAACAATCTTTCAAATGGAGGTGGTTTCATAAAAATCAGAGTTAAGGTTTGAAATGTGGCTAATTGAGGTACTATTATCCTTATATATAATAACTATGTATAATATGTACATTATTTAATTAGTCATTTTATTTTATATATTTATAAATAGTGTATTTTTAATTAATTGTAAATATTACATTTGACTTATAAAAAATACAAACAAAAAACACAAAATAAAAAATCAATAGAAATAATACATTGTAAAAATTGTATAAGGTTCATTATGCATATACTGTACATATACCTATTTAATTAACATAATAAATTATTCCCTGAAAATCTGAGAAAAATCATTAAAACCCTTGTAAATTAATGTAAATTAATAAAATATTAAAATACACACATATTTTTACAAATAATTATTTGAAAATCAAAACCTAGTATTTATAGGTATACATACATATAAATAACACCTTGTATTTATTTTAGCACTTCTAAATATCTTATTTAATTCATAAAAAATCACCTAAATTAAATTTATTTCATGCTTAACATTTTTATTTACATTATTTAATTATTTAAATTCATTTTTGATTAATAATCCATTTATTTAACTTTTATTACTTTTTTGTCATATAGCAAATTTTGGCATTTCCTTTGCGCATTCCTATTGGTCGGCTCAAGTCTGTTGTTGTTGTCCCAGGTCAACTTTGCATTCCACGCCCTTCATTCTTCTCTTATTTTTCCCATGCGCCATTCTTCTCCACTCTCTTCTACAGAATTCTAGCCACTTAATTCTCACCATCACATGCTCATTATCTCTGACAATCGTGCCTTGATCTGCTTGCCTTTATATTTTCAAAATCCGCCAAGGCCGTTATATAAATATACCCCAGCCAACTCTGATAACTTTTTGATCTGTTTTTCCTCAAAAATTTATCTTGTGATCCGCTTCTAGAAATAGCTACAATGTCAACGTAGCTGCTCCTCGATTTGGAATGCGAAAGATTGCGTGAAAAAATGAGATCTAGCATGCGTCAGGGTCCTCCGCTATGATCGACTCTCTGCCAACCATTGCAGATGGAGGTTGATTTCCTCTGCCATCCACAGTAGGGAATCTTAGCATAGTTTAGATTTAATTTTTGTTTTCAATCATCAAGTTTCATTCTGATTTCAATAAATTAGATCTACACCTTCCTCCAATCTGCATGATCGAAGGCTTTCCAATCACCTCCATCACCGTCTGACTCGACCATCATATTCGCACCGACTTTCTCCATCTCCTGTCATATTTGTTTCCCCTCAGATCACTCTAGATATGAGGTTCGACTCCATCTCCAACCATCCTCACCAAAGCCCTCACCCATTCACCATTTTCTTGTGCTTTTACGTTAATAAGCTTCGTCGAAGCTTTGCCTTCGAGCAAGGAATCCATTGTAGGTATTAGGAGCGCACAAGAAAATTTAATTGAGTTCTGGAGGTTCATTTGAAGCACATTCCTTTCGGACCTCTAGTACCTTAATTAGGCATAACCGATCTCCATTTTCTCCATCGGTTGACGTAAGGAGCACACACGCAACCATAACACCTATCAGAAAATGACTTAGGTGGAGAATAACCGAGATCTCCTCGATCGAACATTGCCAGCGGGTACCTACTTTACAGTTCTTCCATGGCATCTCGTAGGCCTCAGATCAAGAACGAGGCATCGAGATTATATCTCGATCGTCCGATGTGCCCAAAAGTTAGCCGTGGATTGAAGTCCCAAGAACAAATCCTATCCATCCACGCACACGTCAACCTCGACTAACAGATCCGAGCTTCATCGCCATCAAACCGTCCAAGGCACCACGTATTCAAAGGATATAATTTCCCTAGAGCTCCTGCTTTTATTTTGTTTTGCAAATAAGTCCTGTTTGGACACATATCTATTTGTATTCTATTAAGCTTATGCACTACTATCCCCGATTTTTATTTTATTTGCATTTCGATCCACTTTGAAGGGTAGAATGTGCCATACACCTGATATTTTATGAAATTTACAAATAAGGGAATGTATATGTTTTTATTGTTGATTAGTCTCTGAAAATATTTTAATTACATACAGGTCCAATATAATGAGGCTCACGTGCGTTCGCATACTTATTTTTGAGAATTTTGCACAATTACCCTATTTGTTATCATAAAATCTGTAAACTTTGTTTCTTTGCATTTTGTTCCCTATGAATTTGCATTTATCTTGCATGATTAAATAAATAAAAAATAGCAAAAAATTAGCAAAAATTCTACAAAATCATGCTACCTTCTTGTTGATTAGATCTTACATCTATAATTTTTGTATTTTCATTATTTTTATCATTTTAAAAATTCAAAAAATCCTTAAAATTTGTTGTTTGCATTTAAAAATCAATAAAAAATATAAATCTTTTACGAAAATTATAAAAAATTCAGAATTATATATTTTCATTTCTTTTAATTTCTATATCATTTTTACATAAATATTCTTCATGAAAACAAAAAATAGAAAAACATTCAAAAAACAAAAAATTCACATAATTTATAAAAATATCCAAAAAATTACAAAAAAACTTTCTAGAAATAAAAAATTCATTTCCCTTACTTTTTATATTTTTATAAAATTTTGAATTCCTTAGCTATTTTAAAACTCCAAAAACATTCGTTTTTTTTCTGACAACTTTATTTTCTATTTTTTATTTATTTCATAACCTCTTGTTCATTAAAAATTTTCCGGAAGCCCAAAAATAATTTTATTTGGATTTTTTGTGTAACTTTACCACTTTATAAAAATCCAAAGAGTTGCCCATTTCATTTTTTTATACATTTCTTCTATTCATTTTCGTTTTCATTATTTTAAAAATGAAAAAAAATCTTTTTGAAAATGTAAAAGCACAAAAAATAAAATAAAAAAACCAAATAAAAAAATATAAAATTAAAATTCCATAAAATACAAAAATTAAAATAAATACAAAAATTACAAAAATACAAAACCAAGAGTAGTGTGCATATTAATTCCTTCTTTATTTCAATGATTATTTCATTGAATTAATAATCATCGAGATTTTTATAGCCTCCCGGAGTTAGATCATGTACACTATACATGTAAATAAATAACATTCACAATTTTTTGTGTTTACATTCTTTTTTATTGTTTGTTGGCTTGAGCTGTGTACAAAATACAAATAATTTTTGTTGGGGGATTTTTAGGGTTGCAATGATACTACAATTTAATTCCATTAATTAAAACCCCGAGAATCCATGCTCAACAAATGGCGTGTTACCATGGAGGCACGACGAGGGTAGTTAAGTTTTTCCCTTGATATGCTATTCTTGGTTACAGATACTTGTTTTTCTCTTTCTTATTTTATCTACATCTTTTCTATCATTTATTTCATTGTGCATATGCTGTTACATATCCTTTATCTATATTTTCATTTTATTTTTTGCTAATATTGTCATAACTGTGTGTCTTACACATTCTTATGTATCCTTCTTGCGAGGGCCCGACAATAGAGGGCAACACTGTTAGGAGCGCCGACACACCCGAGTGAAATGGAGGTTACTTGTTTCTTAATCAAGTTACATGAGAGAGTAGGAGGAGGATAAGAAGATTTGGAGGAGAACAGTCAATTCGAGCATTTTTATATTGACATTTTTTGTTTTATTTAGCATTATTTTTATCCATTCATTATTAAAGTAAAAAATGTAATTAATTATTTGGCATTTTCCCCTTTTATGTTTTCTAAAAGGCCACTATATACCTTGTGTTTGGGAGGTCTATTTCACCAAGCACCAGTGCACTTGGGTGACCTCATCGATTTTGTTTTCATCGACTTTCTTTTTCTTTGTTTTCTCATGATTTTGTGTGCTTCAGCCCTTATAAGTAGGTTTTATTATCTTTCTTGAGCCCTTATAAGTAGGTTCTATTATCTTGCTTGAGCCAGGTAAGCGATTAGGTCCAAATCCCCTAAACCAGAATTTCTGTACCTATAGATTATAACGTATCTTGGACTTAGTAAAATTAACTTGTTCTTGCTGGTTAATAGATGTTACATCTAGGATGGTTCTCGTGCATCATCTAGATTAGTTTATTTTCTATCTTTTATTTTATGCACGGATTACCCAGCATGTAGAGTGCTGGCGACAAGGTACACATCCTCTATCTCTCCAGCATGCATACTTGATTTTTCTCGTGCATTGGCTTTTCTGAATTCCTTTTCCATTTTCACTTAGATGATATCAAAATGAAATTAGAAAATTCGATAGACAATTTATTTGAAAAAAGACTAAAAAAAGTGACAACTGTATAAAATCAGGACTATGATGAATCTATATTTCATCATCTTTATTCGTTTATTTTAGATTAAAATCCCTTATAATAAACCTACATATATCAATAAATCCATATTCTTACTAATCAACAACTTTGTGTAAATATTGTAGATTTTAATCTAAAATAAATAAATAAATAAAGGAAAAATAAAGAAAATAAAAAACTGTATGTATGTAATAGATACAGGTTGAATCAAACAACCAGAGAAGGTCAAGACTAGACCTAATCAACGAGGAATGAAGTAGGGGGAGATAAGGCCAAAAACAACAAAAATATACTTGATACCTCTATATATTACACAATTTTATAATATTGTCAATAATACAATTGTCTTTCATTATTTTATTTCATGACCTAACCCTTTGTAAATAATCACTATTTATTCTTGAAATTTGTGAATAAAATCCTCATGTAAATACAAAAATAATTTCATTTAAAATATATATTGTGTAGATAACATTACTCTCAAAATGACACATAGATCAACTTCCAAGAGCATATTATTATCCACATAAATTTTAAATTTATCAAACTCACATTCATTGTACTCCAAATTATATGTTCTTTAAAATGGAGGTGTTTCCATAAAATTATGAGATAAGGTGTGAAATGTGGCAAATTGGGGTATATTGTACCTATGTTAATTATGTGTATTATTGAATTCATTGTTTCCTTGTGCACATTTGTGAATATTGTAATTTTAGTTACTTGTTGATATTGTATTTAACTCATATAAAATGCACATAAAAATTACAAAATATAAAATTACAAAAATAAAACCATGTATTTATTGTATATATCTCACCATGTATATATTGTACCTATACCTATTTATTTAACCTAATAAATTAGGTCTTAAAAATAAAATAAAAATGTTATTATAATCCTTGTAAAATATTAGAAATAAATCGAATATTCAACTATGTATATATGCATATGAATAATTATTTAAAAATCACAGTATGTTCTATATATGTATACATACTTGTGAATAACACCTTGTATTTATTTTAACCCTTGTAATAATATTTAATTAATTAAAAATCATTATAAATAGATTTAAATTATTCTTGACATTTTTTATTTACATTACTTAATTAAATTATTTCATTTTCGATTTTATATCGAATTATTTAACTTTTTATTAAACTTTTATCGTGTAGCCTAATTTGGACGCACTCTCCTCGTGTTCTGATTAGTTGACCCGGGTTTGTTGACCAGGTCAACTGCTCATCCATACCCCCTCGCCCATTGACTCCGCCTTCAGTTGTTTCTTCTCATGATTTTCTAATGCATGCCTTCAATCAAATGCACCCAATTCCTTCTCCGATCTTTTCTCCTATTGAATTCTCCTCTACACCACCTCCTTAGATTTACCTACCGCTCTGTGATTTTCTCTCATTTCAAAATCAATAACTCACAGGAGAGATACCTATAAATACCAGCCCTCCACCTCTAGTGACTTCTTAATCTGACTTAGCCCAGATTTCTCCCCGAGGTCGATTCCTGGAGTGAGCTGAAGGTGACAGCAACAGTTCCCCACGATTTGGAGTGCGAGATTTTGATATAAGACGTGATTCACCAACGTCGCTGGGTTGCTCCGCAACACGTCTCTACCTCTTTCCCAACCGCTGATTGAGGCTATCCTCATCGTTCTTTTGATCTGTAGGTGACATAGATAGGTCATCTTAAATTTAGCATTATCCTTTTTCTTTTATTTCATCTATATCACGTAAATAAGAAAATCATCCCTAACCTTCGATCTACATGATCGGAGGCATTCCGATCACTATTAAACTCTTCAGACCATGCCTACACCTCTGCCATACTTTCACCTCACCATCTGTTCACCTCCAGATCACCCCCGATCAGGAGTTCGGTTTTCCCTCCGACCTATACTGGAGACCCTTATTCACCCACTATCTTATATGTGTTTGACCTCATTTGTTCAGCGGAAGCCTCTTCCGAGCATGAGCTATTATTCACATGTCTAAGGAGTCGCATAAACAAAGGAGAAAGCATGAATCAAACTTGAAGCATGTTCTTGGAGCATAGATATTCATCACCTTTAATATTGAACATCTGTTGGTTTCACGTTGATCAAAGGTACATATCTGATGCAAAATCGAAGGATCCGCAATTTGAGACTAAGTTGACGATGAGTAGAGGTCTATTGAGGGAGATTCAACTAGATAAATTTTCCCAGAAGTCACATGCTTCCCAGTTCATACATGTTACCTCAAGACTACACGACGAAGAACACGAAGCCCAGTTCATGTCTTGACCGTTGATTGATCCCCAAATTCCTACCGCTGATTGAAGATCTAGATCTGATCGTGACCCTCCATGAAAGATTGATGCACAACCATTTGATCCTCTCAAAAACATGTCTGAGCTACCCGAGCCTCCACGTCATGTTAAGGGTATATTTGAACCATAACCCTCTATCTTTATTTTAATTTTAAATAAGTCCCTAGTGGAAACACATCTTTCTTGTATCCATTTGAACACTTGCATTTTATACCTTCGCATTTATTTTAAGTGCATATTAATCCATACGGAACTGCGACACATGTATAACACGTGACTTTTGGGTTATTTGCAATATATTGTTTGTAGTTTCTGTGTTAATGTCTAGAACTCAGAATTAATTTATTTTCCTTTTGGTCTAATCTAGCGGGGCTCACGTGCCAAGGCACGTGAGAATTTAGGATTTTTGCATCATTAGCCCTGCCTCTTCTAATTGTTATCATTCAATCTGAAAACTTAAATTAATTGCATATTGGTCCTTATGAGTCTGCATATTTATTTTGCATCTTTAAAAGTAAATAAAAATTATAAATGCATTTCTAAAAAAAATCCACAAAAATTCATATCAATTCTTGTTGCATTCATCTTTAATACATACATTTTATTTCATATTTTATTTATTTTATTATTTATTAAAATTCAAAAAAATCATAAAAATGCCTTGTTTGCATTAAAAATTCAATAAAAATTATAAAACCCTTTTAGAAAATTGAAAAAAATCCTATTTGCATATTTTGTTTTGTTTTAATCTCTCTCAAACTTTTATATTTTTATCTTCTAAAAAATCTATAAAAATATAAAACCCTCAAAAACTGCAAAAATTGATATAAATTCATTTAAAATCCAAAAATTTATCTTCATCCTGTATTTATTTCATTAATTTTTTTATCTTGTTAGTTATTTTAAAAATAAAAAATATTCTCTTTGTTATCTATTTACTATTTTTATATTATTTTAAAAAAACCCGAAAATTCTTGAAAATTTAAAAAAAATCAAAAAGTTAAAAAACCAAAAATACGTTCAAGTTCACTTTTTAGTTTATATTTGCTAATGTTAAAATTCTAAAAATAGTGCATTATCTTATTATTTTATTTTGTCTCTTTAATATTCTATTATATTAATTTTTTTAAAAAAAGAAATCTATTGCAAAATTAAAAAAATAAAAAAATATAAACAAAAAAATATAATTAAAATCCATAAAAAATACAAAATTCTAAAACACAAAAACGAAGCATATGTTGGCTTAGGAATTCCTTTATTATTTACATTATTTTTCTTCAATTATTAGAATAACCTACGAGATTTTTGTAGCCTCACTAACTTCGATCCTGTTAGCTATACATGTAAATTAAATAACAAATTCTCTTTCTACATTTTTGTTTTTTTTTGATTGAGAATTAATAAAATTTTTGTTTGACACTTCGTTGGGTTGCGATGACATGTGTTAATAATTCATCTAAATAAAATCCTAGAGATTTTCGCTTAATAACATGGTGTCGTTGATGGGGATGCACTGAGAGGGTAGTTATGTTTTTCTTTTGGCCTACTATTATTATGTTGTATATACTAGATTCTCCTTTTCTTATTCTCTATGTATATTTTCCAACATTTATTCCTTTATTCATTTTTACTGTACATAATTTATTCATTATTGCCCCTATTTTCATAACTGAATTCTTACATTTTCTTTTATTTTCTTTTTTTGATGAGTGTTCGATGAGCAAGGGCGGCATTCTTAAGAGCGCCAACGCACCCAAGTGAAATGAAGGCGGCTTGATTCCTCACCATACCACAGGAGAGCGTAGGAGGAGGAGGAGAAGAAGATTCGAAGGAGACCATCACTTGAAGCATTGGACTTGGATGGATTTTAGTATTTTTTTTCATTCAAACTCTTGTAAACGGGACACTACATACATTGTTTGCGGGGTCTGTTTCGCAAAGTGTCGATGCACTTGGGGGGACCTCACCGGTTTTGATTTCATCGTCTTATTTTTCTTTATTTTCACACAGATTTATGTGCATGAGCCACTAGTGATTGCTTTAATTTACTTGTTTGAGCCAGTTAATTAATTTGGTGCAAAGACCTAAACAAGTATTTATGTACCAATATAGTAGAGCGTATTAGGACATAGTTAAATTAATTGGTTGTTCTTGCTAATAGATGTTATTGCTAGGGCGGTTCACGTGCATCACTTGGATTAGTTTTGATTTATGTATTTAAATTCTACATGAATCACCCTACATGTAAAGTGCTTGTGACAAGGTATGCTTCTCAAACCCCTGCATCCATCATTGTATTTAATCACGCATTGGAATTTCTGATTTTCTCCCTTATTTTCACTCACATAATTTAAAAAAGAAATTAGATAGTCGGTAGGAAATTTATTGCAAAATATTCACAAGGAATGATAATTTTGATAAAACTGAAACTGCTGAAGAAAACTCGACCCTAAAATTAAACATAAGGACAAAATTAATTATTTTGGAGAGAGTAACCCCTCATTGTTTGAATTTAATTGCAAGTGAGAGAGAGAGATGAACACTAGGATAGAGCCAAGCCAGGATTTTCATATAGACTAATGGTTCTACAAAATCGATTAGCTACTTCTTAGTGAGAGAATGCAGGTAGCTGATTAACGGTTCGTGTTTCCTTAGCAAAGTGGGTAGTTTAGAGGACACTACATAAATCTCCATCCTCAAGTAATGGGTAGCCATTTTTGCTGTCCGTACTTACTCCCATACTAGCTGGAAGTAGGTGCAATTAGTCATAAGAATTGGGACCGTCTTTAGGGAAATTCAAGCACCTAACAACTCATTAATTCCTTTAAAGATTGTATTTATCACCAACTAAAATAGAAAAGATAAAAGACCGAAATCTTACGGTATCCACTTTTGTTGAGTTGGTGAAAAGGGGGTTTGTATTGTGTTGGACTGCTAGTGCTAGATATACTTCTATGTACTTTGCGCCTTCTACTCATTCTTCTCTTGTTTGACTTCATGTTCTTTCATCTCTTATCTTCATATCGAATGTCAGATTTGAGCATTTCTCATTAAGACTTTGCGGACTAATTTCACACTCCAAGCCATTTGTATTCTACTCAGGAAAACTCACTTCCCAAGTATATCTCTTTCTCCACTTTACCCTTCACTACATCCATCAATCTACTGTTCAAGATTGACTCTAATCTTGAACCATCCTTTGGGACTCCAGCATTCTTGAGGACTAATCTAGTGCAGTTTACAATTGCAGAAACTGATTTAGTGCACTTGATGCCACCTAAGGGAAAGGATTCCATGGCTGAGCAGCTCTAGATCAACACCACAGTGTTAGCCTATGTCGAGTCAATTCAAGCACAATTGATAGAGCAGGATAACTTTCAAACATCATTGAGGGATATGATTCTTGAACTGAGGAAGGATAGATGAGAGGAGGATAGAAACAATGGAGGATGTGGGAATGGGGGAGAAGATCCTATAGAGCCAGTGGTTAAGCTTACATTAAAGTATGCTTGTAATCCAAAGGCAGGAAAGAAGAATTCACGGATTCAAATTCCTACGATTCAAGGGCATTTTGAGCTCAAGCCTATGATTTTGCAACTTCTCCCTATACTCTATCAGAATATAAATGAAGAACCTTACGTACACATCCAACAGTTTGATCGCATACGTGGAACTATACACTACCAGAATGTCCCATTAGAGGTAGTAACGATGCCAACCTTCCTGTTCAGTCAAATGGACAAAGTATTATATTTGATAAATCACATGGGATGAGTTGAGGTCCGTATTTTTGAACAAATATTACCCTTTTGGATGTCTCAACCAAATGCGATCATTGATTGCTAACTTCTCCTAGATGTCCCATGAGCCTATTCACAAGGCATGGGAAAGATTTTTATAGACTTGATGAAGAAGTTCCCCCACCATGATTTACCAAGACAACCTTAGTGCAATTTTTTTGGGGGTTAAACATAGAGAACAGAAGCTTGTAGATGCCACTTGTGGGGGAAGTCGCTTCAACAAAGATGAGGATGTCCTTTATTAGAGTTTTGAGGAGGTGGAAAAGAGCTCAGCATCTCCTTTTTCCTCATGTGCTTTTCATAAGCATCATGTTATCTCTCTTGTAGTACCCCACATGATTGTCAATGTGACGACGTCACATGAAGTGGATAGGGTGGACAGTTTTGATCTGACCATCATTGGAAATCACCTCCAAAGATGATATAATTGAGAAATGATCTAAGGAGCTAGATATGCTCCATGTAATTGAACATAGGACAAAGAACTTGGACAAGCTAGATGAAATAACAAAGAATTTGGAGCTTCTTGTGAGTACCATCAAGGCATTCCAAAGCTCGAGTGCAGCAACCGACACTTCTTCATGGTAGCATGTTGCTTCTACTTCCACCCAGCTGATTACCAGAGGACCACGCATAGTTCTACACGTTTATTACGTGCATACCCCTGTCCAGGTCCTGTGAAAACCCTGAAAATAGAACATGGACTAAAAATGCAAATCTTGACTGGGTCCATTGTGTAATGCTCGTCATGATATTTCCAACGAGTCTAAGAATGCGGAAATCTGAATTACAACTATTTTAGAGAGATGGGGGGCATGTCATATTCGGATCCAAACCTGGATCCGTATCCGAGTTGGTCTCATATAACCCAACCCTTTTCCCTTAGTGAAAGCACCCCAAAATGCCCAAAAACCTCTACCCTTCAACCAGTTGCTCTACCCCCTCCCTCTCCCTTGTTAGAGCCTCAAAAAAGCACATCAGAGCGCATGGATCAAGAATCCAGGGTTGTAATCACGTTGAGAAGGTCTTGGTAGAGCTCGAGGGCAGTTTGGTGTCATCATCGGCCCATCGATCATGGCGTTCTCCATGGGAGGAGAAATCGAGGTAGTCAACTTTTGAGGCACGATGTCGTCCCCCCTTCCTCTTGTTGTGGATTCCATGCTTTTTCTTGAACCTACATGTATGGACGTCTTTAGAACCTTCGAGATTGTTTGTTATTTGGCCTCTTATGGTGGGTATTGGTTTATTGTTTGTGGATTGGGTTTCTGGAGTACAGATCTGGGGAGGTGGAATTCACTGGATGGTAGCTTTGCAGAATTAGTAGGTGATTAAGCAGTTTTATTTGCTTGGTTTGATGTTTTGATGGCTTGGACCCTTTGACAGTTCGGAAAATTTTAGTTTCATCGATCAGGATTTATGTGGTACTTGAGAAATTAAAGTTTTAATCAGATTCCTTGATAGACATGCTTCTGCAGATTTTCTCATGCTAATCAATTCATGTTTGCACATATTATATGGAGATTTTATTTACCTTATTGCTTGTCCAGCATCTGTTCTTACGACTAAATTAATAAGATGGGATTTATTAGGACATGGGCATATGTGGTTGAAGTAAAAGGCATGTTGCATATGCTACAACTAAATTGAATTGGTTGAACTTATAATTTAAAGGGAATGTGTGGCTGAAGTAAAAGGCATGTTGCATCTTATTCTTGAAGTTGTTCTGATTTGTACATCCATATTTTAACCCCATTTACATAAATTTATATTGTATACGAGGGTTGGATTTACATAAATTTTGCACTATATATCTCGTGTTATCTCCAGGAACATTACCTATGTTTAATCCTTTTATGATAGGATGGTTTAATGTAATTATTCTATTGATTATGTATAGCTTCAAGTCATGTAATCCGTTCATGAAGCTCACTGGAACAATATATTATTTTTTGTTTCACCTCTAGGGATAAGATGGATAATTGGGATTTTTATTTAGTATTTGATTATCTCTTATGTTTTGCTAGTATTGACAATATAGGAGTGATTGTCATTCTAGTAAAGGGATATTCCATGATAAACGGGTAGATGGAGTTAAGCGCTGCTAAGGCAGGGTACAACCCAGAATAGCAGGTCAAAAGAGAAATCTAACTACCCTCATCGTGCCTCCCCGGCAATGGTGCCATTTTGTTGACATGAGATTCTTGGGTTTTTTTAAAAACAAGATATGAAAATAAATGCGTAGTGGTCGATGCAACCCAAATATCCCGCAACAAATAAACAAAATTTTTCCTCAAACCAATAATTACTAGAATAATGAAGCAAGATAAATTTTTGCTATTTATTAACATGTATAGCAACATGATCGAACTTAGGGAGGATACAATTCCTGAGAGTTATTTAATTAATCAAAAAAAATTCAATTAAAATAAACATGGAATCTTAAATGCAAACTATCTTGGTTTTTGTGATTTTTTTGTCTTTTTAATTTTTTTAATTTTTTTAATTTTTTATTTGTAATTTTTTTATTTTCTGATTTTTTAGATTTTTAATGATTTTGATTTTTGTGATTTTTGGTATTTCTAAAGATATAATTTTCAAAACAATTTCATGCATAAAAGAAATACACACACCATAGTCTTTTTGAATTTTTCAGAATAGTAAAGAATGTCCAGAAAATTATAGAGAAAATATTTTTGGGTTTTAAAGGCTTTGAAATATTTTTGGGAAATTTTGTAGAATTTTCAAATGTTTTTTTGTTTTTTATAAAAATCAAATAATGGCAAAAATGAAAAACAGTACATAGCCTAGAGTAATTTGCAACTTAAAAATATTTTAGTGCTCAAAACTCCTGGAGAAAATTTGTATGCTATATATAGAAAAATATCTACAAACAGTAAGTGAAATCATGATTTTTAGATTTTTCTATGATTTTTCCAAGATTTTTGATTTTTTTTTCATTTTTTTGAGTTTTCAAAAGAATTAATGCACAAAAATTGGACATGAATTAAAAGACAATAAAATAAAACTAATCTAATTTTTTGGAATTTTTTATCAATATTCAAATGTTTAAGAATATTTGAATTTTAGGATGAGAAAATGACACTGTTCTGATTTTTTAATAAAAACAAATGGAAATAAATTGCATTGAAATTTTTACACAATAAAGAGGAATACAACAAGAATATACATAATTTTTGATAGAATTTTAGAGCAATGAAAACATTTATTTCAATAAAAAGAACATGCAAAATAAATAGTCTGGACAACATGGACTAAAATGTAAATACTTAATGTTATTGCATTAAATAAAAAAGAAGCAAAATGCAGGAAAAAACGCAATATACCCAAGGAAGGGCATGCTTTACACGTGACTGAAGGCTGGCAGGGTTTTTTTCTATAATTTCAGAAACCTTAAGGGGGTCGATTGCAATTTACCCAATTTTTTTAATTTTTCCCTCCCCATAGGGTTCTTCCAGTGTCACTTCTTTTTGTTCTCCAACCAAAGAGGGGGCACATGGCACCGTCGCTGCACCTTCCTCTCCAAGAAAGTCGGGCAGCGACGGATGGTGGGTCAGCGGTGACGGAGAGAGGCGGATCGCACAGTTCTGGCGGATACAAGCTATGCAGCGGTTGAGGTCTAACGGGCTGGCACTGTAAAGGGGCTCACAAAGGGCTTACCAAATGGTGGTTGGAGATCCGCCAGGCGGTCAGTGCTCACACGACGGGGGTGCTGAATATGAAAATGCCACAGTGGAGGGCTCCGGGCTCGCGATGATAACGGGGACGTGCTCATGGGTAGTGACTCGCCGGAGGGCTTCGCGCGGGCATGTGGGCATGGACGGGTGGTACAGGAGGCAGCGGCGGGGCCGCGGTGGCGGCATCAACTTTTGTAGGTCGTTTTTTTTTGTTTTTGTTTATTTGTTTGTTTGTTTTTGTTTTGTTTTTTGTTTTTTTGAAGGTGATCAAAGCCTATACACATACAAACTTGGATTTTACGAATTTATGTACATATCCCCCAAAATAATCATATTTAAAAGTACGAGTTATGTCCAAAGTATATATACAATATATACAAAACTCCCTATACTTAGCTCGAACTATGTCCTCATAGTGATCATAGAGCGGTAAAGGAAGACATAACTCGTGCTAAGTATAGAAAAGTGAAAAGACTCCTATTCTACAATGACTCAAAGAGAAAATGAAAAGAATAGAAGTCAGTGATCCCCTCTATACTTAGGATCAAGTAATCCTAAGTATAGAAGACTGTACAAAAGGGAAAAATCGATACTGCGAATGTACAGACTCAAAAACAAAAAAATCGATATGAACAACATCACTCCCTATACTTAGGGTAGAGTATCCCTAAGTAAAGGAAAAATAGGAGTGATGAACATGACAAATATGAACGACACAAATCATTCACCCCCCTATACTTAGGATAAAGCACATTCTAAGTATAGCATATGTAAACACAAAAAAGGGATGAACGATAAAATAAGAGAAGAAAGAATTAAACGAAAGGATATACAAAAGGAAAGGATGTACAAAGTCAAGAAGGTCAAAAGCGAACCTTCTTGCAGAACCGTTGAGGTATGGATCTGACAAGATGTAGGTCGGTATTGGGGTCATCATTAGACATAAACTGATCAGGATCTACCAAGAATGTATCCTCAGCAGTCTCAGAGTGTGCAAGCATGAATCGATCAGTGGGCATAGTGTGGTCATGTCCTGCCTGAGAAGTCTAGCAGATATCAATGTAAAAAGGCTGGAAATAATTATCAGAAAAAGTAGGATCAATTTCATCTCGGCGATCCTCTACTGGATCATCATCTTCATTAAAAGGCCCAAATTCCTTTGTAAAAGCAATCAAATCAAATTTGTCCTTACCAGTCTCATCTAAATCAAGATGAATAGGAATGGACTCATCAGTGAAAGTAGTCAAATCATGTCCGTCATGTCTAGTCTCAGAGTTTGCCTTCCGCTCTATGGTGCCTATTGTGTAATCCCACAGATGTCATCAATGCATCTCCACATACCAGAAGGGGGAACTCCAAGGTTTATGCTTTCTAATTCTTCTTCCTTGAAGAGGAATTCTTGGTTCTCAGTATCATCCAACATACAACAAGAATATCTGATATTATCATCAAGGTCAAGGTCCTTGGGTTTAGCTAACACAAGCACACACTTTAATGGGTATAGTGATCAACACATCGCTCCTTGCATCAGAACGAAAATGAATCTCTCCTGATCCATAATCAATAACGGCTCTCGCAGAGGTGTGGAAAGGTTGTCCCATGATGATTGGAGGGTGTTCCTTAGGGGTGGAGGTCTCCATGGGCAATACGAGAAAATCATAAGTGAAGTTCATGCCATGAATAAAAATGACAACGTTTTCGAGAATACCTTTCAGCCTCTTGACAGATCCATCAGCAAATTGAACTATCATCCTGATTTTCTTGAGAGGCCCAAGATGAAGAGACTATACTATAGAGAAGGGTATTATATTGATTGATGCACCGCCATCAAGCATAGTGTTATCACAAGAATAGTCAACTATGGAGCAACTCACAAGAGGTGTGGCAGTGTTCCCTTTCTTAAAATGTAGACGGTGGGAGATGGCGTCGGCAGTGGACATGGTCAAGATGTGACGTTCAAATATTGTCCTCCGCTTTCTCTTCTCATGTCAAGGAGCAGATAAATGTGTCATGGACAGGTGAAGTGGGGCTTTAATGATCTCATGAATGGTGGCCATCACTTCATGTTCATTCAACATGTTTTTGAATTTTTGGACCTCCTCCATACAAGGGAGTAGATCAGAATCAGCATATACATGAGGATTGCCAAGAGCAGTATGTATAATGGCATCCTCGGGGTCAAAGATGGGACATGTGGTGAATGAATGAGTGGGAAAATGGTTTTTCATGGGTGCCCTCCTCACAAAATGAATCAACAATATGTCTCCCGATTTTTTTTTTATTTTTAAAATTTTTTCATTTTTGTTGTATTTTGGGCGATTGTAAGCTCTCATGATTATCCTCAATTGAATCCATATCCTCAAATAGTAGAGCAGCGTTCTGGCTCATATTTATGTTAAATAGATTGTTCATCCTCGAATTCATATGCTCCATCATCTGGTTCAGGGTCTCAAATGTGCCAATCATGAAAGGTGACTCAAAATCACAAGATCGAGTGAGTTGTATGAGGGTGGTTGAGAATCAAAGTCCGACTCCTGAAATAATGGGTTAGGAGGGTATGCACAAAAATCAAGAGGAAAGTCCTACTGGAAAAAAAGGAAGTTGGATCGGCTGGAGAGTGCGAGAGATCCACAAAGATCGGATTAAAATAACTCCAGTCGGTCATCTCCGAGAAAAGAGAAAATGATCAGGAGACCACAATAGTCAAGTCAAAAGATGTGCAGAAAAAGGCGCAAATGCGTAGAAGGATCTAGTATGCACACAAACAATCAAACACAAAAGAAACCCCCAGTTCACCAACTCAACGCAATATGAAGACCGTGAAGGTTCAGTCAATTATCTTGTCAATTTTTAGAGTTTGGTGAGAATAAAATATATTAGAGTGATTAAAGCATGTTGTTAGGAACCCAATGCTCCTAGGAGACTGTATCAATCTCACAACTAGTTTTTCCCATCCAGTATGGGTGTGGACCGTTTATCGGCTACCCGATCTTCCAACTCTGCTAATGAAATCCTAGACCATTTACCGGCTACCTGGTGGAGACCTCCCTAGAGAACAACTAATCACAAGACAAAAGCATGAAGAGAGTTTGGGCGTCGTCCTATCCTAGTGTGCAGGTCGCTCTCTCACTACAGATAAATAAAACAAGACGGGGGTTACTCTCCCCAAAATAATTATTTTCCCTTACTTTTATTTTAGGGTTGAGTTTTCTTTAGCAGTCCTGAATTTTAGGCGGTTATCACTTGGTTTGCATATTTTCAATAAATCGTCTACCGAGTGTCCAATTTCCTTTTTAACTTATGTGAGAGAAAATAAGGAAGTAGATCGGAAATGCCAATGTGCAATTAAACACTATGATGCATGCAACGGTTCGAGATGCGTACCTTGTCGACATCACTCTACATGCAGGGTGATCCATGCAAAATTTAAATACAGAATAATAAACTAACCTATATGCAAATGCAAGTGAACCGTCTTAATCAGTAGCTTCTCATAACATGCAAGAACCAATTAAATTTAATTAAATATGGTTACGCTCTATTCGATAGGTACATAAATTCTTGTTTAAGGTGTTTGGACCTAATTAATTACCTATCTCAACCAAATTAATAAAAGCAATAATTACATATCTTACGAAATCCACATGAAACAAAGAAAAATAAGGTGATGAAAACAAAACCGGTGAGGTACCCCAAGTGCACCGGCACTTGGCTAAACAGACCCTGCAACAAATGAATGTCCGTTTTACAAGAGTTCAAATGCTAGAAAAAATAAGAAAAAAGTATATTTTTTACTTGGTCTCCTTCAATTCTTCTTCTCCTTCTCTCAGGCTCTCTTGTGGCTCGATGAAGAATCAAGCCGCCTCCGCTTCACTTGGGTGCTTCTTCTCTCCTAAGATCACCTCCTTCACTCTGCGGGCCCTCGTAATGAAAAGAAAAGAGAGAATGTATAAGAAATACAATTATCAAATATGAGTAGGAAAAAATGAAATAAAAATAGTGAATATGAATAATGAATTAATGTGGCAAAATATTAACAAATATTTACAACCAAGAATAGCAGGTCAAAAGAGAAACCTAACTACCCTCGTGCTGCCTCCCCGGCAACGACACCATTTTGTTGACACAAGATTCTTGGGATTTTTTTAAATAATGATATGAAAATAAATGTGCACTGGTCATTGCAACCCAAATATCCCGCAACAAACAAACAATTTTTTCTTCTCAAGCTACAAAATTTTTATGAAGGGCGGTGGAGGGCAGCGGCTCTGGCGATGGACGCGGTCGTGGTTCCAGCGACGAAGGAAGGGAGTTCGGCAGGAGGCAGATTGGAGGGTGATGAAGGATCTAGCTGAGGGAGGCAGTGCTAACTCACTACTGTTGTGGTCGGTGGCGGTCGGGCACTTCAGGCGGCGGTCCAGATGGTGGAGGCAGGAAGCAGCCCGTTGGGTGACGATGGTGCGCTCGGGCCGTTCAGGCGGCGGTCTAGGCGGTGGAGGTGGGGAGCAGCCCGCGCTGCGAGTGGTGGTGTTGGCTGACGGTGGGCGGCCCACGCGAAGGGGAGACAAGGCTGTTGTTGCCTAAAGATTTAAATTTTATTATTATTTTTTTTATTTATAGAAAACGTGTAAGCAGAAGCTGAAAATGCTTTTTTTCTATTTTTTCCATCAAAACAAATGTTAAAGAAACAAAAAACAATATATATTATTTGTGTTTATATATATATATATATATATACTTGAACATCATCTCTGCTTATTTAAATAAATAATAAAAAAATTGAAAAAGACGTGAATGGGGATTCGACGAAATGAAAAATCGAATCCGGTTTTCTGGCCCCCATACGTGGCTGGAGTTGAGAGATCGTGGGGGATAGAACATGACCATGGAGAGATTGAGAAAGTGAGATGAAAAATCAGAATCGAAGGTGGATCAAATCGTGATGGGAATTCTATGATCTAGAGAAAAAATGACCTCAAACTAAAAATGCGAAAAACTAAATTAAGATTAACCAATGTTAAAAATAAGAAAAAGGAAGATGGATATCACCTCAGGAGCGGAAAAGATCATGATTGCCTCGACGAAGACTGACTCGCTGTCACCGGACGACTCAGAGGCTAGGCACCCTTCTACGAAAAGATAACTCTTGGAGAATAAGCTCCTCTCACCAAAGATTGATCAAGATGAAACGAGGGAGAGGGAACCATATAATAGATAAGGAATGGAGTTTGAATTTTTAAAAATTTGAATAAAGATAACAGATAAGAAAAAAAATTGTAATGGAATAAAGTTAAAATTATTTACAAAAATTATTTTTTTCTGATATTTTCGTCACTTTATTAAATTGAATAACAAATGTTATTTTTTTTATTTTTTGTGGTGGTTATTTAAAAATATTAACTATATACATATACTATATACATATACTATATACATATGGTACATTATATACATAGTTAAATAAGGCAATTAGTTTTTTTTGAAAAAAATATTTTTTATTCTTATATTAAATAATTAGTAACAATATTTGCAAATATTTGCAAATACAATATGTACAAAAAATGTTAAAATTGCACAAACCATCCCAGAAAAACAACTTTTCAACCGTAACTCCAAAAAATTATGGAATATCAACCATTTTAAAGATAATTTAGATAGAACACAATAGAAGCGAGTTTGGTTCAATTTCAGTTCATATGGAGCCGGAATTGGTATTTCAATTATCGCTTAGTGGCTTTTCCAGATGTGGTTACTTTTTTCTTTACATGATTTTATTGTGCAATTATTTTTATTATTTAAGAAACATTTTTATTTACAGCTTTTGTTTTGAAAATTATTTAATTCGAGGTCAATTTATGTACAAATAAAATAGTGTAAGTATACAAATATACACATCACACATTTTTTTGGATTTACTGATTAAGGACCTTATCTCCCCCTACTTTATTTCTGGTCGATCAGGTCAAGTCTTGACCTTCTCTCAAGATTCGGGTAAACAAGTATCTATTACATATATACAGTCTTCTTTTTTTCTTTTCTTTATTTTTCCTTTCTTTCTTTCTTTATTTATTTTAGGTTAAAATAGTAATAAATGTACAATATTTACACACATATGCAAGTTAGTAAAAATATGGAGTTAGTATTATATACATGTGTTTTATAAGGGATTTTAAGATAAAATAATTGAATAAAGATGATGAAATGAAGATTCATCATGGGGAATGCACCCTTGGAGCCCCGAGTAGGAGCCTAGACGATCGTGATCCCAACTGCTATTGTTGTTGCGATGGTTGGGGGACATGTTGCTTGGCACATCGAGGTGCTAATCTCACGGTGTTCGACCTCAGCACTTGCGTTCCTTTTTGCTCAGTGCTTCGAGTGAGAGCCAAGTACTCATGGTGGGTCCACTAGTGTTTCTCCTGTCACTTAGATTTAACACTCGTGTACATGCTAGTGTAGGACACATTTGTTGGTATTCCGAGTGGGAGCACTAAGAGAGGAGTTTCAGGAAATATGGTTAATGATGTTGGGAATGAGATATGATTCTGCTAAGTATAACGAGGATTGGGATGTAGCGATGATTCGTGGGCTGGAATCTAAAATATGAATCAGAAGTATCATTGGAAATTGGGGCTAAGTGGACATGTTGGTAACTTAGTTAGGATGCACTATACCCCACTGCATGCTTACGGAGGCACCCCAACCCTACGGTGTTCTTTCTCCATAGATTCATAGCATGAGGTCTTATCCAGACCAATACCACAGACTATCCACGACACATCCACATCTAATAACAATAAATAAAAATGTAATTCTTTTGAGATCGGTTACCCAATTGTTTTCTTTTGCAAAAAGTTAAATTGCATCTTGCTTGTTGTTGTCTAGTTGTTTATATTGTATTGGGAAACTTTGTTCATAATGTACCTACGTGTCGATCCGCATATTCGCATCAATGACTAGTTGGAGCCACCATCTTTTATGTAGCTTCACCCTTTTGTGGTACAATGGTTGGTTGTTCTTTTACTATTTTCTGTACTTAGTTTCTTTTTGAGAGACATGACATGTAATGTATAATTGCGGACATCTATATTTATGCTTACATATATATTTTTGTGGACATGGAAGGAGAATGGAATGTAATGGAATTGGTGTATGGAATTAATGAATGGAAATACGTGTTGTTGTGAACAGATTGAATGCAAAGCAAGGAAAAGTTTTAAATTCCAATGCATGTTGCTATTTTCTCCTGCTTTTGTGATTGTCAAATATTTGAATGTGGAATGTATGTTTGTGGATTGGTTTGCCGAGTACCCAGATCCTAGAGGCGGACGAGAACGTCATAGTTTGGTATCAGAGACGCGATACTCCATTCCAATTCATGCATACCATTCCTCATTGGTAATTGAATACTGGATAACGTGAAGTCTTCTAACACAACACGAGTCCACAAGAGAATAACATGATTGCATCCGTGTCCACATGTCTCTCATAATGTCTCTCTTATGAAAATCAAGAATTAATGCCTTGGTTCTTTATGGAGAACCACTCCACCTTGCGTAGACCTAGATGTGGCGCAACAGTTGGCTCTCCTTCTACAGGCAGTACAGGGGATCCAGGAACGACAAAAGGCAATGGAGCAGCAGCTCCAGCGGTAGGATGACCCCTCCTACTGTCGCTCTCAAGACGGGGAGGAGAGTGTCAACTTGTCATTTTCCTTGGAGCCCGAGTAGCCTGAGGATGCGGATGCTTTATAGAAGCATCAGAGCATTAATGCCGCATACCAACGGGCGGCTATACTGCAGTTCTTTGGTAGCACCCCCTTTGAAGATGCCGAGCTATGGATGTCACAGGTAGCCAATGTTCTGAAAATGATACATGCACCTGAGGACACATGGGTGTCATTACAGAATACTCCCTGGTTGGCTATGCAGAGCGGTGGTGGAATGCCACCAAGGAGCACTTGACGGGACCCATCAAATGGGAGACCTTATTTAATGAGTTCCGTACAGAGTTCTACCAGACCATTGGGTGGAAGATCAGAGGAGGCAATTTGCTGAGCTGAGTTGGGGGTTGATGATAGCCCAAGAGTACCTTAGTACCTCATTCGTTATATAGAGTTCTCTCGTCCCAAGAGAACTTACAGAAGTTCATCAGGGGAATGACAAAGGAGGTACAAGAGTGGCTCACTACCTTAGACCATACCTCCATCAAGGAGGCCACGACAAAGGTGACAAAGTGGGAGGCGACACAACACTGCTTAAGAGGAGTCTGTCATTGTTGCCTCCACCTCAGCCAAGCAGGATTTTGCGGTGGGACTTCTCTCAGTTCTGTAGAGACCGTCGCTACCACCCAACAACGACAACAACACCTGCCAGCTGGTTCACACCTACCTTTGGACAGGCGTTGGTAGGATGCAGTTCAAGTTCTTCTCGCCCCCAACGCAGGCATCATGTCGTACGCTTGGGGCTGGCAGTTTTGCTTATGGTGGGAGCTCATTACAAGCATATAGTTGTACTTATTACCTTTGTAGACAGACGAGGAACTTCAAGGCCCAATGCCCTTTGTGTTCCAGCAGTTTAGGCAAGTAGCAGCAGCAGAGTGGAAGATCAATTGGGTCTTCCAATCCGTTTCATAGATCAAGATTCCACCAAGGAGGCCATGACTTTCAGTGAACCCCAAAACAAACAGTCCATATTACGGGTTCTAGTGCATCGCCACGAGGCAATCTGAATGCAGTGACACAAGAGTAGGCTCATGCTTCTAGATCGGTCGTCAGAGGTATGATATCAGCTCATGGGGCATTATTACATGAACTGTTTGATTCAGGAGCTACACATTCCTTTCTTGCACATCATATGGTGCCCATATTGGGCAAGTCAACGATGGAGGTTGCTTCCCCATACTACATGACGGGCCCAAGGGGCCAATGGTTCATCATCCACCAGGAAGTGGAGGATGTGGCTTCGCAGATAGGTGGGCATGAGATGCCTATGTTCTTGTTGTTGATACAGTTAGAGGATTTCCGTTTGATGGACGCACATCTGATGGCGGGATTGAGTGCATCTCTGCCTTGAGAGCACAGAAGTTTCTTACCCAAGGTTGCGTAGGCTACCTTGCCTATGTGGTAGACTTAGTGGCACATGACCAGATGATAGAGGATGCCAGAGTTGTACATGAGTTCCCTGATGTATTTCCTGATGAACTAACTGGATTACCGCATGTAAGAGAGATAGAGTTTGAGATCACGTTATTACCAGATACACAGTCGATCTCTATCCCTACATACAGAATGGCACCAGCTGAGCTCATGGAGCTCAAGGTACAGTTGCATGAGTTATTGGAGAAGGGATTCGTCTTCCCCAATACATCACCATGGGGACCCCCAGTCCTCTTCGTGAAGAAGAAGGATGGATCCCTAGGGCTATGCATAGACTATAAGCATTTGAACAAGAGAATGGTCAAGAACCGTTACCCACTTCCTAGGATTGATGATCTATTTGACCAGTTGTGGGGAGAAACAGTGTTCTCTAAGACTGGCCCGTAGTTGGGATACCACCAGTTGAGGATCAAAGAGGCTGATGTAATGGAGTCTGAATTCCGCACTAGATACTGCCACAATGAGTTCTTGGTGATGCCGTTTGGACTCACAAATGCACCTGCCACATTCATGGATTTGGTGAATCGAGTCTTCCATCCACATTTGTATAGATTCATGATCATGTTCATTGATGATGTTTTAGTCTACTCTCACGATGAATACAATCATGAGTCTCATCTTCACACCATTCGAGAGACACTCCGAGAGCACAATTTGTATGTTAAATACAACAAGTGCGACTTTTGGCATTCAGAGGTGGCTTTTCTTGGACACATGGTGTCAGGGGTGGGGGTGTCAGTTGACCCCACCAAGATACATGCAGTGGTGTCTTGGGAGCGGCCCAAGACGGTTATAGAGATTCGCAGCTTCCTTGGCCTCGTTGAGCACTACAGGAGGTTTGTCAGAGGGTTCTCTCAAATGGCCCTACATCTCACCCGACTGACGTTGAAGGACATGCCATTTGTCTGGACTAATAAATGCGAGCTGAACTTCTGAACGCTCAAAGAGCGATTGACTTTCACACCCATCCTCACCCTTCCTTCTGGTGCCTTAGACTTTATCGTGTACACCTATGCTTCGAAGGATGTATTAGGTGCAATGTTGATGCAACATGGACAAAGTTGTGGCATACTCATCACGACAAATTAAGAACCATGAATGCAACTACCCCACTCATGTCTTGGAGTTGGCGGTCGTAGTCTATGCATTAAAGATATGTCATCACTATTTTTATGGGGTTACATTTGATTTCTTCATAGACCACAAGAGCCTCAATTACATTTTTTATCAGAAGGGGCTGAATATGTGGAATAGATAGTGGATGGAACAACTAAAAGATTATAATTGTACCATCTCCTACTATCCTAGTAAGGGTAATGTCGTAGCAGATGCCTTGAGTAGACGATCACACACTGAGGGTTCGGTATCCGGGTTGTCGACTTGGGATGTACTCACTACGCTTAGTGTGTGGCATCCATTTGAGGGCACATCTGATGTAGTGACAATGTTAGCAAAGTATAGCAGCTTGTGGGATGGGATTGTTTAGAGCCAACAGATAGATATGAGGATCCATGAGCTGCACCACAGGTGCTTAAAGGATGAATTCGATGGATTTTGAGTCCGTGAATCCATCGTAAGGAATGGAGACCATGTGTGTGTTCCGGATGACAAGGTTGAGAGGAGAGACATCCTGGAAGAGGCATATAGCTAAATACTTTCCGTACATCAAGGTGGCACAAAGATGTACAGGGACATCTGTCAACACTTTGGGATGGAAGGCATGAAGAAAGACGTAGCCGAACATGTTGTCTGATGTCGTACTTTCCAGATGGTGAAGGTAGAGCACTTGAGGCCTCCTGGTTCACTGCAACCTCTTCCCATCTCAGTGTGAAAATGGGAGAGCATCTCCATGGATTTATTACATCATTACCTTGCAACCCTATAAGGCATGATGCGATATGGGTCATCGTTGAGTGGTTGTCCAAGTCAGCCCATTTCATCCCGGTCAACAAGACATATACACCGGTACAACTAGCCAAGTTCTACATTCAACACATCATTCAGTTGCATGGGATACACAAGGAAGTAGTATCAAACAGAGATTCCTGTTTCACGTCACACTACTGGGAAGAATTAATGAGATCCTTGAGGATCAAACTATGCATGAGTTCAGCATACACAGACAGATGGACAATCTGAGAGGACCACTCAGAAATTGGAGGACTTGTTGCGGGCTTGTGCGGTTGAGTGGAAGGGATCGTGCAGGGATCACCTCTCGTTCATTGAATTCATGTACAACAATTGCCACCACGCTAGTATATGCATTGCACAATTTGTGGCATTATACGGGAGGCGGTGCACCACTCCTTTGTGTTGGCAGCAAGTGGGTGACGACACTATGTTCTCCCTACAGATCATTGAGGAGACCTTCAAGGTGGTGGAGACTGCTAGGAGGAAATCGCTGACCACACAAAGCCGTCAGAAGAGTTACGCCGACCAACGACATTGAAAACCTTGAGTTTTAGGTATGTTATCCTACATTCGTACCCAAAGGGGTATAATTCTTAGCCAATCATGTGTGACTAAGCATTTCTCATGATCACAGGTAGGAGACCTTGTGTTCTTATGTGTATACTTAATGATGGACATACAACGTTTCACTGCAAAGGTCAAGCTAGCACCGTGTTTTGTGGGACTATTCGAGATTTTGGCCCATGTTGGGAAAGTGACCGACATGGTGGCCCTTCCCCCACACCTCGAGGGCATCCACGACGTGTTCCACATGTTGAATCTACAGAAGTACATCTGAGATCTCTGACATGTGATCAACTATAAGGACATGGCTGTGGAGTCAAACCTCTCCTTCCTAGAAGAGCCGATGCAGATTTTGGTCCACACGGTTAAGAGATTGATGCGGAAGAAGATCCCTTTGATCAAGGGTCCTGTGGTAAAGTCAAGACGTCGAGGAAGGCGTATGGTAACCTGAGGCGGACATGAGGGAGAAATACCCTCATCTGTTCACGGGTATGGAATTGAAACCATAATCAAGTTCCCTTTAAGATTTTTTATGGGTTTCGCTCTCTTTGATATTTTTATGGGCTCATTTCTTTGGAAGACTTGGATACAATGGGGTTCGGGTCTTGAAATAAACTAGAATCATCCTAAGTCTTGGGGACGAGACTTCCTTTGAGAATTTTATGATGTGAAAACCCAGAAAAGTTAACATGGACTGAAATACAAATCTTGACTGAGTATGAGATTAACTGCAAAATCTTTACTTGTCTAGAGACCAAAAAATTCAAGCAAGGAGTCCATTGCGTAGTTCTCATAGAGATCTTTCCAACGAGTTCAAGAACTTAAAAATTCGAGTTTGGGAGCTCATGTTACGACTATGTTAGCGAGATGGGGAACATTCATATTTAGATCCAAACACAGATCCGTATCCGGGTTGGACCCATATAACCCAATCCTTTCCCCTTCGTGAAGGCACCCTCAAAATGCCTAAACACCTCTACCCTTCGACCTGCTGCTCCACCCCCTCCTTCTCCCATGTTGGAGCCTCAACAAAGCTCACTGGAGCACGCGGATAAACGATCCGGGGATGCAATCACGTTAAGGAGGTCTAGGCAGCCCGCGGGGGCAGTTTGGTTTCATCATTGGGACGTCTTTCGTGCCATTCTCTCTGTGGGAGGAGAAATCAAGGTTGTCAACTTTCCATGTACGATGTCGTCCCCCCTCTTGCGATGGATTCCATATTTTTTCTTCAACCTACATGTATGAACGTCTTTAGAACCTCTGAGATTGTTTGTTATTTGGCCTCTTATGGTGGGTATTGGGTTTTTTTTTCAGATTGGGTTTCTGGAATGCGGATCTGGAGAGGTGGAACTCACTGGATAGTAGCTTTGCATAATTAGTAGGTGATCAAATAGTTTTGTTGCTCGGTTTGATGTTCTGATGGCTTGGAACCCTTTCAATGTTCGGGAAATTTCAGCTTCGTGGATCAGGATTTAGGTGGTACTTAAGAAATTAAAGTTTTAATCAGATTCTTTGATAGACATGTTTCTGCAGATTTTCCCGTGCTAATCAATTCATGTTTGCACATATTATATGGAGAATTTATCTACCTTATTGCTTATCCGTCATATGTTCTTGCGATTAAGTTGAAAAGATGGGATTATTGGGACATGGGCATGTGTGGTTGAAGTACAAGGCATGTTGCATATACTGCAACTAAATTGAATTAGTTGAACTTATAATTTAAGGGGAATGTGTGGCTTAAGTAAAAGGCACGTTCCATCTTATCCAGCAAGTTGTTCTGCTTTGTACGTCCATATGTTAACCCCATTTACATCAAGTTGTATTGTATCCGAGGGTTGGATTTTACATCGATTTTGCACTATCTTTCTGGAGTTATCTCCAGGAACAGTAGTTATGCTAAAATTCTTTTCTGATAGGATGGTTCTAATGTAATTATTCTATTTATTATGTATAGCTTCAAGTCATGTAATCCGTTCATGAAGCTCACAACAACAACTCCTGGGTTAAGATGGATAATTGGGATTTTTATTTAGTATTTGATTATCTTCTATGGGTTGCTAGTATTGACCATATAGGAGTGATTATAATTTTCATGAAGGGATATTCCATGATAAACGGGTGGATGGAGTTAGGCACCACCAAGGGAGGGGCATGCACCCTAAGAGCCCCGGGTAGGAGCCTAGATGATCGCCAATCCCAACTGCATTGTAGTCGTGATGGTTGGGGGACATGTTGCTTGGCGCACCGAGGTGCTAATCGGATGGTGTTCGGCCTCAGCACTTGCGTGCTTTTTTGCACAGTGCTTCGAGTGCGGGCCAAGTAGTCATGGTAGGTCCACAAGTGTTCACTTGTCACTTAGAGTTGACACTCATTTACAGTCCAGTGTAGGATGCATTGGTTGGTATTCCGAGTGGGACCGCTAAGAGGGGAGTTCTGGGAAATGTGTTTAATGAAGTTGGGAATGAGATATAATTCTCCTAGGAATATGGAGGATTTGGTTGTCGTGATGATTCGCGATTTGTAATCTAAATTAGGAATCAGAAGTACCATTGGGAAATGGGTCTAAGTGGACGTGTTGTGAACTTAGTTAGGATGCATTGTACCCCACCGCATGCCTACAGATGCACCCAACCCTAAGGTGTTTATTTTGCATTAGAATAATAGTGTGAGGTCTCATCCAGACCAAGACCACATACTATCCACGAAGCTTGGCTACTCATATCCATATCGAATAATAATAAATAAAAATCAATTATTGTGAGATCGGTTACCCAATTGTTTTCTTTTGCAAACATTTAAATTATATGATGCTTGTTGATGTATAGTTGTTTATATCGTATTGGGAAACCTTTCTCATAACGTACCTACGTGCGCATCCACTTGTTCGCCTTAGTGACTAGTTGGAAGCACCATCTTTTGTGCACCTTCACCATTTTTGTGGTACAACGGTTGGTAGTTCTTTTATTATTTTCTGTACTTAGTTTCTTTTTGAGAGACATGACATGTAATGTGTAATCTTGGACATATATATTTATGTTTACATGTATATTTTTAAGGATATGGAAATGGACAATGTAATGTAATGGGATTGTTGTAAAGAATGAATGAATGAAAATACATGTTGTTGTGAACAGGTTGAATGCAAAGCAAAGAAAATTTTTAATTTCCAATGCATGTTGCTATTTTCTCTTACTTTTTGGAATGTCAAATATTCGAATGTGGAATGCATGATCGTGGATTGGTTTGCCGAGTACCCGGATCCTAGAGGGGGACGAGGGCATCACATGTCCCGCAATATTCACAACAGATAGTCCCGTACCAACAAGAAGATCAATACATTCCTGAGAAACATGCTCCACCTCCCCCTATCAATCAAGAGGTCAACAGTATATGGTTCAACCGAGAGCGCAACTAGCCCCGTCTGTCATGTAAAGGCCAGTTGGGTTCCCATCGGGTTCAGAGACCCGTCCACCAAATTCAGGGAGGCAGACCGCAACAGTTCCAACAGCGACAGTCTAAGCCTCAATATCAGTCTCCACATCACTTCTAGAACTAGAGACATGGCCAACAACAATAGTATACCTAGTTTCCATACCTTACCATCAACAACAGTCTGCATATTTTCTCCTCCTCCTCGTTATCAGTAGTAATACAGATACCAGCAACCTCCACACTATCAGTCTCAGCGACTGATGAATCCATGATTCATTAACTTTTCTGTCGCATTTTGTCTTAAAATCCTTTACAAATACATGTAAATATACATTAATTTTCATCTTTTATAAAAACATCAATCATGAATAAATATCCACTTTTAAGCATAAAAAACATGTAAATAAATAAAAGAATAAAAAATAAACAAAATACTAGAAGGCATATTATAAATATGTATATATGTACAATATGACTTATAAATATAAATATAGCTGCAAGGTATATTTATAACTTAACCTCCGAGACCAAGTCAGCATGGATTGGTCGACAAATTAATAAGTAGGGAGAGATAAGGAAAGAAAACAATAAAAATAAATTAAGACACACTTCACACATTGTTCACTATTTAACAAATAAATACAAAATTTCATTGATTTTTAATTAATTTATATGTACATATTTTTCACCAAATTCTTTTCCTAATTATTGCTAAAAATGTATATAAAAATATAAAAATAAGATAAAAATATTCTCTTGTACTTATACCAAGAAATTCTACTTCTAAATTGTCAAATTCTCAACTTTCGAACATCATAACTTCTTCATATGAACTCCAATTTCACTCTACTCACCTTTAAAGTTCATAAAATAATATTCACTAATTAATAGAGGTGGATTCATTGAATTCGGAGTCCGTTTGCAAAAAGTCAGTTTTGGGACCTAATGACAACGGGGTTTATGGGCTATTTATTTTATTTAGAACACACTATTTACAATTTTATTAATTTTATAATTTTTAATTATTTTCATGATATTATATTTTCATCATAATTTATTTCAGAAGTTTTGTGCTTATTTATTATTTTAATAAAATCCAAAACCCTAATTTATAGATAAAAATGAACTGATTAACTTATACCTGTATTTATTAATATATGTAAATTAATTTTTTAAAATCCCTAAAAATTCACATAGCCTTTATTTCTTATTCTAATAATTAATAAAATACAAAATTAATATTTTATTATTTATTTAATAAATTAAAAATCCAAAACCTATTTATCTATACCTATTTATTAGTATAATGTTTATATCTCATATTATAATTTTTATTTATAAAACTAATTATTCTATAAATTTGATAATTTAATTATCTGCAATTCTTGTTTTTATACCTATTTAAAATAACGGTTTTTACTATTTATTATATATTTATAACTTATTTATGCATCTGGCCAACCACGTGCTGACACGTGTCGGCACATGGTGCTTCTTCTCCAAGAAGCTGGTACCGTTTCTATTCTGAGCGACCTTCTTCATCAAATTTTCCCGCGCACACTAAATGTATTTCACTCGATCCAAGCCATTGAATCTCCTCACCTAACAACCAAGATACTCGACCACCCTTAGATTAAACTTGAGGCCCACGATATCTCTCTATAAAAACCCCCAAAGTTGGTGGTTTTTCAACAACTTCCTCTTAACCACCTGAATCTTAGAATCCAGTGGCCGACCTTCCACTTCCTCGCCTCGCTCCGCTTTCTCAGGAGGTGACAGCTCCAACCAAAGGTGCCCGCATGGCAGAAGGATCATTGGGGAGGAGTTCCAAGGTGCTCGCCAACCCTTGCATCGCTTCCTTGTACGCGTTCAGCTTCGGCAAAGATCGGCCGTCGAGCAACCATATGAGGTATATACACCTCTCTTTCCCATATCTACTCATTCATCTTTACGATTTCCTTTCTCGGCATTCGTGCATACATTAGCGTAGATAATCACGTAGTTGGGAAGCCTAATCATCCTTCTAAAATGCACAATCAAATCCACTTCTAAATTCGTTTCATATCTAAACCAATTCGCGTTTCTTTTCTCGTTGTTTCTCACGCCTATTATCATCTAATCTGGAAACGATTTTTTAGCTTGCAAAAACCTTAATACTTCGGCCGATTTATCGCAAATCGAGCATACACATTTGATCTTTGCAGGTTCTTCTTACATACAACACAATAGCACGTCAATTGAAGCTTCTAATCATCACACAAATCGCATCCCCAAGAAGACACACAACCTGATGTTCGGTTCCAGAGCAGACGGAACGCCATCTCTATTAGTCTTTCTGTCATCTTATGCCAGCTCCGACCGACGTCCACCGCGGGCAAGCTTGACGGGTAGAGGAGCTACCCCTCTGGCCCCGCTGGAGGTTCAAGATACACATCCATCGCCAGTGAGAATTTGGAGAAGGAGTCACCTTCGCCGGCTGTTCAACCGTCTGAAGAACATCTTAAGAACAACCAGAGTACAGTCTTTGACACGTGGCATTTGTGGACGTCGAGGATCGACTCCGACGTTCTAATCCTGGCCATTCAAGACGAAAAGGTGTGATATTTTCATACTAAGACCAGAGAAGTTTCAGAATTCCAGCTCGCCTTCCAAGTTTCCGGAAATTACATTTACGTCCATGTACAGGGACCTAACTGTAATACTTCATATTTTCTTTACAGAACAACCCCTGGCAGAGGACTTAATTGTAGAATTTTGTTTCTTTTTCTAACATTTTTACCTCTGTACTGTAAGGCATCTTTGGATGTATTTTTGACATTATTTTTCGTAGTTTTTCTTGCGGTAGTTACACAACTATCTCCGCGAGGGTTTTCAATAATTTTTGTGTGTTTTCATCATTTCTTCACCGTGTTTAGATTTCTCGAAGTCGCTTCCATTTTGCTTTGTTTTCGAGTGTTCTTCAAGCCTGTTGTTCGTCCGCTTTACCTACTACATAATATCATCTATATTTCATCTATTCTTCACATATTATATTGTAGGTAAATTATTTGAAAAATATTACTTTGAAAATTAAATAAAAATTGGAAAAATATAAAATCAAATAAAAATTTAAAATAAAAAATCTATAATAAAATATCGTGTTTCCTCGATCACTCTAAGAAGAGATAAAATAATCACAAAAATATATTTTCACAAAAAAATATCAATATATCTTATTCTGCCTCGTGTTCGACCCAGGCACACTTACTTGACTAAATAAATAGTGTAAGTTTTTTTAAAAAACCAATCTTTGTTTGATCGACTAGGATCTCTTTGCGGTTTTCTACACCGACAACACTTTCATTTCTAAAAGCGCAATCGGACCCGAGCCGCATCAGCGACATCATGTCATTGAGCATCCAGAGGCTCCTTCGGTCAATCTCGAACTTGATCAGCTTGCATTGCTCATGAAGAACATGAATAAACTGACTCAGAGGATCGCTGACTTAACCACCATAAATACACTGATTCCTATAGGTCGAGGCCAACCCCAACAATTTCAGATGCAAGGAGGAGGTTTCCCATGAGCCATCCACACCCGAGACATGTATGACCCTTTATTATACATGTTTATCTGTCAGCATTCATCTCAGGAGCGGTAGAAGATTACAGCCGCTTGTTGATGAAAATACATTTCATCATTTTATTCATTTATTTTAGCTTAAAATATCTTATAAAACACATGTATATAATTCTTACTCCATATTCATAGTAATTTGCATCTGTTTGTATATATTGTATACTTATTACTATTTTAACCTAAAAACAATAAAGAAAGAAAGAAAGGGAAAATAAAGAAAAAAAAAGAGAAGACTATATATATGTAATTGATACAGGATGACCCAAATCCCGAGAAATGGTCAAAACATGAACTGATCGAATAGGAATAAAGTAGGGGGAGATAGAATCCTTAATTAGAAAATCCAAAAAATGTACTGTGTATATTTGTATACTTACAGTATTTTATTTGTACATAAATTGGCCTCAAATTAAATAATTTTAAAAACAAAAGTTGTAAATAAAAATGATTTCTAAATAATAAAATTTTTGCAAAATCAAATCATGTACAAAATAAAAGTAACCACATCCAGAAAAAGACATAAAACGATAATTGAAAGACCAAATCCGGTTCCATATAAACTCAAATTGAACCAAACGCACTTCCATTGTATTCTAAATTAAACTATCTTTAAAATGGTCGTGGTTTCATGATTTTTGGAGTTACGGTTTGAAACATTATTTTCTGAGGTGGTTTGTGCAATTTAACCATTTATTTTTACATATTATATTTATAAATATTTTTACTAATTATTTGAAATAAAAAAATAAACCACATCAAAGGTAAATTTATTAATATATACGGTACCCCCTAATTTGTTTATAAATAAAAACATAAAAAATATTATATTTGTTGAGCACAGGATTTGTTCCAGGCAACGACGCCATTTTGTTGAGCATGATAATCTTCAGGATTTGTTATTAATGATATAAATTTGTTGTTGTCAACCCCAAAATTCCTGTCTCAAACAAATAATTTTTTCCCTTCTCAGGCCAATAATTAATTATAAAAATAATGAAGTGAGAGAAATTTTTGCTACTTATTTACTTGTATAGCGACACGATCGCTCAGGGAGGTTACAATTTCAAGGGTTATTCAAATAAATCAAAAATCAATTAAAAGAAAAAGGGAATCTCAAATGCAAACTACCTTGGTTTTTATGAAATTTTTACCTTTTATTTTTTTATTTCTATTTTTTATTTTCTATTTTACAATTTTTTAATAATTCTTATTCTGCAATTTTTTTTAATTTCAAAAAATATGATTTCAAAAACAAATCCATGCACAAAAGACATGCATTTTTTTTGGATTTTTCAAATATTACCAAAATGCTAAAATTGTCTAAAGATAATATTTTGTGTTTTTATGATTTTTTACTGTTTTTATTTTTTTTAGAAAATTTTAGATTTTTTAGGATTTTTAAAATGAATAAAAATAAGGAAAATGCAAATAGTGAGCAAGCCGGACTATTTTTCAATTTAAAAATACGAAATGAAATCAAAAATTCTACAACTATTATTCATAAAAACTAGAATGCATTATCTACAAATAGGAACTCAAATCATATCTTTTGCATTTTTCTAGATTTGTTTATGTTTTTTTTAAGATTTTTAGTATTTTACAATATTTTTGGGTTTTATAAATAATTAATGCGAGAAATTTGCATAGAAGTTAAAACAGACAAAAGAGAATTAATATATTTTTTTGAATTTTTGAAGCAATATTCGAATTTTTAAGAATTTTCAAATTTCAGATAGAGAAAATGACCCTATTTTGTATTTTTTTATAATATAAAAGGAAATAAAATGCAATGAGAAATTTATGCAATGAAGAGGAACAAGTCAGGAGCATAACATGATTTTTGCATAATTTATTGAGCAAGAAAAATATTTATTTCAACGAGATAAAGCATGCAAATCAAGTCTGCATAAATATGGACTGAAATGTAATTTTTAAAGTTTTTGCATCAAATAGTAATAATAAAAGAAATGAGAGGGCAGAAGGCTGCAATTTACACAATAGTGCGTGCAACGCACGTGTTTTGAAAGAGGCAGGGGCTGGTACGTAAAATCAAGAATGCTGGGGGGCATCAACACAATTTTACCAAAAAAAGGATTTTCAATTAGGGCTTCTTCTTTCTTGTTCTTCAAGTTAGAATAGGGGAGCGCCGTCCCCTTTTCTTCCTCTCCCAAGCCAAGCGACGACCAAGATGGCAGAGGGCGGCATGGAAGGTAGCGGTCTGGATGGCGCGAGCTTGGTGCTCTACAGAGGATGGCGCGCGCGATGAGAGGCACGTGAGCAGGCTCGAGTCGAGGTGCTGGTCTGTCGGTGGTAGTGCTTCTGATGAAAGCGAGCTCCTTCATGCGAATGTGTGGACGGTCTACGGAGCTTGCGTAGTCGGCGTTCTGTGGTTGTCGGCAGGTGCACGCGGTGGTGCTTGCGCGCTGGGCGAAGAGGTTGTGTCGGGGTCGGTGGTGACTAGGCGATACACGCCCAATTGTGGAGGAGCACGACAGTTGCCACGGTTACGGGAGCACTTGATGAATCTCCATTTCATCACCTTTATTCTATCATTTTGGCCTTAAAAACCCCAACAAATGCATGTAAATAGCATCATTTTGTCTATAATAACATTCATTATTTATTGTATTTATTGTATACAAAATAAGTTTTTTAATGCCAAAATTATAGAAAAAAGAGAAGAAAAGAAAAAGGAATAAAGTATTGATAATATTTTATGACCCAAACCCCGAGACCAAGTCAAGAATTGGCTTGGTCGACAAAGAATAAAGTAGGGGGAGATAAGGGCCAAGAATACAGAAAATATTTCAGTTATTCATTCTTGATTTATGCATTTTTGACACCTATTTTGTATCTAATTAGTTATTCATCAAAGAAAGAAATTTTGTACATAAAAGTTGTAGATAATAATGTAAATAAAAATACAAATCTGAGTTTGTACAAAAATATTACAATGTACATTTTATACCCATAATAAAAAGTCAGAAACCAAACTTCACAGACCCATATCTTCCAAATAAAAACTCAAAACATAGCAAAATCACTCAAATTGTATATAACTTTTCATGAGCAATTTAATGGTGGTAATTTTATATTTTTTGGAGTTATTGTGCAAAAGATAGGTTTTGGGCCCCTATTTGTACATAATACTTATTAAAAGCTTCAATCTATTCATTACTTATTATTTTTTACAAATTCATATTTTTTATAATTTTGGAAACATTATTTATAACATAGGTGTACATTAAAATTAGAATTAAACCTAAAAGAAAAAGGAGAATAAAATAAAACTATGCTAAAACATAGATGAAATATCTATGTATATAAATAAAAGGGAAATACATTCTTTAATTTTTTTTCTTTCATATTGTTATAATATTGTAAATATTACATATATTATATTAAAAATATAAAACCAAAATAAAAACCAACAAAATACATTAAAATGAAAAGAAGTATATAAAACATAGGCAAAATACCTATACCTATACCCATACAATATATATACTTATTTATTTAAGTATACAAATACTATCAAAAAAATAAAATTAAAATATATTTATGTACCTAAAAATACGTTATAAATATATAACATAATAAAATAAAATAATAAAATAAAGAAAACTATACAATATACATGTAAATATACCTATACATACACAATTAATAATTAACTTGTAATAAAATACATCAAAAAAATAAATAAAAATCGTAATAAAATACTACATAAAATAATAAACATTTTTATTTTGTACCCAAAAATCAATAAAATCATTTATTATTTTTAAATAATTATTCTTTAATAACCTTGTTGTTTTGTCGTGTAGTGTGCCTACATGGACCAATGGCAGGGACTCCCTCCGTTGACCTTTGGTCAACTCACCCTCTAGCCTCTACAACCCGTCAAATCTATCCAAGCATGCGTTTTCTCCAAATGTTCCCGATCAACCCATCGCTCCACTGACATCGGTCCCTTCACTGAAAATACTCCCAACACAACCCTCATACATGCTCATGGCTTGTATTCCTTTTATGTAGCTCTATGTTCTTATTTTTTGCCGGTCAATAAGGGGTCCCCATTATGTTCATAAATAATTCAGCCTCCAGCCCGTCAAATCTATCCAAGACACCGTCTTCTCCCATTTTTCTCGGGCATTACATCCATTGTTCATGCTCGCGTCCTTCACAAGAAATATTCCTCAATAGTCCCTCATACACGCCCACGTAT
Organism: Ottelia alismoides; assembly: GCA_037367405.1. Taxonomy (NCBI): domain Eukaryota; kingdom Viridiplantae; phylum Streptophyta; class Magnoliopsida; order Alismatales; family Hydrocharitaceae; genus Ottelia; species Ottelia alismoides. The sequence continues at coordinate 669,041 of JAZKJV010009069.1, read as the reverse complement.
TGTATCCCTTGTATATAGCTTTGATTTCTTATTTTTGGCTGGTCAATAAGGGCTCCCCATTATGTTCATAAATAATTCAGCCTCCAGCCCATCCAATCTGTCAAAGACCCTGTAGTCTCCCATTTTTCCCGGTCACACCGTCCATCAATCGCACTTGCGTCCTTCACAAGAAATATTCCTGTCTCCTTGTACATACACGCCCATACCTTGTACACATTGTATATGGTGTATAGTTTTCACCATCGCCTGGTCAATAAGGGTGCACACCAATGTTTATAAATAAAGACATCCTCCTCCATTCTAAAATTTGGTTAATTTCTACCATTCTCCCTTCCTCGTATTCGGTCCTGGAAGCTTCCTTGTGATAGGAGGAACCTTTTGGTGCCTTGAATCGGTCGAAGGAGGTGGGAGTTGCACCCACATCCACCGTCACCGGCGGTCCTGCTCCTTGGCTAATACCCTGGTTTGAGCTGTGCATTTTAATTTCATTAGATTAGCATTAGTCGTAGGCTTCATTTATTGCATTTTATTTCGTATTTTAGTTGATTAATAAGTTATAATAGGTTAGATTAGCTCGCCGAAGCACTCGAGCTCCGGCCGTGTTTCATCATCCTACACATGTTCTCCGACCACCACATTCACTTCCATTTCCTTCCCAATCACATTCTCCACCTCCCAGCCACCTTTAACAAACCACAACCTTCCTAGTTCTGCGAATCGAGGTCGCGCTCTACCACCTCACCGGAGGCCTCGTCGCCCACCTCATCCTTCACGCTTATAACTTCAGTTTTTTGTCGAGGAGAACTTCCTCGAGCCACGTGCCTTTCTTCTGCAGGTTGGACGCGCTAGCGAGTGCCAGGGGCCACGTTCTAATTCTACCGGAGTATCTGGAGCTCCTCATCTTCCCCGACCTCGCAGCCGGGGGTGGGGGGGGGCTTCGGTCAACCTCGTGCTATTCTGAAGACACCTGGAGTTAGAGCTACTGCAAGGAAGCTTGGAGGACCCTTAGGAGCAGCAAATATAGGTAGGGATGGGAGATCTCGCTGGAGAAACCTCGCCAAGGCAAGTGTTCATCCCCGATCTTCCAGCCTCTTCCTCTGTCGTTGGATGAAGGGAGCACCTCCAGATCGTAGCACAGTCGTCGCGTGAGGAATGGACGTGTATCAAGTGAAGAAAGAAGAGACGTTCGATCGTGCCTATGTTTGGGGTAAATTTCATATCTCACCCCACTATTTTTTGTATTTATTATATAGTTTTGTAAATAAAATGCAAAGTGTTAGATAATTGGGAATTTCGCATAGGACTTCCTATATGTTTTGATATTATCATTTTGGTCCTTCCCAGCCTCACGTGATTCCTACGTGAGGGTTGTAATTTTGCATACGTGCCTTGGCATTTTTGTGTATTGTAAAATAGTCTCTAATATTTAAATAAACGTTGTTCTATTAAGTCAAAATTGCAACTGAGCCCTTGTTATTTATTTTTATTGCTACAATGCCCCTATCTGGACATATTATTGTGTGACTTTTCTCTATTTATTTTGTATAGCTAGCTTGCTCCTAAAATTCAACAAAAATTAGGGTAGATGCCCCCTGCCATCTAGATCCATGCTATCTAGTTATTTGGCAATTTTGTGCATTTATCTCATTATTTAGAAAATTAGAAGAGGAGCATTTATTAACTGTCTAATTTATAAAATAACAAAAAAAATAAAAAAACTTTTAGAAAAATTCCAAATATATATATATGACATTTTGATGATTATTGAGTCCAGAAAACAAAAAAAAACTAAAAATAGAAAAAGAAAATATAAAAATTAAAAGAAGCTCTAAAATCCAAAAAAATTATAAAAACTCTTCAAAAATACCAAAAATATGTTTTCCTATTTTATAATTATTTATATATTATTATTTACGTAATAAAATAATTTGTCTAATTTTGGGACCTATTTACTATTTCTAAACCCAAATTTTTTCTGGATTATGTATTAACCCCGTTTTTGGGATATTTTTGACTTTAAAAATACATAAAAATTAGCAAAAATTTATGGAAAAATACATAAACATTAGAAAATTAATAAAAACCCAAAAACAAATTATTTTCATAATTTTTTAGATCTAATATTATTTATAATTATATTTCTCTGTATTGTGTAAATAAAACCTTACATATGGTAGATTGTTTTTATTAAAGAAAAAAGAAATGTAAAATCAGAAAAATAAAAATCAAATAAAAATTATAAAATAAAAATAAAATAAAAAAATATATAAAATCAAGAACTAACAAAAACAATAACATGGACAAGAAGAGAATTGGATAATTTTGTGCATTTATTCTACTCCCAACCGTTCGCTCCCAGTGTTCGACCTCTACTTGTGCTTACACCTCTACACATTTACATGTAGAGTTATAATAAATTTTAACTCCACATTTTTGAGATTTAATTGCTTTTTTCTGATTGTGGGTTACATGTTGATTTATTTGGATTTTGTTTGAGGTCACCTCAGTGACTGTCGATCCGCCTTGTGGAAAGACATGACCTCGGCACAGTCCCCTTCATCAAATGACACCGTTGCCGGGGAGCAAGGTCGTTTGGGACACTTATTATTTATTTGATTCTTTACGGTTGTCCATATTTATATGTTTATTTGCATTATTGATATTATTGTGACTGTTCTGACCCTCTTCTTTATTTGTCTTTGATGCGAGGTACCGCTAAGCGAAGGAGGACTTCCTTGGAAGTCTGTTGCACCCAAGTGAGGCAGAGTTGGCTCTTCTATACCAGCCAACAGGAGAGAGCATCGAAGGAAGATGTAGGAGAATTTTAGAAGGTAGTTTAATTTTTGTATTATTTATTATTTATGTATATTTATGTGAGAGAGTGACCCTATAATTGTAATAATACAGGACTCTCAGACGCTCCAACTTCCCGAGCTCTAGTGCCCGAGGGATTGTTCCCTCGGGAGCCTCGACAATTTTAACGCTTTTTCCTTTTTTATTTTATTTTTATTATTTTGTATGAATGAGCCCTAGCTTAGGAATTGCTTGCCGATAGATTAAGGTCCAAAGCCCCTAATATATTTGCATGTACTTATAGAGGCGCTTCTGGACTTAGTCAAATTAATAATTATTGGTTATATAATTTCGAACCCACGTGTCGTGAGAGATGTCATACATCGCTGGCAGGACCCGTTGTGGCGGGCACCGAGACGTCTCCAAGATCGGACTTTAGGGTTTGACTTTGAATAACTAACATTTGGTGCTTCACGATAATAGTAGTTACTATCATAGGGCAATTTCATCGGATTGCATCGCATGTGGCATAGGTTTCAATTTTGTCTCGCATCCCACATGGGGAGAGCTGGAGGCACTGTAAGTCTTCTTACATAGCATGCATCATCACTTTCCGACTTGTATGGCTTTTCCGACCTTCTCCCTCTGTTTTTGCAAACCTAGGATGCTTGAGGGAAATTGGAACCTTGATAGGAACGTGCATTGAAAATATTCAAAAAAAAAGTGATAACAAATATAAAATTGGGATTGCTAACTCTATTGGACATAAAATAAAACGTAATGAACTCCTTGTCTTGGGGAAGGCAACCCCTCCTTGTTTGAGCATTTTATTTCTATGTACACGCTAAGGATTAGTGCCCCAATCCCAAAGCCTAATTCTGGTTTACCACTTTCTATGATCACCTAACTCTAAAATCGATAAGATAAAAGATCACACCTCGATCTTCACTGTATTGAGTAGGTGAATTACGGGTTTGCTTTGTGTATTTATTATGACTTGGATTCCATTTGCACGTTACCTTTGAGTTATCGGTCCCGTCAGTGTGAGTCATGCATTTCTCATACTTGAGTCTCTCTACCCCTCTTATACATATATCTCTTCATTTTGCATTGAGTCTTGATATTGGCACGTGTGCTCAATCAGCTTCTTCAGACCTTTGTGCTCCCTTTCTTGCCCATCCTCCTCGTGTTCCCCGTTATCATCTCTTCTATCACCCGGGATCGTTGTGCTTTTAGAGATCGCCCGCATCAAGGATTTTGACTTACATTGATTATTGGAGTAAGTCGGGCATGATGTTGAGGATGCTGAGATTGATATACGACTCTTGGTGGATTTGACATTGGATACATGCATAGGAACTTATTGAGGATTTTTGATGATGCATGACTAGTAGGTGTAATTTTGTATTGAGGATTTAGATCTCACACACCGGATTGAGGATGTGATGTGCTTCAGTGATTTGAGGATGATATCATGATGTTTCTACTGATCTATCTATTTCGAGGTTTCGTCTGTCTTTGATTTCTAGGATGGATAGACTATCTTGATATATGCTGCACGGTGACGATGATTGGAACCCACATGATCTCTCATCTTCGTGATTGGTCCATTCCCGATCTCCTGATTCTATTATCCACCTATGGCACTTTGAGGATTTCTGATTATCTTCCGTGCCATCTCAGCCAGATTTGATTGACCTGAGGGATGTTTTGTGAATGACCTTATTATTTGCTCCCACACATGATCTTATGCCCTCCGGATGATTGAATGATTGAATGCTTTCGAGGACCTGAGATGACTTTCCAACAATCCCAACATTTCATTGACTTGGCTTACATGACTCCTCGAGGACTATCTGCGGGAGCATGTGACACACACTTTACGATCGGTTTCACTCACTGCCTGTACTGCCACTCAGTTGGGGTACGAAACTGTATCGTCCGATATGACTATTTGGCATCTCTGTCTGATTGTGTTACCGGTGTGCCGGTACACGAGGCCATTCAAAGAATCATATGAGTCTGCTCTCCTTGACGGTCCTCGCAAGGATGAGCTTCATTTTTCTGATTATTCATTGCCTAGTTCATAGTGCTCTCCAAGGGTTATCTGTTAGAGACTATGACACCTTGCTAGATCTTGCGGTCTCTTCTGCTGGTAGACGATCTGTCATCTACGGAGGCCTTTCTGATTAACTCCTTTGAGTCCTCTCTCTCCTTGACGACCCTCACAAGGATGAGATCTGATCTGACTATTCCTTGATTAGCTTGCATTGCTCCCCGTGGACTATCTGCGGGAAAATGAAACACTTTCTTTACGCTCGGTTTCCCTTTCAGACTGTGTCTCCTACTGCTGGGAGTACGGAGCCGAGTCGTTTGGTATGCTTTCGGTCCCAATTGCTTTGATATTTACCCGATCTGCTGGATCTTGGGACCCGCCTGACTTGACTCCTTTGAGTCTGCTCTCCTTGATGGTCCTCGCAAGGATGAGCCATCTTTCACTGATTAATCGATGCTTAGTTGGCAGTACGTTCCCCGAGGGTTATCTGCAGGATGCTGCCACACTTTCTTGATTTGTTGGTCTCTTCTGTTGGTAGCCGATCTGTCCCCTACTGAGACCGTTTTTATGATCCGTCTGATGGATCAAGCTCCTTCGAGTATGCTCACCTTGACGACCCTCGCAAGGGTGAGCTTCTGTTTGGATTATTCATTGACTAGCATGTACTACTCCTCGAGGGTTATCTGCGGGAGAGTACATCATATTCTAGGTACTCAACTCTACTTCTGGTGCTTCCTCTCTGTTGGGGTATGAAGTTGAGTCATCTGATTTTGGTACTCGGTCTCCTCCCTGGTTGTGCATCCTTTCTGTGGATCACGGAGCCGAGCCTTAGGATTATTCTCTGATCCTTCTCACTTTGAGGACCCTCGCAGGGTTGAGCCATATCTTGTGTTCGGTGTAGTCCTTTGACTTTCCGACTCTATGACCACCGGACATCACACAGTCTCATGTCCTTCAATTTTCATATCTTTTTGAGACCTTGATTGACTTAGAGGAGTCTGTACTGCTCTTTCTTCTTCCGTGTCTTACGGTATCGGCTCCGCTCACTCATTCACTCCTTATGATCTAATCATCAGATTTACGCTACCGGTCCCTGCTTTACTTTCCGATGTGTTTGTCCCCGGTAGCTGACACCCACTTGATTGCAGATTCGAGTGTATTTTCACCTTCTGACTGCATCCTCATTCTCATAGGGAGACGACGACGAGAGCACGGTAGTCGCTTACCAGATACCATCCTATACCTCACACTATGTGCTAGTTGTATATAGGTGTTTTGTCTTCTATTCCTTCTTTCTCCTGAATGTTATGTGTGCCCCAGATCTATCGCCATATCTTTGTGACTATACCTAGGACGTACCTTGTCCTAGGTATAGGGGGGTACACACCACGTTGTTCTATGTCCTGTTTTGTCACTCTAGTTATTACCTATACTTGGGGATCTTTCACCGTAAGTATAGCTCATGCTAAGTATGGGGGGTCGTATATACTCTGTATATACTTTAACCATAACTCATACTTTCATAAAAAATATGGCTAAATATACTGTATATATAAACACATAATCCATTAATAAACAACAATCATTCCTCAAATTGTTTTTGTATTTACAGATTAATAAATTAGGTTAAAAATATTTTTGCAAAATGATTTGAAAAATGGTATGAACCGTTTGGACAACTTTTTGTGAAATGTTTTCAATAAAAACATTTTGATTGCAGAAATTCTTTCTTTGTGTGAAATAAAAGTTTGGAAACCGATTTGCAAATGATTTTGAAAATGTTTGCAAAAATATTTTGAAAAATGTATATATACCGTGCGAAAAATCTTTGCAAAATGACTTTCAAATGATTGTAAAAGTTTGCAAAATTATTTTGTACTATAGTCTTCAAAATTTGCTTTCAAATAAATTTGAGGAATGGATGTATCATTGAAATAGGAATAAAATGTATATATAAATTATTTATCAATTGTATAAATATACCCTAAATAAATCACTTTATTAAAACCTGTAAAATCTTTAAAATTCTTAAATCTTGTAAAATAAAGCATCACGCCCGTGTAAATGGTTGTACATACTTTTTGTGTGCCAAGATTTTTATTTGCAAAAATTATTTGTGTAAAAAGATTCTTTGATTTTTAAATTCTTTGTGAAAAATTGCGTCATTCATTGTGTATAGCATTTGCATAGCATTCATATTTTTTTTATTGAGCTTGATGATTGAACTAGTCCAATAAAGTTGAATATTGGAGCTTGGTTCGACCTTACCGCACCTAACTGCACTGGAACCTTATGGGAACTAGGTTTAAGGTACTTCGGGTTTATTCAGACTTAATTCTTTGAGAAATCAGTGCTGGGTTCAAGTCACCTCAACTGACTAAATAGAAATTTTCGAGACACACACATGATTCTTGTCGACCATGACCTAACTTGAACACTTGCACCATTCACTTGGCTCAACTCAGTTGAAGTGGTGAGGGAGTTGGATTTGCCAATCTGAGACGCACACTGGTGGAAACATTCATCCTCATCTAGGGAGGGAAGTGCACCCCACCCTGGTCTAGTTTCAATGAAGTCGAATGACAGGAGAGTGTGGGTTGCAATAACGCTTCAAAAGAGGGATAGTCTTCTGGCTCATGAGGAAAAAGTCCTTATGTAAATGTTGTTGTAAATAGTATGTTCAAAATAGAAAAAAAAAGAAAAAAACTCCAAAAAAGTGGACAGGCTTGTAAATAAATAAAAAAATAGAGTGCCTGTCGGAGTATGTATATACGTTGTATAGAAAATAAGCTAGCTTGAGCATCAAAGTTATACCATGTGAGCCTGCAGCTGGATGACTTGACTACACTGGTCTTGCATCCCAGGATAGGTAGCTAAACTGGCTACTGTCCATTCTCTTCTTCCCCTCCTTCTCTTGAGTCGGATGCCACTTGAACTTAGAAGGGAATACCCCGCTCCTCAAGGGTAGAGTGCTAGATTAGGGAATCATTGGGTTGTCATTCTGGAGAAGTCAGTCTCTTGGTCATTTCAGTTGGGGAGAGCCACTATCACTTACACTGTACAAGCCAGCTTCATAGTCATAAGAGTTTGCGTATGATGTAGGCTAGTTCTAACCTGGCTATTGAGGAGATTTAAACCGAGTTCTGTGACTCTCAGAGGCTGTTATGTTTTAAATTCGGTTCCCAACCAGGTTCTACACACATTTTCACATTAAGGTCTAACCTGAGCTCCAAACGTTGATTTTGTACAAATAAGTTTAAAAATCATGTTCAACTCAATTTATTCTTTAAATTATTTATTCTTGCCTTTTCTTTTCTTCTTATTCTTTATTATTTTTGCACTTATTGCATAAGTATTTGCTAGGGACTAGAAAAGGCAAGTATAAGGGGGTGATGAATCACCATTTCATCACCTTTATTGTATAATTTTGGCATTAAAAACCCTAGCAAATGCATGTAAATAGCATCAATTTGTCTATAATAGCATTCATTGTTTTATGTATTTATTGTATACAAAATAAGGTTTTTAATGCCAAAATTATAGAATAAAGAGAAGAAAAGAAAAAGGAATAAAATATTGAAAATATTTTATGACCCAAACCCCAAGACCAAGTCAAGAATTGGCTTGGTCGATAAAGAATAAAGTAGGGGGAGATAAGGGCCAAGAATACGATAAATATTTCATTTATTCATTCTTGATTTATGCATTTTGACACCTATTTTGTATCTAATTATTTATTCATCATATAAAGAAATTTTTTACATAAAAGTTGTAGATAATAATGTAAATAAAAATACAAAATTGAGTTTGTACAAAAATAATATACAGAGTACATTTTATACCCAGAATAAAAAGCCAGAAACCAAACTTCACAGACCCATATCTTCCAAATAAAACTCAAAACATAGCAAAACATCTAATTGTATATAACTTTTCATGAGCTATTTAATGGTGGTGGTTTTATATTTTTTGGAGTTACTTTGCAAAAGATAGGTTTTGTGCCCCTATTGTACAAAATACCGATTAAAATATTCAATCTATTCATTACTTATTATTTTTACACATTCATATTTTTTATAATTTTGTAAACATTATATATAACATAGGTGTACATTAAAATTAGAATTAAACCTAAAAGAAAAATAAGAATAAAATAAAACTATGCCAAAACATAGATGAAATATCTATGTATATAAATAAAAGGGAAATACATTCTTTAATTCTTTTATTCTTTCATATATTTACAATATTGTAAATATTACATATGTTATATTAAAAATATAAAAACCAAAATAAAAACCAACAAAATACATTAAAATAAAACGAAGTATATAAAACATAAGCAAAATACCTATAACTATACCCATACAATATATATACCTATTTATTTAAGTATACAAATACTATCATAAAAATAAAATTAAAATATATTTATGTGCCTAAAAATACGTTATAAATATATAAAATAATAAAATAAATTATATAAAAAAATAAATTATACAATATACATGTAAATATACCTATATATATACCATTAATAATTAACTTCTAATAAAATACATCAAAAAATAAATAAAAATCGTAATAAAAAACTACATAAAATAATAAACAATTTTTATTTTGTACCCAAAAATCAATAAAATCATTTATTTTTTAAATAATTATTCTTTAATAAACATGTTGTTTTGTCTTGTAGTGAGCCTACATGGACCAATGGTAGGGACTCCCTCCATTGACCTCTGGTCAACTAACCCTCCAGCCTCTGCAACCCGTCAAATCTGTCCAAGCATGTGTTTTCTCCAAATTTTCCCGATCAACCCATCGCTCCACTAACATCGGTCCCTTCACAGAAAATACTCTAACACAACCCGCATACACGCTCATGGCTTGTATTCCTTTTATATTGATCTAATTTCTTATTTTTTGCTGGTCAATAAGGGCTCCCCATTATGTTAATAAATAATTCATCCTCCAACCCGTCAAATCTATCCAAGACCCCATCTTCTCCCATTTTTCCCGGGCGTTCCATCCATCGTTTACGCTCACGTCGTTCACAAGAAATGTTCCCCAATAGTCCCTCATACACGCCCACGTATTGTATCCCTTGTATATAGCTTTGATTTCTTATTTTTGGCTGGTCAATAAGGGCTCCGCATTATGTTCATAAATAATTCAGCCTCCAGCCCGTCAAATCTGTCAAAGACCCTGCCTTCTCCCATTTTTACCGGGCGCACCTTCCATTAATCACACTTGCGTCCTTCATAAGAAATGTTCATGGCATCTTGTACATACACGCCATACCTTGTACACCATTGTATATTGTGTATTGTTTTCACCATCTCCTGGTCAATACGGGTGCACACCAATGTTTATAAATAAAGACCTCTTCCATTCTCAAATTTGGTCAATTTGTACCATTCTACCTTCCTCGTATTTGGTCCTAAAAGCTTCTTTGTGACAAGAGGAACCTTTTGGTGCCTTGAATCAGTCGGAGGAGGTGGGAGTTGCACCCACGACCACTGTCACCGGCGGTCATGCTCCTTGGCTACTACCCACGTTTGAGCTGCGCATTTTAATTTTATTAGCATAGCATTAGTCGTAGGCTTCATTTACTACATGTTATTTTGTATTTTAGTCGATTAATTAGTTATAATTGGTTAGATTAGCTCGCCGAAGCTCTCGAGCTACGGTCGTGTTTCACCGTCCTACACTTGTTCTCCGACCACCACTTTCACTTCCATTTCCTTCCCCATCACGTTCTCCACCTCCCAGCCGCCTTTAACCAACCAGAACCTTCCTGGTTCTGCGAATCGAGGTCGTGCTCTACCACCTCGCCGGAGACTTCGCCCACCTCATCCTTCGCGTTCATAGCTTCAATTTTTGGTCGAGGACAACTTCCTCGAGCCACGTGCCATTCTTCTGCAGGTTGGTCGCTCTAGCGAGTGCCAGGGGCCACGTTCTGATTCTGCCGGAGGTATCCGGAGCTCCTCATCATCTCCGACCTCATGGCGACCGGGGGGGGGGGGGGGGCTCCGGTCAACCTCATGCTATTCTAAAGACACCTGGAGTTAGAGCCACCTGCAAAGAAGCTTGGAGGACCCTTAGGAGCAGCAAATACCGATAGGGAAGGGAGATCTCGTTGGAGGAACCTCGCCCAGGCGAGTGTTCTTCCCTGTTCTTCCAGCCTCTTCCCCTGCCGTTGGATGAAGGGAGCACCTCCAGATCGCAGCACAGTCGTCGCGTGAGGAATGGACGCGTGTCAAGTGAAGAAAGAAGAGCCATCCGATCGCGCCTATGTTTGGGGTAAATTTCATATCTCACCCACTATTTTTTGTATTTATAATATAGTTTTGAAAATAAAATGTAAAGTGTTAAATAATTGGAAATTTTGCATAGGACTTCCTGTATGTTTTGATATTATCATTTTGGCCCTTCCCAGCCTCACGTGCAGTCCCACGTGAGGGTTGTAATTTTGCATGCGTGCCTTGGCATTTTTGTGTATTGTAAAATAGTCTCTAATGTTTAAATAAACATTATTTTATTAAGGCAAAATTGCAAATGAGCCCCTATTTGTTTTTTTTATTGCAACAATGCCCCTGCTAGGATATATTATTGTGTGACTTTTCTCTATTTATTTTGTATAGCTAGCTTGCTCCTAAAATTCCACAAAAATTAGGGTAGATGCCCCCTGCCATGTATATCCACACTATCTAGTTATTTGGTAATTTTGTGTATTTATCTCATTATTTAAAAAATTAAAAGAGGATCATTTATTCCGTGTCTAATTTATAAAATACCAAAAAAAATATAAAAACTTTTTGAAATATTCCTAATATGTATATATGACATTTTGATTATTATTGAGCCCAGAAAATAAAAAAACCTAAAAATAGAATTAGAAAATATAAAAATTTGAAGAATCTCTAAAAACCAATAAAATATAAAAACTCTTCAAAAATACGAAAAATATTTGTCCTATTTTATAATTATTTATATATTAGTATTTACATATTAAAATTAATTTGGGTAATTTTGGAACCTATTTACTATTTTTAAAAGCCAAATTATTTCTGGATTATGTATTAACACCATTATTGGGATATTTTTGACATAAAAAATACATAAAAATTAGCAAAAATTTATGGAAAAATACAAAAACATTAGAAAAATATTAAAAACCCAAAAACAAATTATTTTCACATATTTTAGATATAATATTATTTATAATTATATTTCTATATATTGTGTAAATAATGCCTTACATAGGCTAGACTGTTTTTATTAAAGAAAAAGAAAATATAAATCAGAAAATTAAAAATCAAATAAAAATTATAAAACAAAAATAAAATAAAAATATATAAAATCGAAAACCCATAAAAACAATAACATAGACAAGAAGAGAATTGGATAATTTTATGCGTTTATTCTACTCCTGACCGTTCGCTCCCAGTATTTGACCTCTACTTGTGCTGACACCTATACACATTTACATGTAGAGTTATAATAAATTTTAACTCCACATTTTTGAGATTTAATTGCTTTATTCTGATTGTGGGTTAGTTGTTGATTAATTTGGATTCTGTTTGAGGTCACCTCAGCGACTGTCGATCCACCTTGTGGAAAGACACGACCTTGGCTCAATCCCCTTCATCGGCACTGCAAGGCAGAGGGCGACAGTGGTGCCGCATCGGGTCGGTGGCGGCACGATCCACGGCCGCATGCGGCCGTGGGCTGGAGCGACGGTGCTTGCGGAACCACTGCTGATTTTTTATTTTTATTTTTTGTATAAAACAGAAACAAAAGAAAAAAATAATAATAAATTATTATTGTTTTATTATCTTAAACAAAACTGCAGACATAGTTTTTAATATATTTTTTAATTTTTTGTAATCTTTTTCTTTATTCCTGCAAAACAAATGTTAGAAAGAAAAACTATACAATTTTTTTGTTTTTTTGTTTTTTATTTACAAAAAAATTAGGACACAAGCACAATGGCTCAATTCCAAAATCAAAACAAAATACGTGAACAGGGATCCTACGAAAGATGAGGAATGGATGCGTGTCTCCAACCACCATACATGGTCGGAGGTGAGAGATCATGGAGGTAGAACGCGAAGCGAAGGGAACAAGAAAATAAGATGAAATATCCGATAAGATTTGGATCAAATCGTTATTTGTTAGTCTAAGATCTAGAGAAAAACTGACAACGAAATAATAATGCGAAAAGTAAACTACGATTAACCGAGGCTAAAAATAAGAGAAGAAAAATGGATCTCACCTTAGGAGTGGATGGAATCCGTGATCGCCTCGACGAAGGCCAACTCGCTGTCACCAGACATCTCAGAGGCTTGGCACCCTTCTGCGATAAGATATCACTCGAAGAAGGCTCCTCTCACCAAAGATTGATCAAGTGAGAATGAGGGAGGAGGAGCCAATTAAATATAGGGATTTTTACCCAGCAAACAGTATAATATTTTCAAATTACCTCTACGACCTTTGAAACAACCTAATTCCCCCCTCGACCCCGTAAACTTGTTAACCCTTACCCTACAGACCCTGTGGTTAACCCCCATCCATTTACCCGTAAAATTAACCAGATTCCGTTATATGCTTTTATATTATAACTATTTTGTTTATCCAAAATAACATTGACTGCCACTCCTCCTCACCCTCCTCCTCATCTCCATTTCAACACTCATCCCCTACCCACCTCCGCGACATCCACCGATCTTGCCCTCCTCTAGGTCTGGCGCCACCTCCCCATCCCCCACCACTCCCACGTCCACCCCGCTCCCCTCCTCCCCCGCCTCCGTCCACAACTCGTCGAAGGCCTGCGTCATATTCCTAGATGAGGTACTGATGGAGACCTTACATCTCCACCCTGTTCTGCTCGTCCTTGTCTCGCATTCCCCGAGCAAGAGATGTTGTGTGCAGGGCTATTACCATCCCGGCTGGGGCGACGGTCTTCGTCAAAATGTGGGCAATACAGCAGGACCCTTCTGTATGGGAGGAGCCACTCGAGTTCTAGCCGGAGAGGTTCTTGGAGGAGAAGAGCAAGTGGGACTATAGAGGGAGGAGCTTCAACTACCTTTCGTTCGGAGGAGGGAAGAGGATATGCGCGGGGAAAGTATGGACAAGCTCCTCTTGGGTTCTTTGCTGCACTCATTGGAGAGGCGGCTGCCGTCGGGTGTGGAGAGTGTGGAGGTCGACGAGGGCTTTGGAATAGTGATGAAGGAGAAAGAGACCCTATCTAAGATTCCTCCCCTGACGCTGGCTTTTCTAGGTTTCTTGTAGAGGAGGTGGATGACCGGGAAGCGCTTAGACGGAATCCACCAGCGGCGGAGAGATGAGCTAATCTACGAATGAGTGATCAATGGCTCAAAATAAAGTCATGGCTGGTGGCTTTACCCGCAAGACCGGTGAGGTCAGGCACAAGAAGATGCACGTCTTCCACCATGAGTTCTCCTTCTGCGGTAGGAGTCCTCTTTCTCAGTCGCTGCTTGATCTCCAGTCATTGCCAGCACCAGCCAAGCCACTACCATGGCCCCTCCAACCCTCCATAACCCACCACATTGCCTTATTCCTCCGCCCCATTAACCAAGTCCTCATCAAATCCCACATGTGTCGCCCCTCCGTGACCAACCTGTGAAACCTCCACTTATATTCAATCACCACAACCACCCGTATACTCAATGATACAGCATCGCCCCTTTAAAACCCACCCGTGAAACCCACAACCACCCCTATAATCCCCTGCCCCATCAACCCGATCTTCGTCAAATGCTTGCCTTTCCCGGACTGCTCGTCACACGCAATGACACCTGTGCAGGGATCCAAACCTTGCAGGACTGGAAGAGGCAGCTCGAAAATGCCACCGCCCACCTCAACAGCTCCTACCGGTCAAACCTCTCCGACACGCTTTTCAACGCCTATACCGCCGACGCCTTAGATGTCGTCTCGCATCTTACCCTAATCGACAAGAACCATTCCCACTCCCAGGACTGCTTCTACCTCGTCTGCACCTACATCGGCGTCATCGTCAACGAGCTCGGACCCAGGGACCTCGACATGGCCACCTGCTCCTTCTAGCTGCCTCTACTACCCCCACGTCAAAGGGAGGGAATCTCATGGTGGAATATCCACCGTTGGATTTACTTTGGTCAGATTTACTCAAGACTAACTCAAGTAATTAATTCAAATAAAGTTAAAACTAACGGTAGGGTTTTTGGGGTAAAACGGAGTATGTTTACGGGGTCGAGGGGGGAATTAGGTTTTTTCAAAGGTCGTGGAGGTAATTGACAAAGATTATAGGTATGTCGGGTAAAAATCCCTTAAATATAGGATTAATTGAATTGGAATTTGAATTTAAAAATTGAATGGAGATAAAGAGATAAGAAAGAATTTGAAATGAGATAATGACAAAAAAGAAATTAATGTCAAAGTTAATTTACAAAAATTATTTTTTTTATTTTCATCACTTTATGAAATTGAATAATAAATGTTGGTTTTTATTATTTTTTAAGTGGTTATTTAAGAATATCAACTATATACATATACTATATACATAAGGTACATTATATACATGGTTTAATAAGGAAATTAGTTTTTTTTATTTCAAATTTTTATTTTTTTATTTTTATTTTAAATCATTATTAAAAATATTTACAAATACAATATGTACAAATAAATGGTAAAATTGCACAAGCCACCCCAGAATACCGTCTTTCAAATCGTAAATCCAAACATTATGAAACCATAACCATTTTAAAGATAATTTAATTGAGACTACAATGGTAATGAGCATGGTTCAATTTGAGTTAATATGGAGCAGGAATTGGACTTTCAATTATCGCTTAATGGCTTTTTCCGGATGTGGTTGCTTTTATTCTGTATTAGATTTTATTTTGCAAACATTTTTATTATTTAGGAAACATTTTTATTTACTACTTTTTTTGAAAATTATTTAATTTGAGGTCAATTTAGGTAAAAAAATAAAATAGTGTAAATATACAAATATTTATAACACACATTTTTAGGATTTTCTTATTATGGACCCTATCTCACCGTACTTTATTCCTGGTCGATCAGGTCAAGTCTTGACCACAAATGGGTTCGGGTCAACCTGTATCTATTACATATTTACAAAATCTTTTTTCTTTATTTCTCCTTTATTACTTTATTGATTTTTTTTAGGATAAAATAGTAATAATTGCAGGTAATGTCTTAACCTCATATTGGTTCGGGTCAGCCTGTATCTATTGCATATTTACAGTATCTTTTTTTCTTTATTTCTCCTTTCTTAATTTATTTATTTATTTTAGGATAAAATAGTAATAATTGGACAATATTTATTCACAGATGCAAGTTAGTAAGATAATGGAGCTAGTATTGTATACAAGTGTTTTATAAGGGATTTTAAGCTAAAATAAATCAATAATGATGATGAAATGCAGATTCATCACCCCCTATGATTTACCTTTGCCAGTCCCTTAGCAAACACTTATTTGAAATACTTACTGAATAAAAAGAAAATGAAAGGAAAAATATAGAAATTAGGAAAATATTAAGTATTAAGCTTATCTTCATAAAATTGTAGTATGGAGCTCCGTCAGACCTTCGGATTATTAGTGTGGCAGAACCTTAATGGGAAATGGATTTAAAACCTAACAACCTCTAAGTTCAATGAGACTCCTATTCAGGTCTTCTCAACAATCAGGTCAAAACAAGTCTACATACACAAATTCTTATGACTATGAATCCTTATACGATGTAAGTGAAGTATAGCTCGACATCTCACAATTAGCAAAGAAATAGCCCCCCTCAACAATGTAACTCTAGTCCCCCAGTCTAGCAACTCTTTCCTCAAGGATAGGGGATATTGCCTTCTAAGTTCAAGTACAACCAGCTCAAGAAGAGGAGATGGAGAAAAGGAAGAATGGCAACCAGTGTAGCGACCTATCCATGTATGTATGACCAGTGTATCCATGTCATCCAACTGCAAGCTTACAAAAACTTATCATTGAAGCTCTTATTATATCTTTTTTTCTTTATCATTGTACAAACACTACGACAGAAATTTTATTTTTTAATTGGGCCTGTCCACTTTTGGAGATTCTTCACTTTTTCCCTTATCATTTTCTTTGAAAATATATACAAGGTGCAACATGTACAGAAGGAGTTCTTCCACGTGAGCTAGTAGACTATCCCTCTTTTGAAGCATTATTGCAACCCCACAGCATCCTATCTTTAGACCTCAATGCTACTAGATCTGGTTGAGATGCACAACCCTCCCTAGAGGAAGACGTGAGGTTTCGTCTAGATATACTACCCTTGTATGCTACTCTAAGCCCAAAGATTCTGCCTCCTCATTACCTCCTCCATTAAGAGCTACATGTAGAGTGCTTTTCCAATATAAGCCACGGTCTGCAAGAATCATATGTGTGCTATTAAATATTCTACTTATATTAATCTATATTACATGTGAACATAGTCTTATGGACTCAAAGAATTAAGTCGCTAGGACCTGAAAAGTCTTCTCCATTTCTTATATGGTTCCTCTAAAATTAAGAGGATTAAGGCATAATTGAGCTCCATTCTTCAACTTTATTCTAGACTAAGTTTAAATATCAATACTATCAGGAAAATGCACATGCAAATGCATGAATATGTACAATGCAAAAAGAAAGAAATCTTTTCGAACCCATATTCTAATTTTGAACTTTTTATGGGTTTTCAGAAAAGTAAGAAAAAATGATGCACATGTCAAAAGAGAGTTTTTTGAAGGAAAAATGGTTAGTAAGGATTTTTTTGTTTTTTTGTTGTTTTTTTTATTTTTTTATTTGTTTTATTTGTATTTTTATTTTTATTTTGTTTTTTTCAATGGTGATCAAAGTCTATATACAAACACGTGGATTTTATGAATTTATATACATATACTTAAAAATAATCATATTTAAATGTACGAGTTATGTCTAAAGTATATATACAATATATATGACACCCCTCTATACATAGCTCGAACTATGTCCTTATAGTGATCAGAGAGCGACAAAGGAAGACATAACTCGTGCTAAGTATAGAAAAGTGAAAGACTCCTATGCTACAACGACTCAAAGAGAAGATGAAAAGAATAGAAGTTGGTGATCCCCCCTACACTTAGGATCAAGTGATCATAAGTATAGAATATTGTATAAAAGGGAAAAAGCGACAAAGAGAATGTACAGACTCAACGAAAAAACACAAAAAAAAGACGATATGAACAACATCACCCCCTATACTTAGGGTAGAGTATCCCCAAGTATTGGCAACAACAGGAGTGATGAACAGGACGAATATGAACAACACAAATCATTCACCCCCCTATACATAGGATAAAGCACATCCTAAGTATAACATATATACACATGTAAAAGGGGTAAATGATAAAACAGAAGAAGAAAGAATGAAATGAAAGGATATACAAGAGTAGTAGATATACAAAGGTCAAGAAGGTCGAAAGAAAACCTTCTTGCTAGATCGCTGAGGAATGGATCTAACAAGGTGTAGGTTGATATCGGGGTCATCATTAGACATAAACTGATCAGGATAGACCAAGAATGTAGGTTCCGCAACATTCGCAACAGATTGTCCCGTACCAACAAGAAGGTCCATACATTCCTGAGCAACAGGCTCCACCTTCCCCTATCAATCTAGAGGTGAACAGTATTTGGTTCAACCAAGAGCGCAACCGACCATGTTCGTCAGGGAAAGGCCAGTTGTGTTCCCAATAGGTTTAGAGACCCGTCCACCAATTTCAGGGAGGCAGACGGCAACAGTACCAGCACCAGCAGTTCCAGTCTCAATATAAGTCTCCACATCAATTCTAGAACTAGAGACAAGGCCAACAACAACAACAACAATATACTTATTTTCCATACCTACCATAAAAAATAGTCTGCATATTTTTCTTCTCCTCTTCATTATCAGTAGCAATATGGATACCAACATCCTCCACACTATCAGTCTCAACGACATCATGTCATTGAGCATCCAGAGGCCCCTTTGGTGAATCCCGAACTTGATGAGCTTGCACTGCTCATGAAGAACAAGAATGAACTGACCTAGAGGATCGACGACCTGACCATGACAAAGACAATAATTCCTACAGGTCGAGGCCAACCCCAACAATTTTAGATGCAAGGAGCAGGTTCCCCATGACCCATCCACACCCGAGACATGTATGACCCTTTATTTTACATGTTTTATCTGACTCCATTCATCTCAGGAGCAGTAGGAGATTACAACCGCATTTTGATGAATCGGCATTTCATCATTTTTATTCATTTATTTTAGCTTTAAAACCTTTATAATACACATGTATATATCACTAAATCCAAATTCTTACTAACTTGCATATATACATAAATATTGTAAACTTACTACTATTTTAACCTAAAATAAATAAATAAAGGAAATATAAAGAAAAGAAAAGAAAAAAGTGAAGACTGTATATATGTAATAGATACAGACTGACCCGAAACCCGAGAGAAGGTCAAGACTTAACCTGATCGACCAGGAATAATGTTGGGGGAGATAGGGACCTTAATCAAAAAATCCAAAAAATTGTGTTGTGTATATTTGTATATTTACACTATTTATTTGTACATAAATTGATCTCAAATTAAATATTTTTCTAAACATAAGTTGTAAATAAAAATGTTTTCTAAATATTAAAAAATTTTACAAAATCAAATCATGTACAAAATAAAAGTAACTACATTTGGAAAAAGGCATAAAATGATAATTGAAAGACCAATTCTGGCTCCATATAAACTCAAATTGAACCAAACTCACTTCCATTGTATTCTAAATTAAGTTACTTTAAAATGACCGTGTTTAATAATTTTTGGAGTTACAATTTGAAAGACGATTTTCCGGGGTGGTTTGTGTAATTTTACCATTTATTTGTACATATTGTATTTGTAAATATTTTTACTAATTATTTAAAATAAAAATAAAAAAATAAACCACCACCTATGGTAAATTTATTAATATATATGACACCACACTAATTGGCTTATAAATTAAAAAAATAATATAAAATTTGTTGTGCACAAGATTGGTTCCTAGCAACGGTGCCATTTTGTAGAGCATGATTATCCTCTAGGATTGGTTATTAATGATATAAATTTGTCGTTGCGATACTCCAAATTCCTGTCTCAAATAAACAATATTTTTTCTTTCTCAAGCTAATAATTAATTACAAGAATAATGAATCCAGAGAATTTTTTGCTACTTATTTACATGTATAGCAACATGATCAAACTCAGGGAGGCTACAATTCCCGAGGGTTATTCAAATAATCAAAATAAATTAAAAGAAAAAGAGAATCTCAAATGCAAACTACCTTGGTTTTTGTAAAACTTTCAACTTTTTAATTTTTTTAATTTTTTATTTTCTATTTTTTAAATTTTTAGTGATTTTAATTTTGCAATTTTTTTAATTTCTAGAAATATGATTTTCAAAACAAATACATACATAAAATAAATACCATTTTTTAAAATTTTTCAAATATAAAAAAATGCTCAAAATTGTCAAAATAAAATCTTTTTATGTTTTTATGATTTTTTTACTATTTTTGTTATTTGTTAAGAATTTGACGAAGGCCGACTCGCTGTCAACGGACGACTCGGATGCTAGGCACCCTTCTGTGACAAGATAGATCTCGGAGAATAGGCTCCTCTTACCAAAGATTGATCAAGTGACAATGACGGAGGAGGATCCAATTAAATAGAGGATTACTTAAATTTGAATTTGAATTTGAATTTAAAAATTAAATAGATATAAAGAGATAAGAAAGAATTTGAAATAAGATGAAGATAAAAAAGAATTAGTGTCAAAATTATTTACAAAATTTATTTGTTTTGTATTTTCATCACTTTATTAAATTGAATAATAAATGTTAATTTTTTTATTTTTTATGGTGGTTATTTTAGAATATCAACTATATACATATACTATATAGGTAATGTACATTATATACATAGTTAAATTAGGTAATTAGTTTTTTCCCTTTTATTTTCAATTTTTAGTTTTTTTAAAATAATTAGTAAAAATATTTATGAATACAATATGTACAAATAAATGGTAAAATTACACAAACCTCCCCAAAAGATTATCTTTCAAACCATATCTCCAAAATTTATAAAAACACAGTCATTTTAAAGATAATTTACTTTAGACTACAATGGAAGTGAGTTTGGTTCAATTTGATTTCATATGGAGCCGGAATTGGTCTTTCAATTATCACTTAATGGCTTTTTCCAGATGTGGTTACTTTTATTCTATACATGATTTTAATTTGCAAACATTTTTATTATTTAGGAAACATTTTTATTTACAACATTTGTTTTGAAAATTAATTAATTTGAGGTCAATTTATGTACAATTAAAATAGTGTAAGTATACAAATATTTACAACACAACATTTTTGGATTTTCTGATTAAGAACACTATCTCCCCTACTATATTCCTGGTCGATCAGGTCAAGTCTTGACCTTCTTTTCGGGTTCCGATCAGCCTGTATCTAACACATATATACAATCTATTTTTTTCTTTTCTTTCTTTCTTTATTTATTTAATGTTAAAATAGTAATAAGTGTACAATATTTACACACAAATGCAAGTTAGTAAGAACATGGAGTTAGTATTATATACAAGTGTCTCATAAGGGATTTTAAGCTAAAATAAATGAATAAAGATGATGAAATGCAGATTCATCATCCCCCTATGCTTTACGTTTAATAGTCACTTAACAAACACTTATTTGAATGAATAGGTGAATAAAAAGAAAAAGAACGGAAAAATAAAGAAATGAGGACAATATTATATATTAAACTTATCTTCATAAAATTATAGTATGGAGCTTTGTCAGACCTTTGGATTATTAGTGTGGCGGAACCTTAATGGGAAATGGGTTTAAAACCTAACAATCTCCAATTTCCACAAGACTTCTATTCAGGTCTTCTCAATGGTCTGGTCAGAACAAGTCTACATACACAAATTCTTTTGACTATGAATCTTTACTTGTACAATGTAAGTGAAGTATAGCTCCCCATCTCAAAAGTAGAAAAAAAACAACCTCCCTGAATAAGGTAACTCTAGTCCCCCAATCTAGCAACTCTTTCCTCGAGGAGCGGGGATATTCCCTTCTAAGTTCATATATAAAAAGATCAAGAAGAGGAGATAGAGAGAAAAATGGATGGCAACCAGTATAGCTACTTATCCTTGGATGCATGACCAGTGTAGCCAAGTCATCCAGCTGCAAGCTTAAAAAAATTTGACTTTGAAGATCTTATTATTTATTTTTTCTTTATCCTTGTACATACACCCCAGTAGGCATTTTGCTTTTCAATCCGGCCTTTCTAATTTTAGAGATTCTGTATTTTTTCTCTTTTCTTTTTTTTTAAATATATACAAGGTGTAACATGTACATAAGGAGTTCTTCCTCTTGAGATAGTAGACTATCCCTCTTTTGAAGCATTATGGCAACCCCACAACATCCTGTCTTTAGACCTCAATGCTCCTAGATCAGGTTGAGATGCACAACCCTCCCTAAAGGAAGACGAGAGGTTCCGCCTAGAAGTACTACCCTCATATGCTACTCCAAGCTAAAAGATTATGCCTCCTCACTACCTCCTCCATGAAGAGCTACGTGTAGAGTGCTTGTCCATGATAAGCCACGATCAGAAAGAATTATGCGTCTGTTGTTAAATATTCTACTTAGACTAATCAAGATGACATGTGAACATATTCTTATGGGCTCAAAGAATTAAGTCACTAGGACCTGAAAAGTCATAACTCCATTTCTTAAAAGGTTCCTCAGAAATTAAGTGGATTAAGGCCCAACTAAGCTCCATTCTTCAACTTTATTCCAGACTTAGTTTAAATGTCAATACTGCCATGAACAATGCACATGCAAATGCAAGATACATGTACAATGCAAAAAGAAAGCAAATTTTTTTTAAACCATTTTCTAATTTTGAACTTTTTATTGGTTTTTGGAAAATAAAGAAAATATGATGCACATGTGAAATGAGATTTTTTAAGGAAAAAGGGTTAGTAAAATATATATATATATATATATAAGTATATATAAGGATTTTCTTTTTTTATTTTCTTTTTTATTTCTTTTTTCTTGTTTTTTTATTTGTTTTTGTTTGTTTTTTTGTTTTTTTGAAAGGTGATCAAAAAATAAATACATACACTCACACATGGATTTTATGAATTTATATACATAACCCAAAAAATAATCATATTTAAAAGGATGACTTATGTCTATATACACAATATATACGACTCCTCCTATACTTAGCTCGAACAATGTCCTCATAGTGATCAAAGAGTGGCAAAGGAAGACATAACTCGTGCTAAGTATAGAAAAGTGGAAAGACTCCTATGCTACAACGACTCAAAAAGAAGATGAAAATAAAAGAAGTCGGTGATCCCCCTTACACTTAGGATCAAGTGATCCCAAGTATAGAAGATTGTATAATAGGGAAAAATCGACGAAGAGAATGTACAGACTCAATGAAAAAACACAAAAAAGACGATATGAACAACATCACCCCCCTATACTTAGGTTTTAGTATCCCTAAGTATAGGCCATAGTAGGAGTGATGAACAAGACGAATATGAACAACAATAATCATTCACCCCCTATACATAGGATAAATCACATCCTAAGTATAGCATATATACCCACGGAAAAGGGGTGAATGATAAAACGGAAGAAGAAAGAATGAAACGAAAGGATATACAAGAGGAGTGGATGTACAAAGGTCAAGAAGGTCGAAAGTGGACCTTCTTGCGAGATCGCTGAGGAATGGATTAACAAGGTGTAGGTCGATCTTGGAGTCATCATTAGACATAAACTGATCAGGATTGACCAAGAATGTCGGTCTTGTAACATTCATAACAGATTGTCTCGTACCAATTAGAAGGTCCATACATTCCAGAGCAACATGATCCACCTTCCCCTATCAATCAAGCGATGAACAGTTTCTGGTTCAACCGAGAGTGCAACCAGCCCTATCCGTCTGGGAAAGGCCAGTTGGTAGGGATGAGCATGGGCCGGGCTAGGCCCTGAAAAGCACATGCCTAGGCCCATATAAATTTTCGGGCCTTGGGCCAGGCCCAAGGCCCACATTTTTTAATTTTAGCAGCCCAAGCCCAACCCCGACCTAATTTTCATAGACCGGGCTTGGGACATGCGGCTCATATAAATATTCATATATCAAGATTCAAGTACTTTTTCCATGTTTTCAATAACCAACATCTTACAATGCAATTAGGATTGGTAACTAGACAAAGATGAGCATATACAGGCAACTACTTTTTAAAAAAATGTAGTAAAGGTTTTAACTATAATTCTCATGAAGAGATAACATTGCTACATTGAGGTGAATTGTGACTTAAAAGACAATATTGCCACATCATTGTAATTGTACAGAAGTTATTCACCTCAAGACGGGAAAACCTACTGCAATTCAAAATTTCCTCACCTATTCTAACCAAGATAAGAAAACCTATTGTACTAGAATAGATGAATATCAAAACTAATAGAAGGGGATGAATATCAAACCAAACCAGATAAATAAACATGACATGGTTCAACATTAAGATAAAATAAACATGACATGGTTCAACATTACATAAGCTAAATGGATGAATATCAAAACCAACAAATGTTCAATATTAACCAATTCAAGTAGTTCAACATCCAAACCATACTCGAACTAAATAACACTTTCAAAAAGTTCATATATCTCTAAAGAAGCAAAAGGAGGATCTTGCATGTCGGCAACCTTCAAATAGCATGTAAAGTCATGCTATAGAAATTTAAATTATCAAAAAGCATCTCAAAATTTATTATTAGCTATCCTCCAAGATCTTTTTTTAGCTACTTACCTATGGCATATGGTATATATCCTTACAAGTTGTGGTTTCAAAATGGTAGTCATACTTGAGAGGCCTTTGGATCTACAAATAAAGATTAAAGTTTAATACTAGTTAAGGAGATCTAATTTACCAAAGATAGTAACTCAACTAACCTAGCAAGTCTTCTTCTACTTCATCCGCTTCCTCTTCTTCATCCCAATCTGAATCTGCCCCTTTGACTTCAAGAATCCAATCTCCTAAATAAACTAGTGCTTCCATCATTTTCGAAACGAGCCTGCTTTGGTATGGGTCTAAAACTCTGCCATCCATGTTGAATGCATTCTCTGAAGCTACAGAGGATGCTAGAATGGCTAGAATATCACGAGCCATGAATGAAAATATGCGATACTTGCTTGAGTTCACATCCCACCACTTCAAGATATTAAATTTGTCATCATCCATTATATTTGCTCAACAATCATAGAGATATATATCAATCTCTGAGTTTCCTACCTCGAGAGAACCAATCTCTCTTTTCTTCTTAGGAAATTTGCTTCTCACATCTTCTTTTCTCTTTGATGTGAATGCAAACTCTTGCTCAAGTCCACCTGTTGTAGTAGATTCTCCACCAAATGTTGATGCGTACTTAGTGGAGTATTCAGCATAGAGCCTAAGAAATATGTCTCTTACTCGTTCAACAAGCTCAATAGCTTCCACCTCTGGACAAAGTTCTAGATATGAGAATCTCAAGAATTCAAATTTGTACCTCAGATACAAGACAATTGTTATTGCCAATGGCATCATGGCATTCTTGTCCCGGTAATAGTTATCAAATTTAGAATACATCTTCGTGCCCATACTTCTAATGGCAGTGTAATCATGATTAACAAGAGTTTGCAAGTGACTTTCAATTTCATATATCAAAGAATTTTTTTTGCAGTAGAATATTCATGTCCAGAGAAAACCTTCATGGCAACATAAAAACACTCCAACATCCCACAGACCATCTCAACCTTCTTCCATTCACTTGCAGACGGTGTATCAGCCAATTGGAAATCAAGAGCTTTTAAACGATTGAATATACAAAATAGCTGACTCAAGCATAAGATAGGTAGAATTCCACCTTGTGCTTACATCCAATCTCAATCCCTTTGTTATTGGAATACACTCTTGTTAAGCGATATCTTTGAAGTCTTGAATTCTTCTTGTGTAATACTTTACATATTTCACAAGTCCATGAATTTTGGAGTTGATGTCCTTCAACTCAAGCAATCCATCCTGCACAACAAGATTGATGATTTGTGCCCAACACCTTACATGAAAGAAAGTGCCAACTAGCAACAAAGAATTTTCTATAGAAAAATGATCTACAATATTACGTACAACAACGTCATTTGTGCATGCATTATCAACTGTTATTGTACATAAACTTTCTACATTCCATTCACTCAAGTGACTCACAATCATATCTGCAATATTATCTCATGTATGGCTTGCATATAGTACGCTGAAGCAAATGTTTTTCTTATGCAGCTTCCACTGATTGTCAATGAAATGGGCCTTAATAGACATGTACCCTAGGTTTTGGATTGATGTTCACATGTATACGGTGAAGCAAATTCTCCCAGTTCTCATAAGAAGCACCCTTAGTTTCAATTTTTCAATCTCGTAAAGTATCATGCAATCACATTTTACGATGAATATTGAAAGCACCTAGAACTTGGGTTGGAGGTATTCTGTAAAAATCCGGAACCTCAGATTTTCTAAAACCTTAAAAGGCAACTCACTAGAAATGATCTATTTTGTAAGATCATCTATACTTCGCTCTTGTTCAAACTTCCAAGTTGTGAATGTGCTACTACTACCAGGCTCATGATTTGTAAATTTCAATAGATTCTGTCACTCAGACTCTTTTCTATAGTATGGGCGCACAAGGTTCAAGTGACGGTAAAGGTGACTAGTCCCGCCCTTAGAGCCACATGTTAATTGTGCCATACAATAGTTGTACTTGCAACGTCTTTTCCATCTACAATACTGATTCTAGTGAGATGCTTCCATACCCAAGACTTGTATTGTCTTTGTCGTTTCCTCAAAGGGTTTATTATCATTCCCTTCATCAATCACCGTTGGGAAATCACCGCCGTCTAAATCAACATTACTCCTCGGATGATCTTGTTCCGAATCTGGTGACATCTATAAAAAAATCAAGAATTATAGGTTGATTTTGTTATTTTATTAGGATTTCTTTGCATTAACAAGAATAATATTGATGTCTTATTTAAGTTATTAATGAAAAAGTACTATCATTTTAGCTAACAAACACATTAAGCAGCAGCTGGTGTGCAGCTACGCATTGCATGGGAAGAAATTAGAGGTTGAGTAGCACTACGGCAAAACGAGATAAACTTTTACTTACAAGCTTAATTATTTACATTCAGAGCATTGCTTTATTTATATATGCTAAAAGTATATGCTTAGGGATAACCCAATTATGCATGTTTACGCTCTCTAAGTATCTTCTCTCTCTCCACATATTTCTTTCAAAAAGAATGTCATACTTTATTTATAGAAATAATATGATAATTCAATAATAGAACATTTCAGTCTGAATCATCTGAAAGAGAGCTAAGGGCTTAAGAAAGCAGGGGAAATTTTTTTACTTACCGGCCGAAGATGTAAAAGATGTGTGAAAGCCAATCCACTTAATTGGTTTGGCCCACTTAATTGGTTTGGCGATTGAACATTTGGACTCATATCTTCAATGATCGGTGTTCAATTCTCATCAATCATAATTGTTAAAAAAAAGGTACTAAGTCCAGTACTCGTATTATGTATTTGCAGTGATACAGTCTTCTTGCATCTACTGTGTAAACAGAAGTAAACGATTATACTTGAATCTGATATGCATATAAATATCAATATCATATTTTCTTGTAGTTCTCTAAAAAACAATATATTGATCGAACATAGGCAGATATTATAACTATCCTAGCATATGTTATAGAAGGTTAAGTACACCTGCAGTTGCTAGGTTGCAAATCTTGCGATGGAACATCAATCCGTGTGGCCAGCCTGCCGGTGCGTGTGGTAGTTTGCGGTAGATTGGACGAGGCTACTGTCTACAGAGCTGCACAAGGGGTAGCGGCAATGCTTGTAGAGGAGAGGACAGAAGCCTAGAGCCGAAGGGTATGCCGCGATCGGAGGAGAGGAGCCACGAGATGACGAGGCTTGTGTTACCACCATGCCAGACGTTGGCTGGGGCTTGGAGTCTTGGAGGGTGGTAGGAGGCAGGGGAATACAGATGGTTGAAATGGAATCTTTGGCTGTGGTGTTTTTGGAAATGGAATTGAGAGGGTCAAGGCTCGGGTGCACTCCAATCTCTCGAAAAGAGGAGGCAGAGAATACAGATGGTTGGAAAGATGGAATGGAGAGGGTCCTCGGGCTTGAATCGGGTCATCCAATCAGGCTTCATTTGGGCTGGGTCCTCAGGCCCTGTATTGGGCCTTCATTCGGGCCGGCGTTTCAGGCTAAGCGGATTAGGTCGATTCAAGCTTAAGCCTGACCCAAAAATATTTTGGGATTGAAAATTAGGCCCAAGCTCGGCCCTATGCAAACTTGGGCTTGGGCCAGGTCGGGTTTTTTGGGCTACGCTTCAGGCAGAGCCGGGCCCGCCCAGCCGAATGCACATGTTCCCAGCAGGGACAGAGACCCGCCCACCAATTTCAGGGAGGCATACCGCAACAGTACCAGCACCAGCAAATCCATCCTCAATATCAGTCTCCACATCACTTCTAGAACTAGAGACATGGCCAAAAACAAAAGTATACTTATTTTCCATACCCTACCAAAAATAACAGTCTGCATATTTTTCACTTCCTCCTCATTATCATTAACAATAAGGATACCAGCAACCTCCACACTATCAGTCTCAGTGACATCATGTCATTGAGCATCCAGAGGCCCCTTTTTTGAATCCCGAACTTGATCAGCTTGTACTGCTCATGAAGAACATGAATGAACTGACTTAGAGGATCGACGACCTGACCACCACAAAGACATTGATTCCTACAGGTCGAGGCCAACGCCAACAATTTCAGACGCAAGGAGCAGGTTCCCCATGACCCATCCACACCTGAGACATGTATGACCCTTTATTTTACATGTTTATCTAACGCCATTCATATCAGAAGCGGTAGGAGATTACAGTCGCCTATTGATGAATCTGCATTTCATCATTTTTATTTATTATTTTAGTTTAAAATCCATTATAAAACACATGTATACAATACTAACTCCATATTCTTACTAACTTGCATCAGTTTATAAATATTGAACACTTATTACTATTTTAACCTAAAATAAATAAATAAACAAATAAAAAATAAATAAAAGAAAAGAAAAGAAAAAAAGATAAGATTGTATAAATATAATACATATAGGCTGACCCGAACCCCTAGAGAAGGTCAAGACTTGACCTGATCCACCAGGAATAAATTAGTGGGAGATAGGGTCCTTAATCATAAAATCCAAAAATATGTGTTGTGTATATTTGTATACTTACTCTATTTTATTTACACATTTAATAATTTTCTAAACAAAAGTTGTAAATAAAAATGTTTTCTAAGTAATAATTTTTTTGCAAAATCAAATCATGTACAAAATAAATGTAACCACATCTAGAAAAAAACCATAAAATGATAATTGAAAGACCAATCCTAGCTCCATATAAACTCAAATTGAAACCAAACTCACTTCCATTGTATTCTAATTTAAATTATCTTTAAAATGGTTATGGTTTCATAAGTTTTGGAGTCACGGTTTGAAAGACGATTTTCTGGGGTGGTTTTTGCAATTTTACCATTTATTTGTACATATTGTATTTGTAAATATTTTTACTAATTATTAAAAAAAAATTAAAAAAAAATAAACCACCTCCTAAGGTAAATTTATTAATATATACGACACCCCCCTTATTTTTTATAAATACAAACAAAGAAAATATTAAATTTTTTAAGCACAAGATTGGTTCCCAACAACGACACCATTTTGTTGAGCACGATAATCTTCGAGGATTGGATATTAATGATATAAATTTATCGTTGCATTCCCCAAAATTCCTAGCTCAAACAAACATTTTTTTATTTCTCAAGCCCATAATTAAGTACAAGAATAATGAAGCGAGAGAAATTTTAGCTACTTATTTTCCTGTATAGCAACAAATGCAAACTACCTGTATTGCCTAGGCTTATTCAAATAATCAAAAATCAATTAAAAGAAAAAGGAATCGCAAATGTAAACTATCTTGGTTTTTGTGAAATTTTTACCTTTTTATTTTTTTTATTTCTAATTTTTATTTTCTATTTTTCAAAATTTTAGTGATTTTAATTTTGCAATTTTTGAATTTATAGAAATTTGATTTTTAAAATAAATACCTGCAAAAAAGAAATGCATTTTTTTTCAGATTTTCAAATATAATAAAAATTCTAAAAAATATCTAAAGATAATCCATTTATGTTTTTATGACTTTTTATTATTTTTGTATTTTTTAGAAATTTTAATATTTTTTAAGATTACTTAAATGAATAAAAACAAGAAAAAATGGAAATAGTGAGCAAGCAGGATTTATTTTTCAATTTAAAAATACCAAATGAAATCAGAAATTTCAGTTACTATTTTCATAAAACTAGAATGCATTATCTAACAAATAAGAACTAAAATCATAATTTTTGATTTTTCTAGAACTTTTTATGATTTTTTTTAAATATTTTTAGTATTTTACTATTTTTTGGATTTTATTAATAATTAATGCGTGAAATTTGCACATAAATTAAGACACACCAAAAGAGATCATGGAGGTAGAACGCAAAGCGAAGGGATCAAGAAAATGAGATGAAATATCAGATCAGATTCAGATCAAATTATGATGTTTCATTCTAAGATCTAGAGAAAAAATGTCAATAGAATAAAAATGCGAAAAGTAAACTATGATTAACATTTATTTAAAAATAAAAGAAGAAAAATGGTTCTCACCATAGGATCGGATGGAAACCGTGATTGCCTCGACGAAGGCCGACTCGCTGTCACCGGACGGCTCAGAGGACATGCATCCTTCTAGGACAAGATAGATCTCGAAGAATAGGCTCCTCTCACCAAAGATTGATCAAGTGAGAATGAGGGAGGAGGAGCCAATTAAATAGAGGATTAATTGAATTTGAATTTAAAAATTGAATGAAGATAAAGAAATAAGAAAGAATTTGAAATGAGATAAAGATAGAAAGAATTTAGTGTCAAAATTATTTACAAAAATCAATTTGTTTGTATTTTCATCACTGTATGAAATTGAATAATAAATGTTAATTTTTTTATTTTTTTATGGTGGTTTTTTTTAATATCAACTATATAAATATAATATATACATAAGGTACATTATATACATAGTCAAATAAAGAAATTAGTTTTTATTTTATATTATTTTATATTTTATATTTTTTATTTTTATTTTTGTTTAATAATTAGTAAAAATATATACAAATACAATATATATAAGTAAATGGTTAAATTGCACAAACCACCCCTGAAAACCGTCTTTCATACCATAACTCCAAAAATTATGACACCACAACCACTTTAAAGATAATTTTATTTAGACTGCAGTGGAAGTGACTTTGGTTCAAATTGAGTTTATATGGAGCCAGAATTGGTGTTTCAATTATCGCTTAATGCCATTTTCTGAATGTGGTTACTATTATTCTGTAAATGATTTACTTTTGCAAACATTTTAATTATTTAGGAAACAATTTTATTTAAAACTTTTGTTTTGAAAATTATTTAATTTGAGGTCAATTTATGTACAAATAAAATAGTGTAAGTATACAAATATTTACAACACATATTTTTTTGGATTTTCTAATTAAGGACCTTATCTCCCCCTACTTTATTCCTAGTCGATCAGGTCAAGTCTTGACTCTCTCTCGGGGTTTGGGTCAGCTTGTATCTATTACATACATACAATCTCTTTTTTTCTTTTTTTCCCTTTCTTTCTTTATTTATTTTAGGTTAAAATAGTAATCATTTACAAAAGCCATTATAGCTAAAATAAAATCCTATGCTTGAAATCATTTACAAAATATTCTTACTAAATGTAGTCTACAAGATGCATTAGTATTTTATACAAAATATTTTGCAAACATTTAGTACATACAGATGTAATTTATTAAGAATATGGAGTCAATATTATACACAAGTTAAGCTAAAATAAATGAATAAAGATGATGAAATGCAGATACATCATCCCCCTATGCTTTACATTTGCTAGTCCCTTAGCAAACACTTATTTGAAAGAATAAGTGAATAAAAAGAAAAAGAAAGGGAAAAAATTATGACAATATGGAGTAATAAACTTACCTTCATAAAATTATAGTTCGGAGCTCTGTCAGTCCTTTGGATTATTAGTGTGGAGAAACCTTAATGGGAAATGGATTTAAAACCTAACAGCCTCTAAGTTCCTCAAGACTCCTATTCAGGTCTTCTCAACAGTCGGGTCAGAACAAGTCTACACACACAATGTCTTATGACTATGAATCTTTACTTGTAAGGTGTAAGTGAAGTATAGAACCCCTTCTCAAATGTAGAAAAGTAACAGCCTCCCTCAACAAGGTAACTCTAGTCCCCCAGTCTAGCAACTCTTTCCTCGAGAGCAGGGATATTCCCTTCTAAGTTCATATACAACACGCTGAAGAAGAGGAGATGGAGAAAAAAATGGATGGCAACCAGTATAGCTACTGATCCTTGGATGCATGACTAGTGTAGCCAAGTCATCCAGCTGCAAGCTTACAAAAATGTGACTTTGAAGCTCTTATTATTTATTTTTTCTTTATTCTTGTACAGACACTCCAGTATGCATTTTGCTTTTGAATCCGGCCTTTCCAATTTTAGAGATTCTACATTTTTTTCTCTTCTCCTTTTTTTTGAAAATATATACAAGGTGCAACATTACATAAGGAGTTCTTCCTCTTGAGCTAGTAGACTATCCCTCTTTTGAAGCACTATTGCAACCCCACACCATCCTGTCTTTAGACCTCAATGCTACTATATCAGGTTGATATTCACAACACTCCCTAAAGGAAGATGAGAGGTTCCGCCTAGATGTTATACCCTCGCATTCTACTCCAAGCCGAAAGATTCTGCCTCCTCAATACCTCCTCCACGAAGACCTACATATAGAGTTCTTGTCCAAGATACTCCACGGTCTGCAAGAATCATGCATGTGTTGTTAAATATTATACTTAGACTAATCAAGATGGCATGTGAACATAGTCTTATGTAATCAAAGAATTAAGTCGCAAGGACCTTAAACGTCTTAACTCCATTTCTTATATGGTTCCTCTGAAATTAAGTGGATTAAGGCCCAACTGAGCTCCATTATTCAACTTTATTCCATTCTTTGTTTAAATGTCAATACTATCTTGGAAAATGCACATGCAAATGCAATATATATGTACAATGCAAAAAGAAAGCGAAATTTTTTGAAACCATTTTCTTATTTTAAACTTTTTATGGGTTTTTGGAAAAGAAAGAAAAAATGATGCACATGTGAAAAGAGATTTTTTAAGGGAAAAGGGTTAGTAATATATAGACAAGTATATACAAGTATTTTCTTTTATTTTGTTTTATTGTTTTTTATTTGTTTTTTTATTTGTTTTATTTATTTGTTTTTTTGTTTTTTGAAAGGTAATCAAAGTCTATATAGACATGCGTAGATTTTACGAATTTATATACATATCCCCAAAAATAACCATATTTAAAAGTATGAGTTATGTCTAAAGTATATATACAATGTATATGACACCCCCATGTACTTAGCTCGAACTATGTCCTCATTGTGATCAGAGGGTGGCAAAGGAAGACATAACTCGTGCTAAGTATAGAAAGCGAAAAGACTCCTATGCTACAACGACTCAAAGAGAAGATGAAAAGAATATAACTCGGTGATCCCACCTACACTTAGGATCAAGTGATCCTAAGTATAAAAGACTGTACAAAAAGGAAAAACCGATGAAGAGAATGTATAGACTCAACGAAAAAACACAAAAAAAAGACGATATGAATGTCATCACTCCGATATTGGGGTCATCATTAGACATAAACTGATCATGATCGACCAAGAATGTATCCTCAATAGTCTCAGAGTGTGCATGCATGAATCAGTCAGAGGAAGTAGTGTGGTCATGTCCTATCTAGGAAGTCTCGCAAATATCAAAGTAAAAAGGCTCAAAATCATTATCAGAAAGTAAGATCAATTCCAGCCTGGTGAGCCTCTACTGGATCATCATCTTCATCAAAAGGCCCAAATTCCATTATAAAAATAATCAAATCAAATTTTTCCTTATCAATCTCATCTAAATCATGGTGAATAGGAACGAACACATCAGTGAAAGTAGTCAAATCATGTTTATCCTGTCTAGTCTTAGAGTCCGACTTCTGTTCTAGGGTGTCTATTGTGTAAATCCCGTAGATGTCATCCATGCATTGCCACGTATTAGAAGGGGGAACTCCAAAGTCTATGCTTTCCGAGTCTTCCTCCTTGAAGAGGAAATCATGGGTCTTAGTATCATCCAACATACAACAAGAAACTATGATATTATCATCGAGGTCAAGGTCCTTAGGGTTTGTTAGCATGGACAGACTCTCATGGGAAGTAGGTCTCTGGTCAGTAATTGGTGTAGTGATTAAGACATTGCTTCCTACGTCAGAACGGAAGCGAATCTCTCATGATCCATAATCAATAACGACTCTCGCAGAGGCGAGGAAAGGCCATTCTAGGATGATTGGATGGTGTTCCACGAGGGTGGAGGTATCCATGGGCAATACAACAGAATCAGAAGCGAAGTTCATGCCCATAATAAGAATGATTATGTTTTCTAGAATACTCTTCGACCTCTTAAGATCCATCGGCAAATTAAACTATCATCTTGGTTTTCGTGAGAGACCCAAGATGAAGAGACTGCACCATAGAGAAGGTATTATATTGTTTGAAGCACCACCATCAAGGAGAGTGTTATCACAAGAATAGTCAGAGATGGAGCAACAAACAAGAGGTGTGGCAGTGTTCCCCTTTTTAGAATGCAGACGGTTAGAGGTGGTATTGGCAGTGGCCATGGTCAAGATGTGACGCTCAGATCTGCTTCTCCGCTTTCTCTTCTAGTGTTGAGGAGCAGATAAATGGGTCATGGCATGGTGAAGTGGAGCTTTAATGATCTCATGCATGGTGGCCATCACTTCAGGTTCAATAAACAATTTTTTGAATTTTTGGACCTCCTCCATATAAGGGAGGAGATCGGAATCAACATATACACGGGGATTTCCAAGAGCAATCTCTACAGTGGCATCCTCGGGGTCAAAGGTGGGACATGTGGAAAAATAATTTGACATGGGTGCCTTCTCCTCACAAAATGAATCAACAATGTGTCTCCTGAAATCTTTTTCGATTTTTAAAATTTTCAATTTTTTGTATTTTAGCGATTGCAAGCTTTCATGATTATCCTCAAGTGAATCGATATCCTCAAATAGTGGATAACATTCTGGCTCTGATTTATGTTGTTTTGATTGTTAATCCTCGAATTCATATACTCCATCATCTTGTTCATGTTCTCAAGTGTGGAAATCATGAAAGGTGACTCCAAAATTGTAGGATTGGGTGAGTTGAATGAGGGTGGTTGAGAATCAATGTTCGACTCCTGCAATAATGGATTAGGCAGATACAAACAAAAATCAGGAGGAAAGTCCTCATGGAAAAAGAAAGGTGGATCAGCTAGAGAGTACGAGAGATCCATGAAGATCGGATTAAATAACTCCAGTCGGCCATCTCTGAAACAAAAGACGGGATCGGGAGAGCACGAGGGTCAAGTTACAAGATGTGGAGAAAAAGTTGCAAATGCACAAAAGGATCTAGTATGCACACAAGCAATCAAACACAAAACAAACACCCAGTTCACCAACTCAAGGTAATGTGAAGACAATGAAGGTTCGTTCAATTTTCTTGTAAATTTTTAGAGTATGGTGAGAATACAATCTATCAGAGCGGTTAAATCGAGCTGTTTGGAGCCCAATGCTCCCTGGAGAGTGTCCCAATCTCAAAACTAGTTTTTCCCAGCCAGTAGGGTGCGGACCGTTTACCGGCCACTCGATCTGCTCACTCTTAATAGGAAATCCCGGATCGATTATTGGCTACTCGGTGAAGTCCTCACTGGAGAACAACTAATCACAAGATAGTAGTCTGAAGAGAGATCGGGCATGGCTTTGTCATAGTGTACGGGTTGTTCTCTCGCTGCAAATAAATCAAACAAGGTGGGGGTTACTCTCCAAATCAAACAAGGTGAAGGAGAT
This sequence comes from Ottelia alismoides, assembly GCA_037367405.1. Lineage (NCBI taxonomy): Eukaryota > Viridiplantae > Streptophyta > Magnoliopsida > Alismatales > Hydrocharitaceae > Ottelia > Ottelia alismoides. The sequence goes on along the minus strand of JAZKJV010009069.1, from coordinate 632,890 downwards.
CGGAAATGCCAATGCGCGACTAAACACAATGATGCATATAGGGGTTAGAGATACGTACCCTATCGCCAGCACTCTACATGTAGGGTGATCAACACAAAATTTAAATACAAAAAAAATAAACTAACCTATACGCAAATGCAAGTAAATTATCCTAACAATAGCTTCTATTAACAAGGAAGAACCAATTTGATTTGTTTAAGTCCAATTACGCTCTATTCTATATGTACAGGAATTTTTGTTTAGGGTGTTTGGACCTAATTAATTACCTTAATCAATCAAGTTAATTAAAGCAATCAATAGGTAGCTCATCAAATCCGCAGGAAACAAAAAATAAGGCGATGAAAATAAAACCGCAAGAATCAATAGGTAGCTCATTAAAAAACTATTTTTTCCTTAGTCTCCTTCAATTCTTCTTCTCTGTCTCTCACGCTCTCCTGCGGCTCGATGAAGAATCAAGTCACCTCTTCTTCGCTTGGGTACTTTGGCTCTCCTAGGATTGCCTCCTTCGCTCTGCGGGCCCTCGTAAGAAAAAGAAGATAGAGAATGTGTAAGAAACACAATTATCAAATATAAGCAGAGAAAAAACTGAAATAAAACAGTGAATATGAACAATGGAATGAATGTGGAAACATATAAACAAATATGTGCAACCAAGAATAACAGGTCAAAAGAGAAACCTAACAACGTTCGCCATACCTCCCCGACAATGGTGCCATTTTATTGAAGAAGAATCTTTGAGGATTGGTTATTAATGATATCGAGTTGTCGTTGTGATCCCTAAATTTCTCGGATCAAACAAACATTTTTTTCTCAAGCCAATAAAAAAATTACAAAAATAATGAAGTGATAGAAATTATTGCTAGTTATTAACCTGTATGGCTAACATGATCGAACTCAGGGAGGCTACAATTCCCAAGGGTTATTCAAATAATCGAAAAAAAATCAATTAAAAGAAACATGGAATCTCAAATGCAAACTATCTTGTTTTTTGTGATTACTTTGTCTATTTTTATAATTTTTAATTTCTATTTTTTTACATTTTGATTTTTTGAATTTTTAATGATTTTGATTTTTGCAATTTTTTAATTATTAAAAATATGAATTTCAAAATAATTTCACACACAAAAAAAATACAATTTTGCGAGGATTTTTCAAATATAACAAAAATTCTAAAAAATGTTCAAATAAAATATTTTTGTGTTTTTTTCGATTTTTTTACTATTTTTGTAAATTTTTAAAGATATTTAGATTTTTCTAGGATTTTTAAAATGAATAAAAACAAGGGAAAATGCAAACATTGAATAAGCACGATTATTTTGCTATTTAAAAAATACTAAATGAAATAAAAATTGCGAAAATTATTTTTTCTGAAAAAACTAGAAGAAATTATCTGAAATAAGATTTTAATCACGTTATTTTTATTTTTCTACAATTTGATATGAAATTTTAAATATTTTTAGTATTTTACATTTTTTTGGATTTTATAAATAATTAATGCCTGAAATTTGCTTTGAAATTAGAATACACCAAAAGAGAATTAATGTATTTTTTGTAATTATTGAGGTAATATTCGAATTTTTAGGAGTTTTCAAATTTCAGACAGAGAAAATGAGATTGTTTTTAATTTTTTAATAATACGAAATGAAATTAAAATGTAATGAGAACTTTAAACAGTGAAGAGGAACAAGTCAGGAGCATAACATGATTTTTGCATGATTTATTGAGCAAGAAAAATATTTATTTCAAAAAGAAAAAGCATGCAAATCAAGTCTGGATAAACATAGGTTGAAATGCAATTTTTAGTGTTTTACTACAAATAGTAATAAGAAATAAATGAGAGGACAGAAGGTTGCAATTTACCCAACGGTGGGTGCAACACACGTGCATTGAAGGAGGTTGGGGCTCGTACATAAAATCAGGAATTTTGGAGGGCTTCATCGTAATTTTCCCCAAAAAATTAGCTTTTCAGTGGCTTCTTTGTTCTTGTTCTCCAAGTCAGAACAAGGGGGCGTCGTCCCTTTTCTTCCTCTCCTAAGCCAGGAGGTGGTCGTGATGGTGGAGGGTGGCACACAAGGCTGGATGGCGTAGGCTTGGTGCTCTACGGAGGAGGGCGCACACGATTAGAGGCACTTGAGCAGGCTCGTGCGGAGGTGCATGTCATGCGGTAGCGGTGCTTCTAATGGAAGCGAGCTCCTTCGCACGGATATGCGGATGGTCTGCGGAGCTCGCGTGGTTGATGATCTGTGGTTGTCTATGAGCGTGCGTGGTGGCGTTTGCGCGTTGGGCGAAGAGGCTACGTCGGGGTTAGTGGAGACTGGGCGACATACGCCTAGTCGTGGAGGAGCGTGGTTGTTGCCGTGGTTTCTGGAGTGCTGCACAACGGAGGTCAACAGTGGTGCTACGTCGGGTCGGTGGCGGCACGGGAGACAGCCGCGGGTGGCTGTGGGAAACAGTAGCGGTATTTTTTCTTATGTTTCTATATTATACAAAATAATAAAATAAAATAAAATAAAAAGCAGTAGCTGCACCAGAGGGCGCCACTACTCTAGCCTGCAGGCGACGCCCATGATCGCTTATCCCTCCTGCCGCCGATCGCTTTCCCTGATCGCCCCGTATCCACCTAAAGGCAGTCCACGCCCGCCCGCAATAGTGGCCTGTGCCGCTATCGTCTCGATGCAAAACCACCATCGCCCTCCGCCCTATAGAGCTCCCGCAACCATGACTACACTGTTATCGCTCGTCGCAGACCGCTGCGCTCCTCCACAACTGGGAGTGTGTTGCCCAGAATTCACTGACCGTGGCTCAATAGCCGCGTACCTCCACGACGGTGCCCCTCCGCCGCCTGGAAAAGAGCGTGCCTCCAGATCCACTAGGAGCCCGCCGTGATCCACCTTCGCCACCAGATTGTCTGCTCCTTGCCACCGTGTGTGCCCTAACGCCTTCCACCGCACCGTCGTGCCCCTAGATCGCTTGAACCCATCCACTACCGTGCAAGAAGCTGTGCTATCCAGATCGCCACCCACGGCTTGAGAGAGGAAGAAAGGGCAGACGGTGCCCTTAGGGCCCGTTCGGTTCGGGAATAAGCAGGAATAAGGATGGGGAATAAGGAGAATAAGGGTCTATTCTTTGTTCGGCTGGTGGATAGGAATAAGGAGAATAAGGTGAAATAAAGGTAGGTAAGGTGGGAAAAAGATAGGAATAAGAGTGAAATAAGATGGAATAATGGAGAATAGTCGTACCACTGGGAACCGTGTCGGGAGGAGAATTTGCCCCTTATTCCAGGGCTTATTCTCCTACCAAACAGGGCCTTAGGCTCCCTTTGGCTTGCGTGAGAATAAGACAAAGAAGAACCTAGGGGGTTTAAAAAATTTTAGTTAAATTTCAATTGACCCCCCCAAGGTTTTTGAATTTGCGTAAAGACCCGTTGTCCATCTTATCACGTCCATGTACGTGTTTTTCTACGTAGTTTGGACTTCTATCCTCTCATTTATTTCCTATTACTTTTTGATGCAAAAACTTTAAAAGTTGCTTTTCAATGTCTATTTATCCAGACTCTTAGTTGCATGTGTTTCTTGTTGAAATAAATATTTTTGTTGCTCAATAAATTTCTTAAAAATCAAGTTATTCTCCTGATGTATGTATCTTTCTAGCATAAATTTTTCATTACATTTTATCATCATTTGTTATTATTAAAAAAATAAAAAATAGTGACATTTTTTGTTGAAATTTGAAAAATCCTAAAAATTCGAATATTGCTTCAAAAATTCCAAAAAAAATAGATTAATTCTCTTTTGGTCTGTTTTAATTTCTATCCAAATTTTGTCCGTTAATTATTTATAAAACCCAAAAAAAATTCAAAATCCTAAAAATCTTAAGAAATAATAAAAGTTTCAAGAAAAATTAAAAAACTATGATTTCAATTCTTTTTTTGTAGATAATGCATTCTAGTTTTAAGAAAAATAGTTGCAGCAATTTCTGATTTCATTTGGTATTTTAAATTAAAAAATAATCCTGCTTCCTCACTGTTTGCACATTTCCCTATTTTTATTCATTTTAAAAGTCCTAAAAACTAAAAATTTCTAAAAAAATACAAAATAGTAAAAAATCATAAAAATAGAAAAAAGATTTTCTTTAAACATTTTTGAGAATTTTTGTTATATTTGAAAAATCCAAAAAAAAAATGCATTTATTTTGTGCATGTATTTGTTTTGAAAATCATATTTCTGAAAATTAAAATATTGCAAAATTAAAACAATAAAAATTTGAAAATCAGAAATGAAAAAAATTATAAAAAATGAAAAGGTAAATATTTCACAAAAACGAAGGTAGTTTGCATTTGAGATTACCTTTTTCTTTTAATTTATATTCGATTATTTTAATAACTATAGGGAATTGTAGCCTCCTTGAGTTTGATCATGTTGCTATATAGCTAAATAAGTAGCAAAACTTTCTCTCGCTTCATTTTTCTTATAATTAATTATTAGCTTGATAAAGAAAAAAAATATTTGTTTGAGCCAGGAATTTTAGGGATCGCAATGACAAATTTATATCATTAATAACCAATCCTCGAAGATTATCGTGCTCAAAAAATAATATAAATTTTTAAAGTTTTTTCCATCAAATCGTAATAGGAGCAATATATTTATCATATATTGTATATACTTAAAGTTTTTTCATCAAATCGTAATAGGAGCAATATATTTATCATATATTGTATATACTTTAGACATAACTCATACTTTTAAATATGATTATATTTGGAGATATATATAAATTCTTAAAATTGATATTTGTATATATCGACTATGAGCACCTTTCAAAAAAATTAAAAACAAATAAAAAACAAAACAAAAAAAACAAAGCCAAAAAAACAAAAATTAAAAAACCCCAAATAAATAAAATAAAACAAAAAATAAAAGAAACAAAATAAAAACAAAAAAACAACAAAAAACAACAAAAAAACAAAACACAAAAAAATAAAAAATCCTTGTATATACTTGTATATATTTTACTGACCCTTTTTCCTTAAGAAAAATCTATTTTTTTACATGTCCATTATTTTTCCTTTCTTATCCAAAAACCCATAAAAGTTCAAAATTAAAAAATTATTTCAACCAAAAAGAGAGATTTTGCTTTCTTGCATTTCCATGTGCACTTTTAAGGATAATAATGACATTTAAACTAAGTCTGGAATAAAATTGAAGAACAGAGCTTAGTTGGACCTTAATATACTTAATTTTGGAGGAACCTTATATGAAATGGAGTTAAGACTTTTCAGGTCCTAGTGACTTAATTCTTTGAGCCCATAAGAATATGTTCACATGTCATCTTGATTAGTCTAAGTAGAATATTTAACAACACACACATGATTCTTTCAGATCGTGGCTTATCATGGACAAGCACTCTACACGTAGCTCTTCATGGAGGAGGTAGTGAGGAGGCAGAATCTTTTAGCTTGGAGTAGCATACGAGGGTAGTACTTTTAGGCGGAACCTCTCGTCTTCCTCTAGGGAGGGTTGTGCATTTCAACCTGATCTAGTAGCATTGAGGTCTAAAGACAGGATGCTGTGGGGTTGCAATAATGCTTCAAAAGAGGAATATTCTCCTAGCTCAAGAGGGAAAACTCCTTATGTACATGATGTGTCATGTCCCAATTCCTAAGCCATCAAATCCTCCCATATCCGGATCTGGTTACTCAGCAATAATTTATTCAGTAATCAAAACTAACATTTAGAAATAGACTGCAATTAAAAATACTCAAAAGGAAGTATTTCAACACTTTTACATTCATAAAATAATGTTAAAATGATGCATTGTCCCACTACAACCATTACATGTACATAAGCTAGAATGAAATACACAAAAAGATTACTAAGAAAAGCTACTATGGCTGGTTGGATGTCTACTATGTAAGCTGGCTGGATTACTAATGTCCTTGCGATGGCTCACCGACACCTATTGGGTTTTCCATAAATCATAGGATAAAAGTTAGAGAATGTTAAGTAACGAAGAAGAGAAAAACAAACAAATTATCTAATTTTTCAAAACTTGTTATCACACAAAATTTCATTCTTTCTCATTATTTTAAGTCCTATTCATTTCTATTCCACATCAGGGATTAGTCAAGGGAATTACCTCACCACTATATGGACTCCAAAGTTGTGGACACTTCAGGATTGGAGATTGCGTTGATCTTGGTAAGCTTATACCACCACAAGTCACCTCAACCAATCCTCCAATACTACACTAATAATTTCCTTTTCTTTTATTAATCAGGGTCTCAAACCCTCAGCCTATCAAACAAAGGAGCACACCGTCCTCGAGGACTCGGTTGCTTAAAACCTCAAGCTAACATTTAATCATATAACCTAGAAGCTTTAAATACATGTTATTGAGACCCAGCCGCTATACAACCACCCGTGCCTCCACATGGCACGACCAGATCTTCCGACGTTCAACCCGAAGATACTGGCTCCCAGCATCATGCGTTGAAAATCATTAATTTTGTGTACACTTATCATAACGGGGCAACCGTTTATCACCTAGGTAGGGAAACACTGATACGGGTTCCTTTTGACAAACCTACTGGTTGCATGTCCGACATGTAGTTCTACTCCCAGTCATCCTTAACGTTACACACGATCCTTTTTAAGATCTTCAAAACACATCAATTCCCATGATGTAATTCCTCCGTTAAGCATTAAATTAGCGTAGCCATAAATACTGAGTATATACTTACACATATATTAATTCATATATTTCATACTCAATTTATGCTATTTCAACTCCCAAACCCTATCTTTCCAAGCCACTGCATCAATTCGATGCTTAAACCTTATTTTAGTAGAAATCATAAAGCAACTTTTCATACTTTCTCAAAAATAGCCAATCAGGGTTCTTTATAGCGAAGAACATAAAATCAGGAATTTCAATAATCTCGTATGAAAACCCAACATCAAAATGAAGGATTTCGTTGCCTAATCGAGCTCTCTCTCTCTCTCATATACAATGCTTTATCGTGATTCCTTTTAAACAGGATGATTTATAGCTCCTGAAATGATTGAATTTCATTTTCAAATCAAAAACGCTAAAAATGTGTCAAGAACGTGAAGAACGAACGAAGAACACGAAGAATGCGAAGAACACATGAAGAATGCAAAGAATATATTTTCTCTTGAAATTTCAGCAGAGCTTCCCCTTATACGGGGGGACATTTCTAGGAAAATTTCGCATGAGTTTCCCATTATACGGGGTGATATTTTTAGGAAACTTTTGGTAGAGTTCCCCTTATGTGATATTTCTAGGAAACATTTGGCAGAGTTCCCCTTATAAAATCACCGAAAGGAAAATAGAAAGGAAAATGAATACGAATCGAAAACCTAGCTCACAAAGCAAACTAAGAGAGGATCGTACCTTCCTCCTCCCCGTTCTCCCGACAGAGCTTCGCTAGTGCTCCTTCCTCGCCTCCTACTCCTCCTCCCGACCTCTCGACCCAAGCCCTTGGGGTGGTGGTGGTAGTGGAAATCGTAGCAAATGAATGGGTGGGGGCTACTTATAGGTTCCAGAAAACCGCTAACCATGGTTAGAAAACCATGGTTTAGACCTTAACCGCAGTTAGTGGCCAACGATTTTGGCCAAAACTTATCCAAAACATAGGACTTAGAACATTCCAGAGTATTCTAGGTTCACTAATGATGCTTAATTAACACTAATCATGATTAACTTTCACTAAACACGATTTAACTTTTGCAGCTAAGGCTTGTCTTCTATTGATGAGTATTCGCTAATGATCATTATCAGTTTTCAATCCATCATTAGTTTCTTTAATAACGCTTAGTTAGTCTTAATGACAGTCATTACGCGTTAATGACATTTTAAACCTCCTTACCTCTCTTTCATCCGAAAATTATAACAAATCAAAACGAAGTCCGATTCATACAAAACAAATTACGTTGGTTTTCTCTTAACGAGCCGGATCTTATTATATAGGATATGAGAGATGCCAACTTCAAGGCTTTACATGATGCACCTTGCATATATTTTCAAAAAAAAAAGAAGAAGAGAAAAAAATACAGAATCTCCAAAAGTTGACAGGCCTGATTGAAAAGTAAAATGTTTACCGGAGTGTATTTACAAGGATAAAGTAAAAAAATAAAATAATAAGAGCATCTAAGTCAAATTTTTGTAAGTTTGTTGCTGGATCACTTGGATACATTGGTCTTGCATCTAAGGATAGGTAGCTACACTGGTTACTGTCCAGTCTTTTCCCTATCTCTTCTTCTTGAGCTGGTTGTATTTGAACCTTAAAGGGAATATCCCCACTCCTCGAAGAAAGAGTTGCTAGACCGAGGGACTAGAGTTACCTTGTTGAGGGAGGCTGTTTCTTTGCTACTTTTGACATGGGGAGCTATATTTAACTTAGAATGTACAAGTAAAGATTCATAGTCATAAGAATTTGTCTATGTAGACTTGTTCTGACTTGACAATTGAGGAGACCTGAATAGGAGTCTTTTGGAACTTAGATGTTGTTAGGTTTTAAATCCTTTTCCCATTAAGGTTCCGCCACACTAATATTTCAAAGGTCTGACAGAGCACCATACTATAATTTTATGAAGATAAGTTTAATACTCAATATTGTCCTAATTTCATTATTTTCCTTTCTTTTTCTTTTTATTCACTTATTCCTTCTAATAAGTGTTTGCTAAGGGATTAGCAAAGGTAAAGCATAGGAGGATGTTGAATATGCATTTCATCATCTTTATTTATTTATTTTAGCTTAAAACCCCTTATGAAACACCTGTATATAATACTAACTTCATATTCTTACTAACTTGCATCTGTGTGTAAATATTGTACACTTATGACTATTTATCCTAAAGTAAATAAACAAAGAAAGAGAGTAAAAACAAAGAAAAAAGAAGAAGATAGTATATATGTAATAGATACATGACTGACCCAAACCTCGAGAGAAGGTCAAGATTTGACCTGATCGACCAGGAATAAAGTAGAGGGAGAAATGGTCCTTAATCAAAAAATTAAAAAAATGTGTTGTAAATATTTGTATGCATACACTATTTTATTTGTACATAAGTTAACCTCAAATTAAATAATTTTAAAAACAAAATTTGTAAATAAAAAAATTTCCTAAATATTAAAAATGTTTGCAAAATAAAATCTTGTATAAATTAAAGTAATCACATATAGAAAAATTCATTAAGCGATCATTTAAAGACCAATTCCAGATCCATATGAACTCAAATTGAACCAAACTCACTTCCATTGTATTCTAAATTAAATTATCTTTAAAATGGTTATGGTTTCATAATTTTTGGAGTTACGGTTTGAAAGTTGGTTTTATAGGGAGGTTATACATATTGTATTTGTGAATATTTTTACTAATTATTTGAAATAAATTAAAAAATTAAAAATTTAAAAAACTAAAAAAAATAATTCCTTATTTAACTTTGTATATAATGTACTTTATGTATATAGTATATGTAAATAGTTGATATTCTTAAATGATGATCATAAAAAATAAAAAATTTAACATTATTATTCAATTAATAAAAGTGACGAAAATTCAAAAAAAGTAACTTTCGTAAATAATTTTAACGCTAATTTCTTTTTTATCTTTAACTCATTTCAAATTCTTTCTTATCTCTTTATCTCCATTCAATTTTTAAATTCGAATTCAAATAATCAATTAATGCTCTATTTAATTGGCTCCACCTCCCTCATTCTCACTTGATCAATCTTTGGTGAGAGGAGCCTATTCTCAGAGAGCTATCTTGTCGCAGAAGGGTGTCCAACCTCTAAGCCGTCCGGTGGCAGCGAGTCGACCTTGGTCAAGGCAGCCACGGTCTTTTCCGCTCCTACGGTGAGATCTATTTTTCTTCTCTTATTTTAATCCTAGGTTAATCATAGTTTATTATTTTTTTCACATTTTTATTTCATTATCATTTCTATTTCTCTAGATCTTAGAATCCATCATCACGTTTCGATTCACCGATCTGATTTTTCTTCACCTTCACATCTCGATCAACTCGCGTTCTTATTCTACCTTACATAATCTTCCAACTCCGATTGTGTATGGTCGGAGACACGGATCCATGCCTCATTTTTCGCTGGATCCCCGTTCACGTATTCCTTTTTTATTTTGGGATTGAGCCGTCGTGCTCGCATCCTGATTTGTTCATAAATAATATATATATATATATATATATATATATATCAAACATTTGTTTTGTAGGAATAAAGAAAAAGATTACAAAAAAATAAAAAAACAAATAAAAAATATATAAATAATGATATCTGTAGTTTCAGTTAAAAAAATAATAAAAGTTTTTCTTATTTTTTTCTTCTACTTCTGTATTATACAAAAAAAGTAAAAAAAGTTACAATGCCGCCGCAGGCGCCGCCACTCCATCGTGCAGGAAGCGCTCACGGCTGCTCATCCCCCATGTCATCGACTGCTGTCCCCGATCACTCCGTCTCCACTGAAGGCAGTCCCGGCCTCCGGGCGTGCTCCGCTGCCTTTTGATGCACCGTCGCACCCCCAGATCGCCTACACCCATACACTATCGCACGAGAAGCTATACCACCACAGACCGCCGCCCGCGGCTTGAGAGAGGAAGAAAGGGGAGGCAGCACCCTTGGCCCCCCTTTGGATTGCGTGAGAAGAAATGAAGATGACAAAGAACCCCAGGGGGTCTAAAAAAATGGTTAAATTGCAACTGACCCGCCTAAGGTTTTTGAAATTGGGTGGAGTCATTCCCAGCCTATCACGTGCTATGCACATGTTTTTCTATGTAATTTGCACTTCTGTCCTCTCCTTTATTTCCTATTACTATTTAGTGCAAAAACATAAAAAATTGCATTTCAGTCCCTATTTATACAGACTCCTAATTGCATGTGTTTCTAATTTAAATAAATATTTATATTGCTGAATAAATTCATTAAATATCATGCTACACTTCAAGTGTGTGTATCTTTCTAGCATAAATTTTTCATTGAATTTTATCATCATTTCTTATTATTAAAAAATAAAAAACAGACTCATTTTCTCTGTTTGAAATTTGAAAAATCCTATAAAATCGAATATTTCTTCAAGAATTCCAAAAAATAGATTAATTCTCTTTTGGTGTGTTTTAATTTCTGTCCAAATTTCATGCATTAATTATTTATAAAACCCCAAACAAATACTAAAAATATTTAGAAATTCATAAAAAATTCTAGATAAATCCAAAAGTTATGATTTTAGTTCATATTTGTAGATAATGCATTCTAGTTTTTAAGAAAAATATTAGCAATAATTTCTGATTTCATTTTGAATTTTTTAATTTGAAAAATAATCCCGCTTGCTCACTGTATGCATTTTCCCTGTTTTTATTCATTTTAAAATTCAAAAAAATTTATAAATTTCTAAAAAAGGTCAAAAATAGTATAAAAACATTAAAACACAAAAATACTTTCTTAAGACATTTTTGAGCATTTTTGTTATATTTGAAAAATAAAAAAATGTATTTCTTTTGTGCATGTATTTTTTTTGAAAATCATATTTCTGAAAAATAAAAAAAAAGCACAATTAGAATCACTAAAAATTTGAAAGTCAGAAAAAAAATAGAAATTTAAAAAAAATAAAAAATTAAATAGGTAAAAATTTCACAAAAACCAAGGTAATTTACTTTTGAGATTCCCATTTTCTTTTAATTGATTTTCGATTATTTGAATAACCCTTGGGAATTGTAGCCTCCCTAAGTTCGATCCTGTTGTTATATAGGTAAACAAGTAGCAAAAAATTCTCTCGCTTTAGTATTCCTATGAATAATTATTGGCTTGAGAAGAATTTTGTTTGTCTAAGCCAAGAATTTTGGGGATCGCAACGATAAATTTATATCATTGATAACCAATCCTCGAGATTATCGTGCTCAACTCCTGTACACCAGTTGGGATTTATACATCGAGCCACTGAGAGAGCTTTATCCTCCACATCATTTTCTTTACCAACAATCGAGAGATCTAGTGTAGAAGTACCTGAGTTTGGAGCTTCACCGCCTTCACCACCACCTTCACCTTCACAGGACATATGCTAACCACCGTCAGACGAGAGGGAGAATACACCACTCGTGGATCCTTCGTTTACATAAGCAGCAACAACCCACCTTGTTTTAGATTTTTTCCTTCACCTATTTTGGATAATACTATCCGTACTATTTCTGTTGTCCTATTATAAATGAGGATTACACCTTGAATAATCGAAATGAGCATTTGAATATTTCTTCTAATTTTGTGTCATTTCCTTCTGCTTTCAATAATTCCAAAAAAAATAAAAATAAAAACAACCCTATCTGATCATGGAGTGGTTGAGATCATACAGAACATCTTTTTAGAGATGTCACTTCTTCAGGCCATGGAGTACATGCCTACAGTAAAAAGGTAGGGAAAGAAGCAACTACACAAACCTGTCAGACCAAGCAGAACATATGAAAGGAAAAAAGAAAAACATATCTTAACCATGACCACACTTCATGCCGTCAGCAACCTCCCACTAAAAAGAAGGCGAAGGAGCACCTCACATCCATTGCCAAAAATTTAATCATGAATTCGATCGTACTCTTCTCGATAACAGTTCCTTCAATAATCTCATGCTATCCTCAATACTTATTGAGATTGGTTTAGGACCACTTAAAATGACCAGGATGGTCCTTCAGTTTGCTGATATGTCGATGATGATTCAGAAATTGCACTTGTTAAAGATATAAATGTCATGCGTAAAAATTATGTGTCGTTTCATTGTAGGCGGCAATCAGAATTGGTCAAGAAAATAACCACACAAATAATATTCGTCAATTTTAATTAATGTAGTTTTATGTTTATTTTACTTAGGCAAATCCAAAGGTCGAACACAAGGAGGAAAAGGAACAACCTAGAATTATATCTATCAAAATTCGTGTTCGGTTTCCAAGGCGATCTTTTTTTTTAATTTTTAATGCAATAAAGGATGCAAAATGCAATTTCAACCTATTTTAGGGACTAAAATATAAATTACGCCCAAACGATGTCTGAAAAATATGAAACTTCGCCAAGATGCAAATTACGATAAAATGAATGCATTATAATTTTTTTGGAATTTTTTGATGTAAGATGAATTTTTTATAACTTTTAAAATGAGAACAAAATGAAAAGTAATATTTATATATAATAAATATTAAACCTAATTATTTTCAAGGGATAAAATTATCTAAAATCTATCACTTGGTGATTGATTTTAGAAAAATCTTAAAGTTCGAAAATACTCGTTTCAATACCTATTAAAAATCAGACATTGAAATATGCAAAATTATTTTTACAAGGCAGAGTAAGCAAGCAAATGCAATTCTTTTTAGGCACAATGTTAAATACAATTAACGCTAAAATCTATGATTTTTCGGGAATTTATAGAGAAACGGTTAATCAATGAAAATTTTCGGAGCACAAGATGGGAAAAATATGCATTTTTCCACAAAATAATTAATTATGCATTCACCATTGATCATAAAAGTGTCCACAACATGTCAAGATGTAGAGAATGAAATGAGGAACAAAATGTTATTTTTGGATAATTAAATAATGCAATGTAGAGGTCTAAAATGAAGGGGAAAGACAGGGGTATTTCTGCAATTACAATAAATAAAATAAATAAAAAATGCAGAGGGAGGGCCTATTTGTAATTACTAATAATTAAGGGGGCTTCTTTCAAACTCTCTAGAGGGGCAAGTGCGCAGCACGTGCCCTCTGGTCGGCGGGGGCTGGATGGCGAATAGTAGGACTCCGGGGGGCTGATCACAATTCCACCACCTTGCACGTGCACGGTATGTGTCTGATATGAGGCTCGGGTGTGACGTACACGTGGAAGGTTGGCGTGTTTCGGGATTGATACGAGGCTCCTGGCGTGGAAGTTGACCCGAAGCTAGATTTGGTGCAAATCTGATCGTCGATGGCGATAATCCAATGGGTTATGATTGGGCTTTCTAAGCGAAGATGGACGTCTTGGATTCGTGAGTTCTTTATCTAATGACTCTCATTGCTTGATCCTTGGTTGCTGCGATCAATGGTGGCGGATGGCCGACACACGACCGACAGACGTTGATGAAGAGGCAGAGCATCGGAGGTACGGGGCGGAGCGGGTGAAGAATGCCCTCCGGCGAAGTTATCGGAGATGGAGGCTCGTGGCGGCTCTAGCAGTCGATGGTAGAGAGGTGAGGTTGTTGACGTTGGCTCAACGGTCGGAGATGGGCGTTGTAGTGCTGGAGCTCGATGAAGGCAATGGCGTAATAGGAGGCTTGAGGTCGATCGTAGGTGGAGAAGATCGTCGTAGCGAGGTGTCGATCGAGAGAGAGACATGCGAAGATCGGGAGAGAGAAAGGTAAAGCGGATGAAAGGCACAGCGCAGAAAGGATACCTGGAGGGGCTCGACGGTCGATGATTGGTCGGAGCCGAGCAGCGATGCAAGGTGTAGCTCCAGCGAGGTTTGAAAACCTCAGATCACACCAGTGGGAGGGTCAATCGGTTGTCACGGCTGAAGGGGAAGCTTTTGATGATGAATCAGCAGATGAAGGTGATTAGGGGCGGCAGCGTTCTATTTATACAGAGAGGTGATGCGCTGGAGAATGAAATCAGGGAGATCGGGACTATTGGATCCAATCGAGGGTTGTTGGCGATTTGATTGGATTTCGAAGGAGTGATCAGATATGTCACGAGGAGAATCGAGAGTTGATTAGATTGGTTTGGATGCGAGATTCATGGAGAGGCGGCGATTTGGTGGCAGAGAGATCAACGGAGTCGGCGGCACCAGAATGGGGAAGGTGCTGGAGAAGACGAGGGGCGCTGGGTCGTCCGATCGGCTGAGATGGGATGACAAGGCGGGAGACACGCAGCGATAAGAGAAGGGGGCAGGCGCAACACATGCGCGAGGGCACGTGCCTCGGACGTGCGGGATTTTATTTTAATTTTTTTAATAAAAAATGAATAATAAAAAAAGCCAAAAACGACTGACACGTGGTGGCTCTAGGAGCAGTCACGTCTCAACACCACAAAATTCAGAAAAAAAAAGATTGTAGAATCTTAAATAAATAGCAAACAGTCTCGGATCGAAAAAGTTTCTTCACAAAAATTGCTTGTCTCGTGAAATCTACATCTTTCATGAAGACATCAAAACCAAAATCGATCAATTGCACAAAGTGACATTTTTGGGGTATCCCATGTACATAGAATAACGTGATTTTTGGGTTTTATAATTTTTTTGTCATTTTAAACAAGATAAAAATCCAGAAAAAAAATGATAAAATCAAAGATAAATAATTACACAATAATATTTTTTTTGGATTTTTATTGATTTAGAAAAAGAAGGAATAATATAAATCACGAAAAAAACCAATTTTGTACAGACAGTTAGTGAAGACTCGGACTCAATTTGTTTCTTTGATTTCAAGCTCAGTTTAGATTTGAATTTTATGCATTTTAATAAAACTTTCATCAAAGAAGACAAAAAAAGAAATGAACCAAAATAGGTTAAATATAATAGGTCAAAAACTGCTAATGTACAAAAGAGACCCAAAACCCAACTTTCACATATGAGCTCCGATTCACTTGAACTTGATCTTGTTTCGAAGGTAATTGAATGTACATTAGTTCAAAAGCGAGTGGGATTAAAATGGACACTAGATGTGGAAGATATGAGGTTTTTATTCTGGAAATCCTAGAACTAGGGTTTGGGTTTTTGGTCCACTTATTTGGGTTAGTGATTTTTTTTTATTTTTCATTTATTCTTGTTAGTGATATGTACATAGTGGAGGTGGTTTTGGGTCATTCGAAGTTAGGATGGATGAGTTAAAAATCAGGGAAGTTAGGCTATTTACAGATAAATTTTGGTTGGATTTTTGGCTTCTTATTTATGCAAAAATAAGGGATAAATGTAATTCTTATGAAAACATGCATGAATGCTAATTATGCAGAATAAATGAAGAAATGCTTATGATTTTGAGGGATTTGAGCTTAATTAATGAGATTTAGAGTGATGAATCCGAGATTCATCATCCCCCTATACTTAATCCATGCTCGTCGCTGAGCATAAAAAAGAAATGCCATGAGGTGAAATGAGATTGAGTTCCATATCAAGATCATGAGCTGAAGGTGAAAATACAACTAAACTCGACCTTTGGATTATTAGTTTGGCGGAACTTATATAAGACTTATAATTTCAAAATCAACAACCTTCGAGTTCTACACATCATTGTCACAGTTTCGGCTCAGAAGTCACCTTAGATCAATCCTGTTCCCAAAGAATACCCTATGAACATTAAACAATCGACTCATGTGTGTGAACAGATTTAGCTCTTCCCATCCAGAATGCCGGACTACAATGCTCATCTCCTCTCTAGTAACTCGTCCTCGGGGAGTCAGGTATTTCATTCTAAGTTCTGTCGCGCTGTGTTCACAATCGAATTAGGGAAGAAGTTAGAAGAAAGAGAAAAGAACTGGAGGGTGGCTAGTGTAGTCACCTCTCCTTGTGAAGATGACCAGCGTAGCTGAGTCTCCACCAAGATCTGCAGGTTTTCTTGAAGGTTGGACCTTTTTGGTCAGATATCTATTGGGTAGAATGCTTCTTTATATTTGTAATTTTTGGTGGCTCTGCTTGGATCATGTTGTGCCCCTACGGATATAGAATCTTTTTGTTTCCGTACATTTTTTGGGGTCTTAGAAAAAATTGTGCCTAGACGTCCATCCCTTTTCCGAATCTTTATTTCAACCCGTACTCCGGTCTTTAGATTTCCACGTTACCAGAAAAGAAACTCACACAGTCTTCTAACATCCGGTTTGAGTTGAGCTAAGTGCATAGTGCGAGAGTACAAATTAATTCCCTATTCCAGAGTTGTACCCAGAATGAAGAGACCATGTTAGACACTAAGAGTCAAATGATGCACATTGTCATGTGGAATTCAAAGAATTAAGTCAAAGACCTGAAGCTTCTAAAATCCTATTTCTCGGTGAAGTTCATCTGAAAATTAGGTGGATTAAGGTCAAGTCTAAACAACTCTCGGTTTATGCTCATAACTTGGTTCAGAACCCAAAGACTTTACATGTGAATGAATGTGATGCTAGATTAAGTGTAGGTGTGTGAAATGCAGACACAATTGTTTTCCTTTTTGTGATTTTTTGATTTTTTTTATGCAAGGAATTTTTTGTTTTTTTATGCAAAATTGAATAAGAAGCCTTTTTTCAAAAATTTTGGGCATATTTAGTGTTAATAGCAAAACTCTTTTTCCTTTTCTTTTCTTTTTTTGAATTAATTACCCACCCTATAAATACATATAGACTTACGCGTAGGTACGAGATATGGGTAAAATATAAACAAAGTATATATACAGACCCCCCTATACTTAGCGAGCGCTGTGTCCTCAGAGCCCAAGAAGCGTAAAGAACACATAGCTCGGGCTAAGCGTAAGAGAGTGAAAAAGGAAAAGAGAAAGAAAAAGAAAAGGAAAGAAATATATCGGTCTGCCCCCTATACTTAGATTGTGAACATTCAAAGTATATGAGAAGAACGAAAGAATGAGGCAGTCAGGGTATGTGAATGAGGAGAGTATATACAGATGAGCATCGGTTCCCCCTATACTTAGGCCTTGGCCTAAGTAGAGGAAGAAGCTATACAAGGAGATCGATGTGGTCAGGAGGGAGGGTGGGAATGATCTAATGAATCTTCAATGTTCTCACTCTGCGTGTAGTAGATGACCTCAACTTTAATTGTCTGCTCTTGGGATGATTCTATATATGGCTTCAGCAATTGTCCATTTACTGAGAAAGGTTGTGCATTATCTTTGAGTTCGGCAATATCTACACTTCCATTCGTATGCACATCGATGATAATGTAGGGACCCATCCATTTTTATTTTAGTTTCCAGTGAAAAATCTTCAGCCGAGCATTAAACAACCACACTTTCTGCCTAGGGACAAAGGTTTTATCTGGAATGTGTCTTTCATGCCATCTCCTGACCTTGTCCTTATAGATTACACTATTATCGTATGCCCGGTTTCAGATTTCAATTAGCTCATTCAGATTTAAGTCTCGACATAGTTTCCCTAGGTGACAACTCCAATTCAGTTTTTTGATCACCCATTCTGATTTGTGAATCAATTCTGCGGGTAGATGGCATGGCTTTCCATAGATCATCCTAAAAGGTGAAGTACCGAGTGGAGTCTTGTAGGCTATCCTATAGGTCCACAGAACCTGGTCCAAAAATTTCGACAAGTTCTTCCTATCTGGACGAACCAACTTCTGAAGAATACCCTTCACCTCTCTATTAGAAACCTCTGCCATGCCATTAGATTGTGGATGATATTGGTTGGCTATTCTATGCTCAAATTTATACTCCTTAGCCAAAGATCTCATTTCCTTATTCACAAGGTGGCTACCTCCCTCTGAAATCAAGACTTTTGGTACCCTGAATCTTGCAATGATATTATCCTTGATAAACATACATACGATTTTGCTATATGCGATTCGGGTTGGAATAGCCTCTACCCATCTTGATAAATAATAAACCGCTAACAAGATGTACTCAAATCCATTGCTATAGAAAAAAGGACCCATAAAATCAATCCCCTATGCATGAAAATATAACAGAAAATCATTGGTTGCATGGGCATTTCATCTCAATATCCAACAATCCCTCCCATTCTTTGACAAATCGGGCATGACCGTACAAAATCATTAGCATCTCCAAATAAGGTCTGCCAGTAAAATCCACATTAGATTACTGATGAATCCATGATTCATTAACTTTTCTGTCACATTTTGTCTTAAAACCCTTAAAAAATACATGTAAATACCCATTAATTCTCATACTTTAACAAAACACCATTCTTGTGTAAATATTCACTTTTAACCACTAAATTCATGTAAATAAATAAAGAACCAGAAAAAGAAAGAAAAAGGCAGATTGAATATATGTGTATATATATATAATATGACTTAAAGATAAATATAGCTGTAAGATATATTTATAGCCCAACCCTCGAGACCAAGTCAGCATGGATTGGTCGACAAACCAATAAGTAGGGGGAGATAAGGAAAGAAAACCAAATAAAAATAATCTAACACATGTATATACACCTTTCATTATTTATAAAATAAATACAAAACTTCAAAGAATTTTAATTATTTCATATTAACATATTTTTCACCAAACTCTTCTCCTAATTATTTCTAAAAATGTATATAAAAATATAAAAATAAGTTAAAAATATTACCCTAAATATATGCCAAGAAATCCAGCCTACAAATTGTCAAAATCTCAACTTCCGAACATCATAATTTCCTCATATGAACTCCAATTTCACTCTACTCACCTTTAAAGTTCATAAAATAATATTATCTAATTAATAAAGGTGATTTCATCGAATTCGGAGTCCGTTTGCAAAAAGTCGGTTTGGGACCAAAAGACAAAGGGGTTTCTGGGCTATTTATTTTATGTAACACATACTATTTAACATTTTATTAATTTTATAATTTTTAAATTATTTCATGATCTTGAAGTTTCTACATAAATTATTTCATAATTTTTGGAGACTATTTATTATTTTTATAAAATCAAAAACCTCAAAATATAGGTATAAATGACCTATATAAATACTAACCCTATTTATTAAAATATGTAAATTAATTCATAAAAATCTATAAAAATTTGTACAAGTCTTATTTAACACCCTAATAATTAAGAAAATATAAAATTAATTTTTACTTAATTTTTTATTAAAATAAAAATCTAAAACCTATTTATAAATACATATTTATTAATAAAATATTTATATCTTAAATAATATTTATTATTTATTAAAAGTATTTATACCATAATTTAGAAAATTAATTTATTTAACTTTCTTGTATCTATACCTATTTAAAATAATATAATTTACTAATTTATATTTATTTTATAAGCAATTTCAGCTTCTGGGCCAACCAGGTGCTGACACTTGTCAGCACCTGGGACCTTCTTCTTCAAGAAGAGGTCGCGCCCCAGCTGCTCGACGGGCCTACTTCAACTAATTACCCCGCGCGATTCTCGAAGCTTCCAGCCGATCTGAACCTTCCATCTTCTTCCCCCAACAACCTTCTTCACCGCCAACCCTTCATCTCGACTTGAAGCCCAAGCTACTCTCCTATAAAAATGATCCAAGTCCGCCATATCCAACAACTTTTCCCAACTACCTGAAGCTCCAGCTCCAGACTACCGACCCCCCACCTTCCTATCTTGATTCCGGCCAAACCACGGTGGTGACAGCACCAAGGCTTAGCCCGCGAGGAAGAGGAGTCGACGGAGGAGGTTCCAAGGCGTAGCTTCGCCTTGCATTGCCGCTATCACGCATCCAGCTCCGGCCCAAAAGTCGACCGTCGAGCAGCTCGTCAAGGTAATATACCTTGACATTCCCAGACTTTTTCGTCCACTTTAGTCGTTTTGTTTCTCGATCTTCATGCCACAATTAGCGTGGCTAATTGCGCTTTTAGATAGGTTAATGATCCATCTTTAAATCGACTCATTTCTCATTCAAATCAAATCGCATTCCATCGCCGTTCATAAGCAACTGGTTGTTTTGGCTGGAACTTAAGCTTTTTCATCAATCTTGTGGCTTGAAATCTTTCATTTGTTGGCCGATTCTACACGGATCGAGCACATACGTATGTTCATTGCAGATCCAGGATCATCGCGAGCCATTTGCATCGAACTTGGAGCATCCGTTCATCGCCGATCTTCTTCTCCAAAGTCGGACATCAGCACGGCTCAACCTCCAGGTGTACGGAACCACCGTCTTCCACACGACGCCACCGTCGCTCGGAGCACCCTCCGCCGCTACCCTACCGCGGGCGAGCTCGAGGGGTGGAGGAACCACCCCTCTGGCCCCGCCGGAGCGCCAAAGATGTCGCCGGACGGCCGGGATAATTCGGAGAAGAAGCCTCGATCGACTGGAGCTCAACAACTTCAAGAACATCCGACGCATAGTCTTGTGACACGTGTCAGTGCCAGAACCATCAGATCACGTCCGGATCTTCTAATCTCAGCCGTTTAAGCCGAACCTGTGGAAAATTTACATATTAAGCCCAGCCGACTTCCAGAGACTTCAACCCGCCTCCAGACTTTTGCGTAATTGCATTTAGGTCCCTCCGTAGGGACCTAAATGTAAAGATTCTTGTATTTTTCTTTCATAACTGTCCTCCAAGACCGAATTGCAAACAATTTTAATAAGTTTTCTTGCGCTTATGCCCTTGGGCTGCAGGGGTTGTTTCTTGTTCTTGTGACCTCGGATTCCGACGATTTCTTGAGGGTAGTTACACAACTACCCCAACTACTTAGTATAAAATTTTCGCGGCTTTTTGACGAGTTTTTGACGTGTTTTGATTTTATCGAAAGCCGCCTCGTTTTGCTTTGTTTTCTTGTGTAGTTCGAGTTCGCGGTTCGAACCTCGTTCACCCTACTATATAATATCACCTACATATTATATCCACATTTTATATAATTAGTAAATCTTTTGAAAAATATCCCTTTTTGAAAATTAAATAAAAATTTGAAAGGAATAAAATCAAATAAAAATAATAAAAACAAAAATCAATAAAAAGAAGTTTTGACATAGAGAAGAATTAAAATAAGATTACGAATAGGAAAATCTGGGAATTTATTCTGCCTCCTTGAGTTTGACCCAGGAATACTTGGCTGGTTAAATATTAGTGAACGGTTTTTCCGACAGAAAACCGTATTTGTTTGATAGGTTCAAGAATCGAATTTCTCGTTTCGCGGCTTTCTGCTGCAACCGACAATCTACTTTCTTTCTTCAATAAAAAGTGAAAGCCGTGAAACTCGATTTTTAGCCTCATCAAAATGGCGCCATTGCCGGGGAGGCATTAGATTCCTTTGATTTTTCATTTTTCGTGATTTTATTTATTTATTTTCTTCTCTTTGTTTCGTTTTTCGTACGGTTTTTCGTACGGCTTTTGTTTTCCGAGTTTTTCGTTTGTTTTCTACAGCTTTCTCGGCTTTCTCGATCGGCTTTTATTTGCAAACTATCTTTGAAGAGCCTGTAGGATCAACCGATCTCTTCGGAAGCCGAGCCAGTTGAAAGAGCAGAGGTCGGCTTCTTCTTCACAAGTCGACTACAGAGGAGCGAAGACGTTAGTATCCTTTTATTTGTTAAAGAGAGTGAAAGGGAGAGAGTTGTACTTAGTAATAAAACCTTCATTTTTTTCGGGGCCTGATTCGTTGGATATCGTGTATCCGAGAGTCAGGGCACCCACCGTGGCTTTTCATCGCTCATCGGTTTTCCGCGGTTTTCTAGATGCTTGTTTAGGTTTTCACTCTATCTGCTTGTGTCGCATAGCTAGTTTTAGGACTTTCAACCTAGGTGCTTGCTTTAGGGTTTTTAATAAAAAGACAAAAAAATAGACGTTGCTTGAAAAAACCATAAAAATCGCAAAACTAAAATCGGGACTGCTAAAAATATCTGATCAAAAACCCTAAACAATTCAAGTGATTTGGGGAGAGTAACCCCCGCACATTTCTCAGAGTGCGCGAGTTCGAGAGCCGACACCTAAGGATAGAGACAAAACCCCATATTTCTTGCGAGATACTACTGGGTCCATACACCTGATCACTGTTCCTCAGCGGGTAAGCTCGGGTAGCCGAAAACGGTCCGGGTTTACTTAGCAGAGTGGGAGGTTTAGAGGACACTGCGCAAGGCTCCGTCCTCAAGGAACACCGGTAGCCGGAAACGGTCCGTACTTACTCCCATACTGGCTGAGTGCGAGTGGTCTCGCGTAAGGATTCGGGCCAGTGTCTCGGAGAAACGATCGGGCACCTATTGGCTTGCTCAGCCCGCGTAATCGAAATGGTTGCTAATTACAACCCTAAAACCAAAAAGATAAAAAGACCGAACTCTCACGGTCTTCATCAGGGTTGAGTTGGTGAAAACGAGGTTTGCTTTGTGTTTGTTTGCGGGGTGTGAGTTTCCGCGGCTTTCACAAATCTCCTTCATTTGAATCGTACACGTGCTCTCCTGACTTCCTCTTGACATCGAAGATGACGTCTCGATGGCTTTTTGGCTCAGACTATGTGAGCTCTCGACCGTCCACCGTCGAGCGTATGTCTTCACAGGCTCGAGAAGACCCTCTTCCTGAGCTGGTCCCATCCGATCTCGAGGCGAGTCAGACCCAGACTCCCTCGCCTCCTGGCCAGATCATTGAGGCAGACCCTCACCTCAATACATCATCTAGATCTCTTGAGTAATTCTCGCTGAGTTCTTACGAGAGTTTCTATATTACAGACAATCAGATGGCTCGTGGGAAAGGACCAGCAGCAGATGAGAGGCCACCAGCTGGGGAACACCAGGAAGGAAGACCGGAGCTGAACGTAGATGTTACGACCGGCATTCTCGATACACTTCAACAGATGAACCTACAGATTCGAGAACAGTATAGAATTCAGACTGAACTGCAGGCTGAAATAGCCGCACTGAGAGCAGGGGCCGAGAACCATTTACCGCCTGCGGTTCCCGCTACTTTACGGGACGAGTATGACCCGGGCGCTCGAACGCTCCATCACTGGATTCGGCTACTGCCGAATCAAAGGCCATACGAACTCCGACCGTCCTTCATATCCTTGCTTCCCAAGTACTATGGGAATGCCACAGAGGAACCGTTCACGTTTTTGCAGCAGTTTGAGATGATCTACGGAACGGCTTGTTATCCAGGAGTTACGCAGGAGGTCGTATGCCTCAAGGCTTTTCCCTTTGCCTTAGCCGATAAGGCCCTTTATTGGCTGAGCCATCTGGGAAGAGAAATTTCCACTAGGGATGACCGGAAGTCCACCTTCCTGCGCAAATATTTTCCTCTAGGAAGGACGAACATGATGAGGAGTCAGATCTACAACTTTACGCAATTGCCGAACGAATCATTCCATGAGGCATGGGATCGATTCAGGGACCTGATGGAGAGATGCCCGCATCATGAGATCCCAATGAAGGTGCTAGTGCAGAACTATTTCGGAGGACTCCAGCCGGAAGTACAGGTGCTCGTAAGTGCCGCATGTGGCGGAAGTTACTTGAACAAGGATGCCGAGTCAGTCTGGGCCATCTTCGAAGGGATGGCCGAGAACTCGAGAGTTGTAGACTCTACTCGGGCATTTCAGAAAACCCTACAGCTACCGCATCACCGAGAACATCACAATGTGGCGAATATATCAGACTCTGAATCCAACACCAACATGGGCTTTATTAGTGAGAAGTTGACCTTGGTGGACGTGATTCACAAGCAGGTCCAAGACCTGCAGCCGCTGCGAGAGTTGGAGAAACTCTCATCTCTACCTCAGCAGCTGAGTGATCTATCGAAGAAGGTCGCTGATCTTCAGATCCAGTATCAACAGAATCAGACCTCTTCGAACACTCAGCCAGCACGGAGGATCGCACCCGCTCTACCCACCCGTCAGATACACTATGTCCAGAGCGAGCCCGAGATTCCGCAGATTTATTGGCATGAGGATCAGTCTCATGCCAATTCCGGCCAGATCATCAGCACTGCAGAGATGGAGGTGGAGCCGCAAGCCACTTTCGAGATTAACGGGATTTGGTATACTCCGATGCAGCAGCCGAGTATACCGAATCAGCAGCCGCAGCAGCCGTACGGTCATCCGCAGCATGGACGTCCGCAATTCTAGCACCGCCAGAGCTTCACGCCGCAGCAGTCTCATCTGAATGTCTACCATCAGAGACCGTAGACTTCATATCAGCACCCTGCCCAGTTTTCATCGAATTATCCTTTTTAGCAGCCGCAACAGTCTTTTCTACACCTCAGCGCTACTCCCAGCCTTCCACCTCTCATCACTTCATGCCAAGGCAGGAGAGAGGAGCAAGCCAGGGCCACCACACCGAACCGAAGATGTCTTCACAGGCCCAGGCGCTCAATCAGAATATGGACATGCTCAGTACACTCCAGATCACGCACAAGACAGAGATGGAGCAGGTTAACCGTCATCTGGACGAGTTAACCGTGCCAAAGACCACTCTCCCAGCCCAGCCTCAGATGAACCCGAACAATAAGAGGAGGCATCCAGACCAGGTACATCCTACAGGTAAGATGTTGTTTCCTGAATTTTTGTCTAACTTCATTCGTCTTAGGAGCGGTAGATCACCGCTAACACCTGCTAGAGAAGAGGAGAGGGCACCAGAGGAGCACGAGCATGATCCTAATGCCGAGGAGGAGAATCCGCAAGAGGATGTGGACGCAGAATCAAGAGACGGGAGTAATGCCAATTCATCAGATATGGACATTGGCGACTCAGATGATGATATCACACCAGATCAGGCAGAAACCCCGGACAAAAATATTTCTTTCCCTGTTTTAGAGAGTTTTGTAAATAATTCTGAGACTCTCGATGTACAAGCTGATTCCAATGAGTTGAATAAAAGTTCTGATTTGCTGACTCCTAACTTTATTCCTTTTCCCGATGCTTTGTTTGGAAAAGGAAAGAAAAAAACCAAAAATAATTCCGAATTTCCACAGATCGAAAAGTTACTCAAAGATCACATCTTTCTGAAGATCCCTCTCCATGATGCCTTAGATCAATTTACTACGCTCAAGAATCAATTAAAAAACAGATGCACCACGCGTAGGAAAAAGAGATCTCGAACAGAAAAGCATGTGTTGACTAAGGCTACATACTGTGCGATACAGAATAAGCTTCCGAAGAAGAAGAAAGACTCAGGTGCACATTATGTCAGATGCGAGATCGCAAAAGCCGAATTCGATCGCACTCTATTAGATAACGGTTCCTCGATCAATCTGATACCCGCTTCCCTACTTGAGAAGCTCGAGTTAGGTCCTCTTTACAAATCCCGCGCGATCCTTCAGTTTGCTGATAGATCTGTAAAGAGACCTAAGGGTATACTTAGGAATGTTATCGTAACCGTGCATGGTTTGCAATTTCCAGTAGACTTTACGTCTTAGATATGAATTGCCCTGTACAGTTACATCTTACCCCGATCATTCTCGGGAGGCCTTTTCTAGAGACCGCAAAGGCTCTCTTCAATTATGATACATGGAAGGTATCTTTTCGCGCCGAGGGCGAAAATGTACATATAGAGATGGCGAGAGAATCAAACACTTCCAGTGATGCATCTTCAGATTTTCTGAGTTCTTTAGCCTCCTGTGATTACATGGATGAGGTCCGTCTTGACGACCTCAAAAGATATCAGGTAGAGACCCAAGAGTGTTTGACAGAGTACGGGTTCGAGACTTCAGGAGGTAATTCTTCCAATGGGACTTTATATTTTAGTCTAGATGATGAGAACCAAAGGGATCAGACTTCTGATGAAATCAATGCAGACCTTTCAGATTCAGAAATTCTACACAATTCCTCCGTCTCAGATGAATCATAATTCTATTTAGCTGACTTATTCTTTTCTGATCATTCTGAGGAGTCGGATGATGTCTTGTACATCTTCTGCAGTCCGACTCTATAGCACATAGAGATGGTGGATAATTAAAATGCAGACACATCATCTACCGATACAGATCCCTATACAGCTACAGATGATGTTTCGGCAGATCCAGAGACTACCTTACCAGAACTTAAAACTTTGCCACCAAACATGAAATATGCTTTCCTTGCAGGTCCACATCAACAATTTCCGGTCTTTATCAGCTCTACTTTGACCGATGATCAAGAATCTCGTCTGATGGAGATTCTAGAAAGAAACCGCAAGGCCATTGGGTGGACTATATCCGATCTCCGCGGGATTAATCCTGCTTTGTGTTCACATCATATCTGTCTTGATCATGACAACAAACCCTCCAGAGAGTTTCAGCGTAGGCTGAATCCGGTTTTACGAGAAGTTGTGAAGAAAGAGATCACGAAATGGTGTGACGCAGGGTTCATTTATCCCGTCTCCAACTCCGAATGGGTTAGCCCATTACATGTTGTCCCGAAGAAGTCGGGAATTCAGATGGTGAAAAACGAGAGTGGAGAGGAGATTCCAAAGAGAGTAACCACGTCGTGGTGAGTATGTGTTGATTACAGAAAGCTGAACACCGCGACGAAGAAGGACCACTTCCCTTTGCCTTTCATAGACCAGGTTATAGAACGGTTGGCAGGGAAGGGGTACTTCTGTTTCCTTGACGGTTACTCCGGATACAACCAGGTATCAATTGCTCTTGAAGACCAGGAGAAAACCACCTTCACTTGTCCGTTTGGCACGTATGCCTTTAGACGGATGCCCTTTGGATTGTGCAACGCTCCCGCGACCTTCCAGAGGTGCATGCTTGCTATTTTTGCGGACATGGTTGGTGATTTTCTAGAGGTTTTTATGGATGATTTTTCGGTCTATGGTGAGTCCTTTGACGATTGTTTAGCACACCTAGACCAGGTTCTGAAAAAGTGTTGTGAGGTAGATCTCGTTCTGTCCTGGGAAAAGATCCATTTTATGGTTACTCACGGGATCGTGTTGGGGCACGTCATCTCCCAGTGAGGCATGGAGGTTGACCCTGCCAAGGTGGATGTCATCAAGAAACTCGAGCCACCATCCAACATCAAACAGTTACGGTCATTTTTGGGGCACGTCGGCTTTTATCGACGGTTTATTCAAGACTTCTCCAAGATTGCCCGACCGTTAACTGAATTGCTAGGCAAAGACATCGAGTTCGTTTTAAATGACAAATGTCTTAATGCCTTCCTCACATTGAAAGAGAAAATAATCAGTGCTCCTGTCCTACAGCCGCCTGATTGGTCTCTACCCTTCGAGATCATGACTGATGCATCAGATTTTGCGGTCGGGGCTGTATTAGGGCAGAGGAGGAATGGACTTCCCATATCTATTCACTATGCCAGCAAGACCTTAGATGATGCTCAGCGAAACTACACAGTGACAGAAAAGGAGATGTTGGTAGTAGTGTTTGCATTAGACAAGTTTCGATCGTATCTACTTGGCTCAAAGATCACAGTTTACACCGATCACTCAGCTATCAGATTTTTATTGGAAAAGAAGGATGCCAAGGCACGCCTTCTTAGATGGATTCTCTTACTTCAGGAATTCGATTTGGATATCAATGATAAACCTGGAGTAAAGAACGTGGTAGCTGATCACCTCTCCCGATTGCAGA
Source organism: Ottelia alismoides (assembly GCA_037367405.1). Lineage (NCBI taxonomy): Eukaryota > Viridiplantae > Streptophyta > Magnoliopsida > Alismatales > Hydrocharitaceae > Ottelia > Ottelia alismoides. Next base: position 604,716 of record JAZKJV010009069.1, on the reverse strand, counting down.
CAGATCAGTCTTCAGATAAGTACAAGCCAGAAATCACAGAGAGATTTCCTGACGAGAGCATCTTTGCGGTTACAGAACTTCCGTGGTATGCAGACATAGTGAACTTTCTGGTCACACAGAAAAGTCCTCAAGGTTGGCCGAAGAACAGAGTTGAGAAACTTGTTTCCGAGTCACGATACTACCATTGGGAGGATCCGATTCTTTTTTGCGAAGGACCGGATTGCGTTTACAGGCGATGTATTCCTCAGGAGGAATATAATAGTGTCCTCACTTTGTGTCATTCTTTAGAATCAGGAGGACATCATTCAGGGAAGAGGACAACACAGAAGGTACTACAGAGCGGATTATGGTGGCCGACTCTTACCATAGATGCTTGCACATTCGTGAAGAGTTGTCCAGATTGTCAGAAAGCTGTAGGGACAGTCAGTGCCGGAGATGCAATGCCAATGCGACCCGTCATTATCTGCGAGATCTTTGATGCATGGGGCATAGATTTTATGGGACCGTTCCCTTCTAGCAGCGGCATTGAGTACATCCTTCTCGTTGTAGATTATGTTAGCAGATGGGTGGAGGCTATACCGACACGAACCGCAGACAGCGAGACCGTTTGCAAGTTCCTAAGGGAACACATCATTTTGTGGTTCGGGATCCCTCGTATTCTTATCTCTGACGGGGGTAGCCATTTCATTAATAAGGAAGTGAAGAATCTAGTAAAACAGTACAACATCGATCACAGAGTAGTTTCCCCTTACCACCCGCAGACGAATGGCATGGCCGAAGTCTCGAATAGGGAGGTGAAATCAATTCTCCAGAAGTTAGTACGACCGGATAGGAAGAACTGGTCACTTCTTCTAGACCAAGTTCTTTGGGCATATCGTACTGCATATAAGACTCCCTTAGGCACTTGAACATTCAGACTGGTTTATGGAAAGCCATGCCACTTGCCCGTAGAAATCATGCATAAATCTGAGTGGGCAATCCGAGAGATATTGATGGATACACAGAAAGCAGGAGCCAAGAGGAAGATAGATCTGAATGATCTGGTAGAAATTCGAAATCAAGTATACGAGAACACACTTATCTATAAGGACAAAGTGAAGAAATGGAATGACAGATATATTCGGCACAAGATCTTTGTCCCTGGGCAGAAAGTCTGGTTGTTCAATGCAAGGTTGAAAATTTTTCCCTTCAAATTGAAAAGCAAATGGGAAGGACCGTACATAGTCAGAACGGTGCACGACAATGGCAGTATTGCGATATCAGATGTGTCACCTGGTGCAGAACCGTTCGTGGTTAACGGGCAGATGCTGAAGCATTTCGTAGAGACTACTAATCATCTGGCCCGTACTGAAGTGATCTACTTTGTACAGGAATCATGATCACTCCTTCACTTCTTCCTGTACAAATTCTTTTGAGCCATTCTGGAGATTCACAACACTTGTATATTCATCGTAGACCACAATCGTCCCCGTTTTTGCTCGTCTTATATACTTAGGATACTAGATCCTAAGTATAGGGGGGACCGATTGCCCGCTGATTTACATTTTATTTTTATTTTTATTTTTTTTTGTGCCATTCTTTTGTATAGCCATTCTTTTTCACAAATCACTGGTCCCCAATTTTTGGTTACACTCTTTTCTATACTTAGGATGCCTTATCCTAAGTATAGGGGGGACCGAGTGATTTTGATGATTTCGTATTCTTTTCCTTTTGAACGTTCGTTATTTATCCTTTTCATTCAGTCATCCCGTTTTTGCTCTCCCTTGATACTTACGATGACCTGATCGTAAGTATGGGGGGGTTGACTGACTTGTGATCGATATCCTTTTTCACCCACTTTTACTTAGCACGAGTTATGTCCTCCTTTTTCTCTTTTGACGCTATGAGGACATAGCTCAAGCTAAGTATAGGGGGTGCGTATATATTGTATATATACTTTTGGCCATAACTCGTACTTTTATGTATTTTCTATATCTATAAAATCCATAAAAAAGTGGGTACGGGTTAATTTAAAATTCACTCTCTTATTTATAAAATCCTGGTAAATAAGTAAAAACTTACTTAAAAATTCGTAATTAAAACTTGTATTTAAAATATGTACTTAAAACATGTATAATACTTATTTAAAATCCTATTTATTAAAACATGTATAAAAGCCATTCAACTTTTGTAAAATACTTTGTAGATAAAACTTGTAAAATACATTAGATACTTAACTTGAATAAAATATATCTTGTAAAATTTGTGAATAAAACCTTGTTTATAAAAATCATAAAATCCATAAAAAATACAAAGTCCTAAAATTCGTAAAAATTACAAAATCCTTAAAATCCATAAAAATGAGTAAAATTCAGAAAATATACTTCACAAAAACATGGTTGCATTTGCATTCGCATTTTTCAGAATAAGTTTGATTTCCGGAACTAAGGACTGAGTCTAGTCTAAAGGATGGAGCTTGATTACGGCCTTTAACTCTCGTTGTAAGGAGCCTGATTAGGAATTGGAATTTAGACTCTTCAGGTCTGGTGACTTAAAATCTTTGGGTTCCGTAAGACCATATTCCGGAAATCAAGTCATCTGAGCTTAAGTAGACCATTTGGAGTCATCCGTACAACTCTACATCAGTGAACCAACCTTGAACACATGCACTCTGCACTTAGCTCAACTCGCATGGAGTTCCGAAGGGCAGTATACCTTGGTAGTGCGTTCCTATCCTTATCTTTGCGGCATTGACGTCTAAAGACGGGAGAGATTGGGGTTGCGATAGTTTCTTCGGATGAGGGAAGGATCTGCTGACACAATTTTTCTAAGACCTCAAAAAATGGACGGATTAAAAAGATTCTATATCCGTCGAGGCACAAAAGATGAATGCAGTGCAAGCAAATTACAAAGTCAAAGCAATACAGAAGCCACCAAATAAGACCAAACTAGTCCAAGCTTCCACCAAATATGCCTGCACATCTTAGTGGAGACTCAGCTACACCGGTTGGGCTTCACAAGGAGATGTGTCTACACTGGTCGCACTCCACTTCTTTTCTCATTCTTCTAACTTCTCCCTATATTCGATTGTGGACATAGCAGAACTGAACTCAGAAGGGAATACCTCCCTCCCCGAGGAAAGAGTAGCGGGATGAGGAAGCCATAGGAGTGTATAGCCGGGATTGACGGTTTCTTCGGTTCTCTAAGCAGGAAGAGCTAAATCAATTCACACACTATACAAGTTGACTTCAAGGTTGATACAGTTTGCGATATGAATAAATGAGTCTGAACTAGCCGATGAAGTGATCTTGAGTAAGGATTATGGAACTTGAAGACTGTTGAGGATAAAATCCTAATCCTAGTTAAGGTTCCGACAAAATGCTTGTTTCAGGCCCGATCGAGCTCTGTCCTTTGTCTGTTCTCATGAATTGGTTTAGGAAAACAAATTCATTCTTACTTTCTTTCTTTTTCACTTACTTTTTCAAAATAAGTGTTTGCTAAGGGACTAGCAAAGTTTAAGTATAGGGGGTTGATGAATCCATGATTCAATAACTTTTCTGTCACATTTTGTCTTAAAACCCTTAACAAATACATGTAAATACCCATTAATTCTCATACTTTAACAAAACACCATTCATGTGTAAATATTCACTTTTAACCACTAAATTCATGTAAATAAATAAAGAACCAGAAAAAGAAAGAAAAAGGCAGATTGAATATATGTATATATATAATATGACTTAAAGATAAATATAGCTGTAAGATATATTTATATCCCAACCCCCGAGACCAAGTCAGCATGGATTGGTCGACAAACCAATAAGTAGGGGGAGATAAGGAAAGAAAACCAAATAAAAATAATCTAACACATGTATATACACCTTTCATTATTTATAAAATAAATACAAAACTTCAAAGTATTTTAATTATTTCATATTAACATATTTTTCACCAAACTCTTCCCCTAATTATTTCTAAAAATGTATATAAAAATATAAAAAAAAAAGTTAAAAATATTACCCTAAATATATGCCAAGAAATCCAGCCTACAAATTGTCAAAATCTCAACTTCCGAACATCATAATTTCCTCATATGAACTCTAATTTCACTCTACTCACCTTTAAAGTTCATAAAATAATATTATGGTGATTTCATCGAATTCGGAGTCCGTTTGCAAAAAGTCGGTTTTGGGACCAAAAAACAAAGGGGTTTCTGGGCTATTTATTTTATGTAACACATACTATTTAACATTTTATTAATTTTATTATTTTTAAATTATTTCATGATCTTGAAGTTTCTACATAAATTATTTCATAATTTTTGGAGACTATTTATTATTTTTATAAAATCAAAAACCTCAAAATATATGTATAAATGACGTATATAAATACTAACCCTATTTATTAAAATATGTAAATTAATTCATAAAAATCTATAAAAATTCGTACAAGTCTTATTTAACACCCTAATAATTAAGAAAATATAAAATTAATTTTTACTTAATTATTTATTAAATTAAAAATCTAAAACCTATTTATAAATACATATTTATTAATAAAATATTTATATCTTAAATAATATTTATTATTTATTAAAAGTATTTATACCATAATTTAGAAAATTAATTTATTTAACTTTTCTGTATTTATACCTATTTAAAATAATATAATTTACTAATTTATATTTATTTTATAAGCAATTTCAGCTTCTGGGCCAACCAGGTGCTGACACTTGTC